>NMRB01000456.1:257407-272211 GCA_002633025.1 Notospermus geniculatus
GGCGGTCGCCTACAAAATCGCTCGAAAAAATCGCTAGTGTGCGGTGCCCTTTAAGGGCGGCGCACACGAGCGACTAAATATGGGCGACCGCCGACGAGACTGGTGGTGCGACTAGACATCAACCAATCAGAAGCGCCAAATCTTGTCGCTTTGGCGGTCGGAAGCCAAGTCGGCCGACAAATTGGTCAAAATTGTCGCTCGTGTGCGCCGCCCTTTAGGCCACAGACCATCGTCAGGTCGCATCGCATTAGTTTGCGGATCTTTTTCCTGGTCGGCCGACAAGTCGCGAAGATAATCGGCCTTGGCGACCAAAGTTCAACGTGTTGAATTTTGGTCGCCAGTATCTTCGGTCGCCGAGCGCAAACCGATCGTTATGATCGGTCATAGCATAAATAGTCCGCATATGATGCAACGACCACCTGAACCGATCAGGTAGGCGATGAAACTCATTAGTCGGTCCACCAAAGCGACCAGTCGGTTGGGACGACGATTTGCCCCAGACATGGGGTCAAATCTATCAGATTTCTGGTCGTTTTGGCAGTCTTGTCGGCAGTCGCCTTGATTTTGTCGCTCGTGTGCGCCATGCTTTAAGGGCGGTTTACACTAGGTTGCACCAAGTTGCAAGTTGCTGCAAGCTGCAACTTGTTGCAGTCTACCTGTGACGTTTAAGGTCTGTGGCCACTTGTGCGTTTTGTACTGCGCACAGTGCTCCTTAACTTTCAGAAAGGTTAAAAAATTGCATTGAAATGAAACCTGTGCCATATTGTAGCCAATAACGTGTAGTTTCCATAACTGAAAAAATTTTAAAAATCTGTTGGAAAAATTTTGAGAAAAGTGAGTTTTTGTATTTGTATACATTTCCCTGTACATTTGTACATGTGCAATGTACATGAAAGAATCGAAAACACCTGAAGCTTTGTCTATTAATATCTTAAAGATGACAAAATCAATTAGGATCGGAATGGAATATGTGGTAACCACTACGTAGCCAAGGTGGGAGACAAAATTTGGTTGCGTAATCAGCAGTGCCTATTGAGTAATAGGTGGCATTGTCCCACCCTTTTACCTCAAATGTTAAAAATTGTCCCATTATTGACATCCATTACTCAGAAACGGTAACTGATTACGGAACTAAATTTTGCCTACAACCTTGGCTACATAGTGGTTACCACATATTCCATTCCGATCGTAATTGATTTTGTCATCTTTAAGATATCAATAGACAAAGCTTCTGGTGTTTTCCATTCTTTCCTGTACATTGCACATGTACAAATGTACAGGGAAATGTACACAAATACAAAAACTCACTTTTCTCAAAATTTTCCCAACAGATTTTTAAAATTCTTTCAGTTATGGAAACTACACGTTATTGGCTACAATATGGCACAGATTTCATTTCAATGCATTTTTTTTTTACCTTTCTGCAAGTTAAGGAGCACTGTGTGCGTGATGCGTCAAATCTTTTGTTAGGAAGCAGAACGGCGGAAAATAACAAAAGATTTGAAGCATCACGCAGCGCAAAACGCACAAGTGGCCCGAGACCTTTACACATTGCAACATTCAGTGCGATAAGTTGCAGAAGTTCGCAACAAGTTGCAGGAATTTTGGCGGGAATCCTTTGTTTGGCAGCCATTTTGGCTTTAGTAGACGTCACATGGTTTTTTGCTGTATTCTCATTGGGCGACTTTAAAGTTGGTGTCAGTGTCAGTGTTAACACCTGGTGTTAACACTAAGCACCATTTTGACACCGTCTGTAAACTGTGGCCGTGGTGTCGGTGTTAACACTAACACCCGGTGTTACCCAAGTTTAAAGTTGGTGTTTGGTGTTAACACTGACACCAACACCAACACCAAACACCATTTTGACACCGTCTGTAAACTGTGGTGTTGGTGTTAACACTAACACCTGGTGTTACACAAGTTTACAGTTAGTGTTGGTGTTGGGTTAACACCAGTTGGAACACCTGGAGCTAAGTTGAACTGCAGCTGGTGTTCAATTCTAGTTGTTCAAAAGGACTTTCCTATTAGTGTTAACACCAACCCCCTAGGGGTTAACACCAGACTGAGTTTATAGCCAATGGTGTTGGCAGCCATGTTGTTTTTGGCAGCACAAGAGGTTGATGCTGGGATTATTGATGAAGACAGGGCGCAAAACCGTCATAGGAAGCCTGGCGAAAGTGATGAGCCAGTAGAAGACCATTATGAGGTTGACTCAGAAGACAGAGGTAGCAGTATACAGTTAGCTTTGTATCTGTATTAATTGCCCATATGATAGTGCCTATAAATATGTCATCTTTTGATCGAGGTGTGTCTCCTCCATTAAGATGAAGTTTCGTGCTTTCCGCCTTTGATATATAACAATAAGTTATTGTTAATGGAAAGCACGAAACTTCATCTTAATGGAGGAGACAAATTTGAAGGATGATCGACACCTATCCAACAAGGAGTCCCGGCCAAGGAGTAAAGGCACGATCAGTAGGTTACCTTGGAGATCTCTCAACAGGCCAGAGCTGAACACCTGGGGGATGAAGGCTATGTTTGGGTGTTCATTGAGATGAACACCTTATTGAATAAGGTGTCCATCTCAATGAATATAGACTTTTTGTCTGTGTGAATGTTGGTGTGCCGCAGCAAGTGTTCACCAAAACGGCCACTGAGACGGTCCGGGCTAACTGTATACTGCTACCAGAGCTCCAAACTGTCATAGAGGATTTCGCAGTGTTAGTGTCAACAGCAGTGTTAACACTGGTGTTGAACCAGATCGGGTGTTTTGGGCTTCAGGTCAACACCATCCAAAAACACCAGGTGTTGTGTCAACCCCAGTGTTAACACAGGTGGTAACACAGAGTGTTAACACCAAGCATGGTGTTTGGGGCTGTGGGTAGACACCAACACTGACACTGACACCAAACACTAACACCAACACCCACTTTAAAGTCACCCATTGGCCAGCGACGTGCAACTTGTTGCAACTTCACCAGAAAATAGGATCTGGATCCTAATTTTGCAACAAGTTGCAGTAGTTAGTTGCAACAAGTTGCATGCCCGTTTACACATGCAGCTTTGATGAAATGTTTGGTCTCATGTGCTCACCTGCGTGGGTTAGGGTGTGGGTGATTGTACGAGAAGAACAAATGACAAATATTGAACCGAAATATTCGAGGGCAAGCCTTGATTTCTAGGGTGATATGATTATGGTAAAAATGTGTCGCCGGCTTTAAAGTCGGAGACACATACAAACGTTTATCGCATTGCGATTGTCGCGTTTGTTTATTGCATGCCACGAACGGACGTCAACACTGCGACGACCATGACACACACAAGCATCAAACTGATGAAAAGTCGTTTTGGTGCCATGCACGCGGCATGGTTGAAGTGAGGCCTTTCCCAATTTGACGTCATAAATGAAATCCCGTCGCGCGTTTAACGGATTAGTTAATCGCAAAATTCGAGCAATGTTCACAAACTGCGTTCAACGGATACGGTAAAGGAAACTTATAATCATTGCCAGAGGTATGTGACACAGACAACGGTTGACCAATGTCCAAATTTGTTTGGACGGACGCGATGACCGGAAACGTTAAAGCCCTCCTGTATTCAGTTTGAAAAAACACGAATCATCGCCGCGATTCCCGACGTCACGACGCCAGTGTAGTGTAAAATGTACTACGCTCTATCTGAACACAATAGAGCTCTCCCTGCAGTTTTTTTCAAGGTGTGCTGAAAACTAGGCCTTAATTCTCTGGAGTACGTATCGGACAAACATTTTGAGGACCTTCATGAGCTATGCGACTTGTATGTGCACTCTAATAGCTTTCTTAAAATATCGTAAAATTCAATACAGTGGGGCTTTAAATGATGCGATAAACGCTGATATGTGTCTCCACGTTAAGCGTACACAGTGGCAGTGTGAAATAAACGGTGTGCGACGAGTCGCTAAACGTAGGCGCACACAGAACAATAGTGCGCGGTCGTAATTGGCGCAGTGTTAGGCTGGGTGCACACTAGAAGCGATTCGCCAAGCGATTTGGAATCGCACGCGAATCGCCTTTGTTTGCGAGGCATTGCGGCATGAAATAACAAAGAACCATCGCATGCGTTGTGCGAATCGCATGTAGTGTATACCCACCCTTATTTGAAGGCGAACACAGCGAAAGGCGGCGGCTTACAGATATTTGTGTTCGTTTATTATCGGCGAGAGCTGGACGATTCTTCTCGTCCGGGATAATATTCATAAAGAAAAACGAACCGTGACAATGTAAGGTACTCCATCGTGTATCAGGAAACGTTTGAAACGGCCTTCGGGCGTTTGTAAGGTCTTGGTTGTATTCGTTTAGTTCAGCTTTAAAGTAGTTTCGTCATGTTTGTGGCGGTGAAAGAAAGGGGGTAATTTTATTTGAGTTAGTTTGTGTTTGGAACTTTAAAGTTGATGAGGAGAGACAAAATTGGTAAAACTGAAAATCGAGTGGCCAATCACAAGATAGGTAACGATTTTTTTTGGAAATTGACCAATCGTAAGTGGCGACGGCCTGTTCCGGAAAAACTTGATGTACGGGGAAGAGTATAAATCGCTGGACGCTGATATTTTTCAGTTAATTTCACTTATTGAAAGAAGAGGTTTTCGTCGTCTTGCTACAATTTTGTCCGTTTTTCGGGATGTCTAATGTAGAAAGAGACCACATTTTGAGTGTTTCTCAGGTGAGGGAGGGCAATCCGAAAGTTTTGGTCGGTGGGGAATTTCTGCCTTTACTCGGGTGGGGTTTTGTTCCTTAACGGCCAACGGTATAACGTCATCGACGTCTTCTTCGAACCGGGCCTACGAGCTCTGGACTCTCTTGCAATAGGCACAGCCCCCAGAGGGCAAGTCCTCCAGCCTGGCCCCCGCATGATAACAGTCACATTCGACACCAGCGGGAATCCTGGATAAGCAGCTGTCTGCGTTCTTGTGCTTGTTACCTGGTCTGTGGACTATTTTCATGTCGTATTGACTCAATCCTTCTAGCCAACGAACTAGCGGCCCCTCCAGATGTCGGAAACGCATGAGCCATACCAAGCAATTACGGTCTGCCCTAATCAGGAAGGTACGTCCGAGCAGATAATGACGAAAATGCCGGGTAAACCGGACGATGTCGAGTAGTTCTTTCCGGGTGGTGCAGTAGCCTACCTCTTTTGAGTAGGCGTAAACAGGGCACTGGCATAGGCAATGACTTTGTTCTCCTCCCCTTGGACTTGGGATAACTCCGCTCCTATGGAACGGTCCGAGGCGTCAACATCTAGGGTGAATTGGCCATCTTTAGTGGGGTAAGCCAGGCATGGTGCCGCCATCAGGCTCTGCTTCAGTTTCCTGAAAGCTTGATCTTCCTCCGACGTCCATCTCCAAGGGGACTTGGGAGAGACTAAGCCGTAAAGTTCCCCCGTCACTCCAGCGTAACCGGAATATGATCACGATGGTAATGTACAAAGCCCAGGAATTGGAGCAATTCAATCCTATTACTAGGTGTGGGCCATTCTTGAAATGCCTTGATCTTCTTAGGCGAGACGGAGATACCGTCCTTATCCATGATCCTTCCAAGGAACTCCACCTGTGTGCGGAACAAGTGGCACTTGCTAGGTTTTGCTTTTAAGTTAAACTCCCTGAGCCTCAGGAAAACTGTTCGGAGATTAAGCAATGCCTTCTGAAACGTGCTTCCCAGAACTATGATGTCGTCAATGTACACAATCACCTCCTTCCAGGTGAGTCCTCCCAGTACGAGTTCCATTGCCCTCTGGAAGGTGGCAGGGGCGTTGCATAGACCGAACGGCATTCGTGTATGCTCGAATAAACCAAACTTCGTGGTAAAAGCTGTTTTCCCCATGCTGGCGTCATCCAACTCGATCTGATAGTACCAGCTTGCCAGATCCAGGCAGGAAAAGTACACGCTCCCCTGCAGGGTGTCCAGGCATTCCTCTACGAGAGGCAAAGGGAAACTGTCCTTGATCGTAACTGAGTTCAGAGCGCGGTAATCTAGGCAGTAGCGGAGAGAACCATCTTTCTTCCGAACAAGCACCGGGACTGCAGCCAAGTCTGAAGCACTGCGGCGGATTATCCCTCGGTCCAACAGCTTTGTTAAATGGGCCTCTTTCTGGCCCTGGAAATGTAAAGGAGTCCGTCGCCCCTTTCTGCTTGATGGGCGGAGCGTCCCCAGTGTTAATGCCATACTTCACCCACTTCAGGCAGCCTAGGTCGGTGTCATCTCTCGCGAAGTGTTCCTCGAACTCCAGTAAAAGCTCCCCGATCCGTACTTGTTGTTCTACAGTCTTTCCTTCGCAGGAACGGGAGAATAAATCAGTTAAATGAGGCGGCATTGCCTCCTTGATTGTTGACAGGTCGCCCAGGTCCGGTGCGGCCTCCTCTACCTTCTGAATACTTGGTGTGATCACTTCTTCGACTTCTTTCTCCTCAGCTACCTCTTCTGCCAGTGAGGCTGTGGCAATGTGGTGTCCCCGGCGCAAACAAACTGGACGGTGGGTATCGTTGATAACTTGAAGTATCACGTCAGAGCCTTGAACCAGAGACGATGCGACTAGTACTCGAGGACACTTACTGGTAGGTTCTACAATGAGCTCTGCTGCCGGCGGTGGGGCTCCCTGCTCGTATCACTGCAACCGAGTTTGGCTGGAACGTAATGGTCCGGTTAAGAACCACCCGGTCAACATAAATGTCTTCCCCATCAGTGTTCCGCCTGCAGATGGCCGGAACATTTCTACCAGCAATCGTGAGGGTGTTGGTGTTCAGATCTACCACACAACGCTTGTCTCGCAGGAAATCCAAGCCCAATATCATATCGTCCTTCATTTCAGTAATGTAAATCTTCCAGGGGTAGGAACCACTGCCTATCCCGATGCTGAGACCACAGGCCTCGCGGGCCGGCACCAACTGCTCCCCCAACCCCTTAAGATGCGTCATCGGAAGCTCTCTCAAAGGTGGTACTTCAGGCAAGGAACGGTACACTGCGGCGTTCAGTAGAGTCACCATGGCAGCAGTGTCTACCACAGCTTTAACTTCCTGTTCGTCGATCTTCACAGGTACCACCAAACTGAGGCCTTCGCAGTGGCGAACAAATGGACCTGATGGCCCCTTCCCAATGTCGTCCCCAGATCTGGTAGGACACCCTGAAGTTTCAGGTCTGTATGAATTGGGACAGCCGTTTAAGCGTTCGGGGGCTAGACACTGGCCGAAGTGCCCAGCCCTTTGGCGTTTAATGACTGGGCAGCCGTGGAGAATTTGACTTGCGACTCTCAGCAGATGAACTCCTACCCCTCCTGGTCGGACACTCCCTGGCGGCATGGCCCATTCCCTGGCACTTGAAACATTGCATTGAACCGCGACTACTTGAGATCGGGCTCTTCTCCCTCTTTGTCGGGCACTCCCTGGCCACATGCCCGAAACCTTGGCAACAGAAACACTGCAACCTCTCAGCCGGTCTCCCTCGCTCCGGAGAAACTGCAGGAGACACCAGTCGCTTACCCTGGCCCCCCGGCCGCCGATTGACCACCTGTTCCAAAGTCTCGAGCTTCTTCCTTAAGGTCTCGACTTCCCCCCTGTCATTCGTGGTCTGGATGCTGCGGACATTGTGGCTGCTGGGGTCTTCGTCTAGCCAGGTCACCTGCCTCTGGTACAAGTCCCTATCTTTCTTCTGGCCAAAGACAGCGGCGCTGTGTTCCTGAGCCTCCTTGACGTACTTGATGGCCTTCCGCAGAGTCGTAGGCTTTCTGTACTGGGCCTGAAGAGCCGCACTTTTGTCCTTGACTCCCTGCAAAAAGTAATCGGTGGCATCCTGATCCCCTGTGTGACCATGACCCTTATGATGAGCATCCTGTACCAAGAACAACACTCGCTGACCAAATTCCTCGATAGTTTCACCCTCCATCTGCGTAATGTCCTTCAATTTCCTCTGCGGTTGCAGGCTCATTCCTTTGGCCGAATCTTCCCTGCAGGCGTTTTTTTAATTCCTTGAAGCTCCGGCAGTCAAGGCGGTTTGCATACAACGCGGCTTGCCCCTGCAAACACTCATACAGCCTCTTGTACTTCTTCCGCTCGCTCCATCCTCTGGCCTTGGCGATCCGCTTGAATTGGAGGATGAACTCATCTCAGAGTTCCTTTGACTCTCCCTTGAATGTGGGCATCTTGGGAGGCTGCGGGCTCTTGCTGCGGCGCTTCCTTCTCTTCTTCCCGCGTTCATCCGAGTCGCTGCTATTAGTTGGTCGCCTCCTCTTCCTTCTTTTCCTCCTGCGATCACCGGAATCACTTGAGCTTGTGGTGGTTTCTTCCGAAGAGGTAGCGTCGCTGGAAGAATCAGTGGACGTTGAGGATGACTCCTGAGTCTTCTTCCTTCTCCTTCTCCCTTTATCTCCCTTGCTTGCACCACTAGACTTCGTCGGGGATTTCTTACCCTTTCTCTCTTCCCCATCGCTGTCCTCTTCTTCCTCATCACTAACCCCACGTTCCTTGTCAATAGAGTGGCGAGACTTCCTCCCGGCACGCCCGTCCTTTCTAGTCTTGGACGTCTCTGCTGTCTCTTCGTTTTCCCCAGCTTTACTAGAGCTGAACCTGACCTTCTAGAGCTCCTAGTTTGATCAGCATCTTCCTTCGGCTTGTACCTGTGATCCGAGGGTATGACCGTTGTCAGGTAAGTTCTTCCACGATCCCCTGGTCCTTATGCTTTGTATCGCCTGCGCCCTTTGTCTCTGGAGCCGCCATATATCCCCGGGACAACGCTGGCCCTCGGGTAGCAAGATCAAATTGTCCACAAGCATCCTCAGTTTTTACCTCCATCTGAGGCTTAACACGCATCGCTTGGAGTTGTGCAGTTGTTTGCTCCAACTTCATAGCCGAGGACGACGCCCTTTCCTGCTGGATGGTTAACTCCCCTTCAAGGTAGTGTAGGCGTTCTTTTAACTCACAGTTTTCATGTTCACAGGCCTCCAGTCTCCTTATTAGCTCCTTATGGTCCAAGGGATTCCGTTCGATATTCTGCTTATATCTCTTTAAATCCTGACTTAAAGAGTCATTCTTCTCTTCAAGTTGAGCGATGTCATCTTTCGCTATGTCCAGTTCGGACGTGACTTGTCTTAACTCCATCTGAAGATACCCTTCTTCTTCCTGTTGTTCTTGGCCTCTAGCATCTTCTTTTCCAGGTCCCTTTGAAGACGGTTCAACGTGGCTCCTTGCTCGGACAATTGTTTGGTGAGGCTTCGATTATGTTGCCCCAGGTCGGAGTGGCATCTCTTCCTGACTTGGGCTCCCTCGACCATGGCGCCTTCTTTCTCAGAAGCTAAAGTTGACTCATCGCTATCGCTATCCTCTTCACCCCCTCCGCGTTTGTGGTGACCAGTCGTGTCCTTGGCAGGTGTACCTTCAAGTCCAGGTACAGAGTTGTCTTCCTTAAGAGTGTAACAGGGTCTTCCGCAGAAGCAAGTTGAATATCATAAGCAGCTGTTCCCTCAAATGCAGGTTCCTTGGCATCAACCTCGCCGAAAGTGATTCGACCAGAGTCCACCCAATCTCGCCAGGTATTCTGTTGTGGCCCATCCACGATTTCCGTAATGTTTGCCAAAGTCAATCTTTTTGAGGCACGAGCTCCAGTTATCTTACGTGCTCGAACAATACCAATGCCAGCTAGGGACATAAGTTCACCCGTTGTTGCCGTATTAATATTCATCGTGCCAAATAATTCAATGTAAATTATGATGTCAGCGAATAAATTGTAAAAGTGACAAAGTCACTTGAAAACGCAGTAAACGTGAACGCAAAATGTCGAAATGCTACCTAAATTATTTTAAATACAAAACACACACAGATATGCAGTGTGAATTGATATGTTTTATTTTGGATAGCCCCAAATTAAACTGCAGACTCCTCGTCTCAATGAGACTCAAAAAACAGAAGACTCCTTGTCTAAAGTAGATCGGACAAATGCAAGAAGTTTGTTTGTTTTCACCCTGGATGTCAAGAACTAATGCGTTGGACCAGTGTAATAAAGTAATAATTTGCAACGCAACTCCTCGAAAGAAATGAAGTAAATAGTCCTTAAAGTAGCTGCTGATACTGAAGACTTCTATGCACACAAGATGTACACGCCTGCGTGCCTGGCGGGAAATCTACGTTCTGGCGGGAAAACTGATGCACACAAAAATGTACTGCAGTGCAGAGTTTTATACACGGACCCAAACACTAGCACCAAAATTAACTTTGGGTTGAATTTACACACAATACCGTGCAGTGTAAATGACAAACAATAGGGCCTCGTTACTTAATAAGCAACAAACATAAACACAATTGACTGCAGTGTGAATATTACCCAAACGAAAATTTCGTATTTCGCAATTGAAACGAATGCACACAAGATGTACTGCAGTGCACACACGTGTATCGGCCGAAATCCGAACAACGAAAGGAGCAATACAAAACGTCCTAGGCAAGGCCGAAATTCGCTGGTCAAACACAGAATGATCGGTTTTTATCCTCGTCGCCAGTGTAACAGTGGCGTAACTCACCGGTTCCAAGCAGGCCAAGGCTCTCTTGAAGCTGACTTGGTGTGCAGTGCTGGAGAAGTTCGCACGTCTGCTCTCATCAGAGTACTGGCTGTGAATGACCACGGACCAAGCCGTCCTTGCTGGTCTGGGCAATAGGTGGCGTCGTGGGATGTGACAGCACTGCACAAAATGGGTTGTTTTCCTGAGTTTTCCTACAAGTACTGACTTCATCATATTTGACGAAAAATGTGTCTCCCTGTGTTTTCCTTGGATATCCTGAGTCTGAAAATCCTGAGCGCATATTGCGCAGTATAATCCAGTACCGGTATATATTACGGGATAATTTCCTGAGAAAAATAATGAGCTGTATAACACATTATACTTGTCACTCAGATATCCTGAGGGAATCCTGAAAAAATATTTCTGATCACGCAGCTAAGGAAGTATACTGAACAGTATATTTCATTCCAATTCATTTTCAACACAATTAAGATACTGGCTAAAAAGTTGAGTTGCAATACTCAAGCAGCCTCGAGGTGTGACAAATACTCTTGCGTTAAATTGCTCAGAAGAGGTAGCCATACGGACCTTCGCTTTCTGGCAAACATTACAAGAAGTTTCACGCGGAGCTGAGCTATTCTTAGATCACTGAAGTCATTCGATTCTAAAATTAGAGCACAGTGGACTGGATGGACTCGCCTATTACAATAGCCATAGCGCGGTGTCTGAGGCTTTCGCACTCGAAGTCACGATAAGAATGCCACAGCCAAAATAAATATGGGCCAAATGGGTTTTATCAGGGGTTCCGGACGAGGCCTAATGCTGTTTTCAACTTTTTGAGGTGGGGCGTCCTTAAATTCAAGCGAGTGGATAGCCTGGATTTTTAGAGAACAACCATCACCCCCTCTGAATAATGGACTAGTCCATGTCAGCAATGCAGATTGAGATTTTCAAGACAAAAATAACGGCACAAAGGCACAACCGATCAAAATGAAATTTTCACTGATTGTCTGAAGAAATATCAAAGGCTTTGATATACGGTCGAACCAGATTAATTCCACCCCTCGTAAATTGTTTATCATTGGCGAATCCCCAGACACGCTGCTGTTTTCCGAGGGAATCCCCGATTTTTACCATTAAAATGGCATTCAACAGGGTTTCAAAACCAGGATAATGACGGCGGAGGATAAAATCAGAAAAATCCCAGAAGCAGTATGGACGTAGAGAACATCCAAAACTTTCATTTCCCGAGCGAACTGGTTTACGATCGCCACTCTCTTTCGAATAAAATAACTTTGATCAGTAAAAATACCCGGAAAATGCACTGCTTAACCCAATTACCTTCGCTAGGCATTATGGGTAAACCTGGATAATGCCTTAGCCTTCAACTGCTGTGATGCGCCTGCACAAAAGTGCAGTGAATAAATTTAGGCCTTTTTCTGCCCAAATGTAGGCCTTTTTGGAAACAATAATAAAAAAGCTCTCAAAAACGACCAAAAAAGGGTATTTTGACGTTGCAGTTGTCAAAACGTACGGAACTACATCGGAAGGATAAAACCAAATTACTCAACAGGTTCTTGGTTTGCTCAACCAATCAGGACACTGCATTGGCAGAATGTAAACAAGACCATGTGCTTATCAGCTGTCACGTGCTCCTGTTGACCAATCAGATAATTAGGTCGACGAAAAAACGTTTCGTATACGTGCCCATGAAATTCTTCAATTCCACTTGGCATGTATTGGAACTACGATCGCTCCGCCGAGAAAGTAGGGAACTGATGGCAGTGTCACTAGGTCGAAGACTGGAGGTGGCGCTGTGTGCAGTTTGTGCTTAACCATTAGGCTGATGACGTCATCGCTCATGGACGAAAACTTCTTGTAATATCTCCCCCGATGTTTGGTTCAGTTCAAAGGATATTCGCTTAATTGAAGTGTCCTGCCTGCGATTATGTGAAATGATTTCTTCTGAAAAAATATTATTCAGCCGATGTATGAAACCACCCTGATCAGGTTATGTAAAGTGATTTTTTTACGAAGTATCTAAATCTGAACCTCCCTGAAATATCCTGCTCAGGTTATGCGAAATGATTTTTACTGAAGTATATTGTTCAGTAAACGAAGTCTGAACCTCCCTGAAATATCCTGCTCAGGTTATGCGAAATGATTTTTACTGAAGTATATTGTTCAGTAAACGAAGTCTGAACCTCTTTGAAATATCCTGCTCAGGTTATATGAAATGATATTTACTGAAGTATATTGTTCAGTAAACGACCCAGGCGTGAACCTGGGAAATATCCTGCTCAGGATATCTGAAATGATTATTACTTGAGTATTCCTCAGTATTACCAGGATTGGGCATTTTGCCTTGTTCTTCTACATGTAATTATATGACGGGTTACAAAAAGAGAACAATTTTCAATTTTGAAATGATATTATATTACCAAAGTCTTGATTCTAGACAACTGTACAAATGTTCTAGATATCCATGATATCCAAATTAACAAAATACAATGTAGTAACCCTACTTGAATAAAAAGACATGACTTTCTATTAATTGCAGCGATTACCTGTAGGCCTATTCTGTACAGCACAACAAATAATCCCTGCAATTTGCAAGTGCACAGCTTTTTCCGTTTTCCCAAGGATCACAACTCAGATTCCTCAAATGACGAAAACGAACAGCCCCTTTGGAAGTACATGTATGACTTCCAACAAATGATAGTTGACTACAGATATCGTCAATTTTTAGAGCGGTTCCTTTATCACCGACCAAAAGGCATCCATCATCTTCCCACAAAGGGCTTTGGTCTTTGCTCCTTTTCATAGACTCGCACACAAAGTTTGTGTGTGTAGATGACTTCAGGAGTGAGGTAAAACCCCAGCTGTGGGAGGAAGGTATCCCCAGGCAACGTCATCGACAGAAACGTACAGTTTCTCCAGGTACCGGTACGTGCCTCTAATGATGGTCTCACCTGGAATAAAAAGAACGAGGCCCAAACAAACCGTGCTTCTCCTGAAACTACTTTAGTGAATACACCTGCTTTGTAGGAACCAGCACTTACATGTGCCTACCAATAACGTGAAGTACAGAAAAACATTTGACATGTTCTTTGAGTAGGTCTAAAAGGTGGTGGATACAGAACAGCGTTGGGCAAGCCAACATGGCGAAAGGTGTACTACAACACAACAGGAAAGACGAACCGTCGGGGAGATCCAAATGTGTCATCGTAGTTCTGGCGGTTATTGTAGTGATTTTAGTTGTGATCTGTATCATCCTAGGATGTTTTATTGCATAAGGGACACACTGCGCTAAAACCACTGTAAAATTATTCCACTCAACCCCGGGACATAATCTCCAAGCATTATTTTCTGCACATCCAATACAGATACCTGTATTTCTATTTATATACTCTGGAAAGTAGCCCCCAGCCTATTTCTGGAATGCCATGTTTACTATTACATCACCATTGCCACAGGGGAGTCATCAGCCTGGGGATCTGGCTAAAAATTGAGCATAATTTCACGGAAACAGAGGTTGTTTGTCCAGGGGCTTAATACCTGTTACCGCTGTCAGAACTCTGAGCGCGGTCCGATCTTTGCAGCAGGTACGCGAGAGCGGACTCCTCATGTAACCCTTCATTTGGACCATGACGCGTTTATTGATATTGATATTGATTAAGTAACCCTCATTCTTTTATATATAGCAATAGTCTCCAAGGCTAATTGATAACCTGCACCATTCAAACGGGTAGATATGAACAGTCATGTTGAGCTTTGAAACATGATCGACGCGTCTATAATCTACGTACACCCCTCAGCATTAACTTATCTACACTTCATTTTTTTAAATATCTTGTGAACAAATTGACCAAATTTGATCGGGCTAGTTATTATCCCCGGAACGGAATAGTTATTTTGACGGAACGGAACATGTACAGTCTTCGACAAAAGTTTATCTCTACATGATATCTTGAATATTTCAAATAATACTGGGCCAATTTTAACACGGTTTGTTCCACATGAAAGTGTACCGTGTTGGTCATACGTTTCCACCAAAATGTTGGATATTTGGAAATATCATAATAATGCACATGTAATAGCTCATCAGAAAAAAACATCAAAAATCATTTTTTTTATTATGTAATTTTTTGTAACTTTTGTTGCAGTTTTGATAGAGTGGAACTATCTAAGGATTTGGTGCTGTGTTTCATCAAAATGTGTTGAGTGGTTGCTGAGATATTTGAGATGACATGTACGTGTATCAAAATTTTGATAATTAGAGATTTTCC
>NMRB01000456.1:297287-320892 GCA_002633025.1 Notospermus geniculatus
GCTGTGTTCCTAGCAAGCGCCAACTGAGGCACGGGGCTGTGCCTAGTGTGTTTGAATGGTCCAAGGCTGCTACACCATCAGCTATAGAGAGGGCAAACCGTGTGGTAAAGAGGAGGCAAAAGCTGGAGGAGAATGAAAATAAGAGATTCAAGGAAGGCCTTGCTGTGATTCAAGATTTAGGAGCTGAGTGTGAAGTCCAGGATGTCATACAAGTTAATGATGGCATTGAAGGTTGGTTTATTCAGTGTGTAGTCTTGTGAAAATTGCTGATGGGAGTGGTGATTTTATAAATTGGAGCTACCAACCTCATTTGCATCCTGAATGCCAGGGTGTTCTTGGTTATTCATGTTTCAAACCATGGCCTGGTGAAGGATTTTATAAAGAGTCAAATTTACCTCAAAATACAGCACCTTAGTGGGAGTAAACTGTTCATTTTTCGTTATTTTTCAGGTCTGACCAATGCTTCAGGAGAAGAACTTGGACGAAGAGTGGATGATTCGACTCAAACCATAAATTCATCCCAGCTGTATTCCGCAAAATCACTTCCAGAGCACATGCTACATTATTACACGGGTTTGGAAAATTATGCAAAATTCCGAATGGTTTTGGACTCTCTGGGTCCTGCAGCATATCAGCTGCTGTACCACTCTGGTGACAGACCAAATCTTGCAGTTGAGGACCAGTTCTTGTTGTGCCTTATAAAACTTCGGCGCCATTCAGCAAACCAGGAGATCGCCTTTTGGTTGGGGATTTCTGAGAAAACTGTATCAAACATATTTATAACTAAACTACATGGACTGCCAGTGGAGGGAGGTGGAGTGGTGGCCGGTGAAGGAACTTGTAAACTTTTTTACTCCATCAGATTTTAAGTCCAAATTTCCAAAAACTCGAGTGATCTTAGACGGTGCTGAATGTCCTGTCAAGAAACCAGGGAAAGCAGTCGCCCAACAGGCAACATTTTCTTCGTATAAGAACAGGAACAGTACACGGTTAAGACTGTTGTTGGAGGGACCCCAGGTGGACTGGTGAGTTATTTATCTCCGGCTTTCGGTGGGGCTACCAGTGATCGCCAGGTCATAGAAAGATCTAACTTGCCTCGCCAATGCGATCCTGGTGATGAGGTTATGGCTGATAAAGGTTTTAACTGTGAAGATCTCTTCATCCCCAGCCAAGTTGGGCTGAACATTCCAACGTTTTTCAAAAAAAAATCGAATGTCTATTGCTTGTGTAACAAATGATCGCAAAATTGCCAGTAAGAGAGTACATATTGAGAGGTTGATAGGCTTGGGGAAGACATACAAAATCCTAACTGAACCAATGAACCTTGTTGAATCTGGTTTGGCATCTGAAATCATCCAAGTTGTCTTCACTCTGTGCAATTTCAGAGAATGTATTGTGCCAAAAAATGCATAGTTCAGAAGCCAAAGTTACAATGAATCATTGGTTCAGTAAGGGTATTGTATGTGTTCCCAAGGAGTGTTTACATCATAATTCTTATTGTTAGGCCACAAGAATGATTAATCCGGTTTGCCATCATTTTTCAGTATCCATAGTTGTCTACAGACCGTATTTCGTGATCAGAGTACATTTATTTTGGAGTCGCTAGACATGAAGGGCCGATTTCACAAAGGGCGTTTAAGACTTAGACGCGTGTAACTTCGTCAAATGCATGGTGGAAGTGCGTGCATTTAGCGAAGTTACACGCGTCTAAGTCTTAAACGCGCTTTGTGAAATCGGCCCATTATTATCATTTATTCTTGCGGGACACAAGAGTTGGTGGACGGCAAACAAGATTTTTCATTCTATGGCCTTAGTGCCTCTCTTGGTGCATTTGTTAAATGTTATTGCATATTTTATAACCTCTGTAAAGATACATTAGTCTGCAAGTACTTTGATTACTTTGATCCCAAGTCAAGTCATTTTCATCTTTTGCTAGTCATTTTGGTATTGATGATTGATACGGTGGTTGCTATGCTTGCTATGGCAACATTGGCATAATTTGACAGATTGTATTGTAGGGTCATTGGAAATCTGTGTCCTGGTTTTGACATAGATTGTGATAGGGGGTCATTGAATTCTATGTCCTGGTTTTGACATAGATTGTGATAGGGGGGGGTCATTGATTTCTATGTCCTGGTTTTGACATAGANTGGTTTTGACATAGATTGTGAGAGGGGGTCATTGAATTCTATATCCTGGTTTTGACATTACCGTAGATTGTGACATTGTGTCCACACAGGCTGCGCAAGACTGATGGTGAGACTGCTTTGCACAGACCTGTGTCCGCGCGCGGCGCATCACACACAAATTTGTTAGTTTCTAAATACGCTAGCCACATCACAACTTGAACTGGGTGATCACGTGATCTACTCCGCCACGAAAGTAGATCCTAGGAAAATAGTGATACGAGGCTTATTTCGCGCAGACTTTGCAAACAATTGACTGATTTTTCATTTCTGATGAGAACTTGCCATAGACATGACATTGTTGAGAAGAAAAGGACGATATTTGGATTATGACCCCGGCAGAACTGTCAAGCTGTGTGGCAGAGTCGGAGGGGCAGACTGATTGCTGTAGGCCTAGTGTGTGACGACGCACCAACGCAGCTGTCAGTGGCTAGTATGACATGTACAGCATATCTAGGCCTATGTATGTCATAATCATGACGGATAATGTGATACCCACACACGGAGACATCCTTGGTAGGCCTATCTCATAAGATTCTGATATTTGTACACTCG
The DNA here is from genome assembly GCA_002633025.1 of Notospermus geniculatus. Lineage (NCBI taxonomy): Eukaryota > Metazoa > Nemertea > Pilidiophora > Heteronemertea > Lineidae > Notospermus > Notospermus geniculatus. The sequence goes on from NMRB01000456.1 coordinate 300,029, forward strand.
AAGCGAGGGATCGACCGCCATCTTGAAAATGGAACAAGTAGTCCTGAAGTATCCCATGATTCCTTGCGCGCGCGGTGACAGATCGGTGCGAGGTACGATGCGCCATCTGTTGTGACAATGTAGACTGTGATAGGGTGATGAGAGTATTGTGATACTGGTTTAAAAATGCGTCCCATTTTAATATTCATGTTTGTAATAAATGTCCATTTTGGATTATTCTATAATCAATTTATCATACGTTTTAGTTTTTATTCGTGTTTTCTGTTGATTTGCATTGCGTGTTTTATTTGAGTTTCCCATCATATGGGGAAGGTGTCGCCTTTGGAGTGAGTTCCAGCTACCTTCATTCATGACACTAGCCTCCCATGAAGACCCGACCGTGTTCCACATGGTAGTCCTATTACATGCAACACTTGCAGATGAGATTTAGAGGACCAACCGATATCTGCTGTTATTTCTCCATGAAAGCCGTAGGTGGTATCTCCTCATTCAGTAAACCTTGCCTAAAGCCACTTTTACACTACGCAGAATTTTGGCCCGGATGAACCGTGCCGTGCTCGACCCGGACCAGGCCCGCCTCAGAAAGAGCATTTTACCCCATTTACACTGCACCATGAAAACCGCGCCAATATCTGAATCGCCGGCTCTCCTTTCTGTGGAGGTACGAAATCTCCGTCATTTTCAAAATGGCTGCGCCCATGATCATTCGCGGCAATGACGTATTGAGTTCAAGGCCGATAAATGAGCATGCGCATTCACTAAAGGCGAGTCATTCAAGTGGGCCGAGCCCAGTAGGGTGTTTACACTGTGCAGTTTTGAGCGGAACCGTGCTCGACCCGGGTCGAACCCACCTCCTGTTGGGGGGTTCGGCCCGGATGAAAGTAGCACCGTGCCGAGCCCAGTTGTGCCGTGCCAACCCATTTACACTATCAGCTTTTTTGCCGCGCCGTGCTCGACCCGGGGCGAGCACGGTTGAAAACACGTAGTGTAAAAGAGGCCTAAGTCAATCTGATGTAAGCCGAACTTTGCCTAAGTTGAACTAAGTATTAAAGTTCTGAAGACCCACTTCATGCTTTTCTTCATGCTCTTCATGCTTGATAATCACCATCACCTGGGTCAACATTTGCCTCAGTTTAAAATAAAATGATTGGTCAAAACAGATTCGACTAAGGCGAGGTAGACTCTACATGAGAATAGCCTACATGAAGTTTCCCCCTTCATCTGACAATGTTTTAAGGAGTATCAACAAAATTTAATCGAGACATGTATTTGAAACAACAATAACTATAGTACATTGTATAGGAATGATATTAACAGTAAAAGAATAAATTTATAACAAAATGATTAATGATGATAACAATACATGTTGACTAGAGATACTGTTTCTTACGGATTGTCATCATGTACCAATACGGTAAAAACCCAGACCAAAAAGAACGTTCACTCTAGAGCTGTTCACAATGTGGAGGATTTCACCAAAGCAAACCATCAGGTTTCATAAAACATCAATGATTTTTTTATCCTCGTTTAATTGAAAAACATGTCTTTTTGAATGAACAGGAGCAGATTTTGACTTGTAAACCTACAATAAATGGCTGTCCACTAGTCTCTCCCATCCGAAAATGGATATTGCATTGTTCCAAGGCCTACATGACTTGGTTTATGCTTCGTGATGAGTCCAATCGTAGTTACACTAGAAATACTTTCCATATTCAAAGAAGACATGTTTTTCGATCAAACGTGGATAAAAAAACTCATTGTAAAACCCCTCAGTTTCTCCACCATTTTCTCAATAAAGTCATCATCGCGTTGTATTTCAATTACATGTACTTGGAAGTCTTGGAGATTGTACACACAGAAGTAGCAAACATCTCTCTCAGCACACATCAAGTGCCCCTGGACCTGGTAATAATAAATGTGATTGTTTTTTAGCTCAAGACCCTTTTCTCCACTTTGAAGGTACGGCACCGTGATGGGATTTATTGGTTGGTCCTTTGCTACAAATGGACATTTAATTTCCACAATGGCCTTGTCATCAACAATTCTATCAGGCGAGGCCGCAAGCCACGGGTGTTCCCGACAGATGAAGATACCACGCTCAGATGTTGTCCCCTTCAACTGTTCAAAGGCCTCAACAGCTACACTCTCATACTTCCTCCCATGTGCTGTTGCCTTGCTTGTAAATGTCTTCGGACTTAGGATTGAATCCACCATCTTGTCCATATCCTACCTTTCTGTGGCGCGACAAATCTCCCCAAACCTAGAAGCAGTAATGCGCAATGCCCAGACCTCCTTCCAAGTGCTATTGTCAGCTTGTCCCCTTGTCTGCATCTCTATCTGTTCTTGATCTGTCTGAGATATTTGATGCAACTGAAATAAAAATAGTGCAATTTTTTATCTTTCAAAAGGAGTCTTCAAGAAAATTACACAGTGGCTAAAGAGAGGACACAAAACCAAAATTGCAAATTTTTGGCCCCAACGATTCCAATTCTGTAATGATTTATGTCTTGTTTTGTTGAAAATTATACATTTTATGGACAGCTACATGGGTTGCATTTTTTTCGGAGTCACCCTAACACCTACAAGCTCTCGTCTTGGCAGATTACTGCATAAAGCATTTAAAAATCAAGCAAAAAATTATAAAGTCACTGTGTCTTTGTACCTTTGCCCTCGTTACAAAAGTTTCTTCAGAGGACGTCCCGTAATCGTGATCCAAAAACAGCGCGTATGGGTTTGCAGGCTTATACAGTTGAAGTACTGGCATCGTCCTTCCACCTGAGGCTGGATGCTGACACTGAAAGATACATGTAAAACTAGATGTGATATACCGGTACTGCAAGTGCTTACTTGAACCAGCATAATATCAATGCAGACTTTTTTTCTTGTGAAGCAAGGTGAGCCCCAAGGAGAGGAAACAACATATTCCAATTAACATGATTAATTTCAGAATCTTTTGGATTGGAAAACCCTTCAAAACAACTTTTTAAAAATACTCGTATGATTTACCACAGAGTACAAAATTACTGCAACACATCAAAGGTGAAACTCATTGAAAGAAAGAAAAATGTGTACCTGGTAATTCAACATGATGTTCCTAAACCTATCAGCGTATCCTTCAGTACGTCGCAAAGGGACAGGGCGAGGGTCGTATTTGAAGCATTTGACAGACTTGTTGAATTTTCCTAGCGTGATTGCAACTAACGGAGATCCTTTATGAGGTAGGGCTTTATGAAAGGTTTGCAATTTCTGAAATAAAACATGACATATCCTGAATGATCTTCACTACCTCTGAGAGAAAATAACTTAATTACTTTAACTACTCTGCCAAAATTGAACAAAAAATGCACAGAGGAAATATTGATGAAGACAATCATTGCAGGAAATGTATTACCTGTGTGCATGTCTGCTCAGTTATCACATTCTTCGACTGGCAGAATTCCACCAAACCATGCATAGCAACTCCAACATGTTTACAATGAGCAGACGGACCTTGCCCGACAGGACATTCACACTGGCTTTCCTGCACCGCGCCAACATCATCAATCGAGAAGTCTACCTTGTAAGATGCTTTCCTCCTCATTTCGGCCCATATGTTTGCGGAAATATACGACACATTATCCTTTTTGGCCATCCGAATATATCTCATAAATCTGAAAGAGGAAAGGAGCATTGACTATACTGTCAAGAAGTTTTATTATGTCGCCTCCAGGTACATACAATGACCACAGATTTCAGAATCAGATCATTGCACCCACACGGTATATTTTGGAGGTAGTTCAGGGACTGCAACAAAAGGTTTTTGAAGCCCTGATAATAAACCAAACCTGTGCTACAACCCTTATAAAGAGCCTACAAATGGCATTAAATTTGCATGGACAAAACCTTCCCACAAGAGCATATCTCACCTTTGCTTATAAAGGTCCTGAAACTTAAGTTCTACCACTCTTTGATTTTCACTGAAGAAGGCCTCCATGCGATCGCGTTTGAACTGTTGAATGGTAACTCCCGAATGAATGTCTTTGCAGGCTGATGGTTCTGGGAGACTCATGTGAAACTCAGCCTCCATGTCCTCCACACCACTGACCCCCATCTGATCCAGAGAACACAACCTAACAAGAAAAATCGATTACCTACAATCAGACATGGAAATGTAGCCAACACACCGTACTTTCCTTTGCATTTACAGGGCGCATCTCTGGACTGGAATGCAGTTCTTGAAGCACCACAGGAAAAAGAGAATCATCAGTGACTAGGCCTAGGCCTACATGTAGCTACCTCCAACTCAGCTTCCTTGTTTTCTTCTTTCTTGGACTTTGAAGAATTAATAGGCCTTTTAGCAGTCATAGGCCTAGCTCATCCATGTCTGTATGGGGGTTTCAGTGTACACCATGTAGGCTAAGCGGTATGACAGTCAGTCATGACAGTAGGCCTACTGTGCAGTGCATTCGATTGTCGGATGACTAATTTCCGGACAGAATACAACGTAAAAAATACAAGTTTAATCTTAATCCATTCCATACACGATCGATGTGCCTGACCTCTTACAACTTAAATGTCTTTAAAATGATTGAATTCATCCCTTATTTTATTGGTAATAAACTTGAAAATGGGCCTAGCCTAGCACTTGCGAACTGCGGATGAGAAGAGTCGTTGACGTTGACATGTTACGGTAGGCCTAATTGACACTGAATGAACGCCGCTGTGGTTGTAGAGGGTTCTTCACTCTAACCGTTGGAGCATTTGACGACACTGGACAACTCCGGAGTTTGATGGAATTCCGTTTTTATTATGGGATAAAACGAAGATGTCAACTGTTACACGCCGTGGTTTTTCAAAAACTAACACATGGTCGCCCGCGCCTGCGCAGACAGACAGGAACAACATTAACATAAACACAAACACCGGAACTAACAAACGACCGTACTACATCTCCTCCCCCTTAAAAACAAGAGGATGCAAGAGAATCCCTAAAGGTAATATCAAACTTGAACCTGTTGAATATTCTGAAGTTCAAACAACAAAATGTTAAGGCCAATGACTGTACGGGTTCAACACGGAGATAATAACCTTGAAGTTCCTCCAAATAATTTTCTGAAAAATGCACTCTGTAATGCAGGCCTGTATTATTCAGCAGTCCAACTTAATATATACATCACACAGGGCTATAACCTCAGAGTAACACAATATAACTCAAACTTGATGAACACAAATATACACATGTAAAATGACTCGAGGGTTAACAACCCCTTAGAAATTCAATCACTTTTTTCAGTTTCAATCAAATTCTCAGCCTTTTCAGTCTCCTCACTCTTTTTACGCTCAGATTTACGCGGGCAATCCCATCGTTTATGGCCTAATTCTCCAAAAGAAAAACAAGCGTCAGTGTATCGACCACCTGGTTTCGGTTTCTGCTTCTTATCAAACTTGTCAGGCTTATTATTTGACTTATCGGAATTGGTATCACCCTCCTTTTCCGGACTTTCCTTTGAATCTGATGGACCACGGCCCGTTTGCCCTCGGTCTCGAGCTAGTTGTCTTTCTAGTATATAAGTATCAGCGAACTTAGCAACTTCGAACAATGGGTCCTTATCTTTTTCGACCAGCTTGAGATGCAATGTCTCATCTCCTACGGTTGAGATAAATTGATCCACTAGGATCTTTCGGAATATTTCTGCAGCCTCCGGATTTGATTTAATCGTTTCCGACGGATTCAGCCAATAATTAAAATAGATTTTCAAACGTGCAGCAAAGTCGAGGAAACTTTCACTCCTCAACTTGGTCTCACTCCGAAACTTGGTACGGTAGGAGGACGGAGTCAAACGATACCGCAAGAATATCGCACCTTTGACTTTATCATAGTCCGCCCTCTCAGCCTGAGGGACAGCAAAGTATGCTGACTGCGCATTGCCGGTCAAGAACGGCTCCAACGCTACGCACCAGTCCTCTTTCTTAATCTCATGTCTCCTCGCGATATTCTCAAATGTCTGAAACCACAATATTATGTCGTCCTTCTCCTCAATTTTCGAAAGCTTCTTTACAGGGATATAATCACGTTTTTTCGGCTTCGGTATTTTATCAACAATGTCCTGAACAGATCGTAAAAGAATGGCGTTCTTCTCCTCTCGTTCCTTGTCAAGTTGCCAAATCAATTCTTTGAGAAAGTCTCTATCAACTCCAGTAGCGCTGGCACCAGTAACAGGACCACTAATGGCTCCAGGCATGCCAGGCAATACACCTAGTACTCCTTCAATTTGAGCTAGTGCATCAATTTTCCCTTCTTTATCCTTAAAATCTTTGGGATCCAAGCCATTTTCCACACAAAGAACATCGATGTAAGTGTTTGTGTACCGACTCAAAGCAGTTTTTACCATCTTGTCCAAACAAGGCTATCGACTCCGTATGAACTCCGTCTTTAGCCTTGTCCGAATCGTGTCATCTTTTCCGTTAATGCATAAATTATTAATGAACCTAACCCCTACTTGACCCCGCCTCCGAGCAATCAGAACTTGCGAAACAAATCACCGTTGGACACTTTCTTTGCTCTTCACGCTCGAATTTGTAACACGGATTTTGATTGGCGCGTCGATTTTCCTTCGCGCCCCGATGATTGGCTGAGGCTGTCACCACCTCAGAAACGGGAAATGTGGTGGATTCGAACCAGGCTAGATGGCCGTCAGGCCAGATAGACTGGTGAGCACCAGATGGTTTTTACGGGCTTAGTGTCAGACATGATGGTCGACGAGGTTGGGGTCGGTGCCAAGCACCAGTACAAAAGAAGCAAGCACACAAACGTAACTGCGGGTTGCAAATTCAACATCAGCACAGTTCAAAGTAGCTGCACAGTGATGACACAGTTCAGTTCACAATTGACAGTAACAGCAGCAGTAGTTCATGTTCAAATCAAACGACCCAAAAGGTGCAGAAATTGCAACAACCGTCAATTAGCCTCCGGTTAGCCAGACCTAGCCCCCAGGTTCAGGCAAGAACACATGAACAGGTCACAGAAAGAAAATTTCACCAGGCCGCCGGACTGAGTATTCCCTCGTCGCTGATTGGTCGGAATAAATTCATTTTAAATTGGACTCTAATGGGATTTTATTTCGACCAATCAGCGACTAATGGAGTATTCAGTGCGACTTCCTTGTCAGCATGGTGGTTCCTGTGAAAATATCTTGACAATCTTGCACGAAAATTGGACAAATTCATCGGATAACCTCTTGATATGTGGATTAATCTTTCTGACACCAGGTTAGTGGTTTAGTGCATGTTCCTAGCTATCCATTGGTATATAGAATGTCCCGATCGGTTGAATCGTTGCGGAGATCTAGCCATAAACATCGTGAAAATTTCACTTTTTGTCCTGCCAGTAATTTTTCAAAGATGTGATTTCGGGGGGTCTTGCGAGGAAACAAGGGCATTTTCGGCCCTTTAGGGTCCTTTGATGGTGAAACTGTTGTGTTTTTCTGAAAGATGAGGAATTTCTGAGTGGAAATAGCTATGTTTCCCGTTCATAAGTGTCAGGGTTTTCTTGTGAGCAAGATTTGAAGTTAAAAACACCAGTCTGCCTGAGAGTTGGAGTTAGATCCCTTGTTATTATATATACATATTTCTGGGGTATTTTACCCCGGGGGTCAGGACACTGTCCGTGGGTGCTTTTGGACCTCGGAAACACCCACCACCCCTGCCATGCATGCCTCAAGTCCCTGTGGACAGACCGCGCCGGTTCCTCATTAGACACAAAACTTATTTAAAACCACAACATAGTTTACTGAATGAACAATATGAAAAAGTTGATTTTTAACAAGGCCTACTAGCTCCAAATTTTGAAGTGGTAGTAACCATGGCAACTGAGCACTGAAAATAACATTTAATGCTCTTACCGTCCAATCAAAATCCTCCACTGCCACGACGTCGCTTGTCACAGACTACAGTGGAATAAACTGGAATCAGCTCCTCCTATAAACAGGCTTTTGGTCATAGGCTAATGATCTAAACACAATTTCAATTTAACCACTAGTGTATTGCCAAGTTCAATGTGCCCCGGAATGGATGGCTCAAACTGCCCCGGCACGTATTTTATTACAAATTTGGCCTTGCAAGCTTCATGCATGAATCCACATCAGTGACAGTTTCCACACAAGAGCACAGTTCCTTGTTGCTTTTAAACATTAATCACTTGGACCTACAGCTCCTCTAGATACTTAACAGCTATCTGAATACCCAAAAAATGATAAACTCACTTTTAGGCCTCAATTATTTGAATTGTGATCAATCAAAACTGTTACCACAGAATTTACATGTGGTATTCTGGCAAGGTAGCTTAACAACCGAAGTTTCTTCAGTAAAAAGGTGAAAAGTTATCCTGCATCTGTTAAAAAATTATTCAGGGTGGCTCAATAGGAACGTGTGTTCAGTGTGCCCTGGTCTCCCCTACTGCGTGGTTGGAGTGACGGGAGTGAGCGGTTTCCACCAGCCAGCTGCAGATACGTCAATGGCTCTGCAGAATTATTTTATCGGATTTAATCGTTGTAGTAGGCCTAACCCATAGTAAAGAATATCTTCAATCAGAATTGGTAATACAAAAATCGACAATCAGGCAAAAAGAATCACGATAAATTACAATCATGGTTTATAGTACTTCCATGCTACAATGAACTTGTACATGTATTTTGGAAATAAGACACATGTACGTTATTCTTTTCCATTTACAGGTGTGGTGCGCGCACAACGAATCAACGTCATATGTAAGGTTAGTGCAGTCGGTTTTAGAATCGGCATTTGTCAATTAGTCAATTGACTTTTTATCCTGTCATGTGGGCCGTATTCAAAAAGAGTCTTTGAGACTTACCCGCGTGTGACTTCGTTACAATGTATGGTGGAAGTGTGTGCATTTAGTGAAGTTACACGCGTCTAAGTCTTAATCGTGCGATGACCACCCTTTTTGAATACGGCCCTAAGTGATTTATATGGGCGCCTTCAATTGCCTTTCGGTGCTGGGTTAGCCCTTTGGACACAGACTAGTATATGGAATTTGTGCAATGTATGTTTTAACATATGATATACATGTATTACATGTATGTAATATTTTGTTATCTTAGCCATTTATATAATGTGTTCTCTGTCAGTGTCCAAAAATAAATTAAATTAAATTAGTACTTCTTCAAAACATACTAAAAATCAACGTGCCAGTAGACGTACCCCCCCCCCCCAAACACATACGCATTTTGTCCATTTTTAGCTCACCCGTGAGCTTTTGTCGTCGGTCAGCGTCCGTCGTCGTCTGTCGTCCGTCGTCGTCCGTTAGCAGGGCACGTTTCATAACCGCTGGAGCTATTGATCTAAAACTTGGTACATATATACCCCTAGGTCAGATGACCTATGACACCAACTTTCGGTCCGATTCGATTCTTGGCTTGGCCTCCAGGTGGCCAAAACCAAAAACACAAAAAGTGCAATAACTCCTCAACTAATGACTGGATCTTCTCCAAATTTTTATCATAGGTGTACCTAATGAGGATACATAATATATATAAAGGGTTTTTGATTTGACCTACTTTTCAAGGTCACAGAGGTCAAAGTTCGACAAAAGTAACGAACCTGCCACAGCTCTTGAGAGTCTTCATATCTTGCATAAATATGTATTGGAGGGGTACCTTCAAAAATACCGAGTTTCGGCCCGATCGGACATCCAATATGGCCGCCAGGTGGCGTAACCTGAAAATCATCCAAGTGCTAAAACTCAGGAATGGCTTGACCCGGAGTGCTCAAACTTGATATTTACCTTCCTCTTGATGACTTTTACATGCACGTCAAATTTCGGCCTGATTAAACTTCCAATATGGCCGCCAGGTGGCGTAACCCGAAAATCATCAAATGTGCTATAACTCAGGAACGACTTGACCCAGAGCGCTCAAATGTGCTATGTGGCTCCCTCTAGATGACCTTTATGTGCATGTGACTTTTTGGCCCGATTGGACGTCCAATATGGCCGCCAGGTACCATAACCCCCAAATCATTGAAGTCCTACAACTTGGGAATGATTTGACCCAGATTGCTCTTAAATGACATACACCTCTCTCTGTCATTACGCTATTATGTTCAAACGGGTGAGCACATGGTCCATGGACCATTTCATTGTGGAAAGGATGACTCGATTATTTGTAAACCAAAAATTCCTCTTATTTCAGGGTAAACGGAGCCAATGCTAATGATCCCTACTTTTCCGAGGCTTACGACTGCCCGGTCGGTTCCCAAATGAACCCTAAGGACCAGTGTGACGTTTGGTAAACGATGACGTCAGCTGCGAAAAAGGAAAGTCATTTTGCAATGTACCGCAATCATGGCAATGCCGCTTAAAATCAATCAGAAATAGGTTATCGCTGCTGATTTCGAAAATTTGTTGTTTACTTTCCTGTTCAAGTCAAAAAAACATTTTGTAACCGCTGTATTGAAATAAATGTAATTCTTGCTCAATATGGAGCCTTATGACTTTCTCTCCTCAACGCGGTGACAGGCCATACACGTTATTGATTTTATTTCTCCTACGGCACCTCTTTTTTGCATAGGCCTATCATTCGTCGGCGACTTCCAAGGACAAACTCGCTAGCCCAGTGGTACGGCGTTCCGCGTTTTCGGTTTGCTCCACTTGTACCACTGGCCTCAAACGCCCTCATCACTTCTGCTCGGAATGAGCAGAATGAAGAAAAACTGCTCTACAGCTAGCTTTCCACCCTAATAAAATCATAATTCTACTGTCAAGTTTAGAAGTGTACCAAAACGCCAAACACACCATGATTTTTAAACATTTATTCATTATTTTGTGTTGCACTTTTTTGCGGCGGATTACATGTATGGCTGTGCTTCGGTTCGGTCGTTCCGTCAGAAATAGTTTCTATTTTAGAAGCAACCAAATCGGTGGACCAATCAGCTTTGTCGAATTTGATCACATGATTTTGTGAGTGTAAACATAACCACGTGCGACAAGGAGGCAGCCATGGTAGCATGAACGGGAGATCCGGCCCTGCTACATTATCATGAAAATATCACTATTTCAAAATATCAACAAAATTGAGATTTTTGAAATCTTGGCCTTTCTTACAGTTTCCTTCCGAATAATCTATGGATAATTCTAAGATTTATGGCGAAGAAATTTGTTGAAAAATATTCCCTAACTTTGATATTTGAGATTATCAAAAAAAATTAAAAATCTGAAAGGGGCTGTATACTTAAGGTTGAATTGTACCAAATAAATTTGTGATTTGTGACAAAACCCATTTTCACAGAGTGATTATTTAAGAGGTTAAACTAGATTATAAGAATGAAAAATTGGCAAATTTCCCGTTATTTCAACTGAAACAAAAGACCTTTGCAAAATGTCATTAAAGTAGTAGAAATACACAAGTCTTTACAATGCCGTTTACAACATTGTATACTTTGTATACATGAAAATAATGATAAATAACACCAATATCCTCTCAACTTTGGCAATTTGTTCAAACTCTAGCAGTGGGGGGGGGGCATCACAGAACAGCCTTTCATGGCTATGGCTTGTTAAGCACAGGCAGTCAGGTGTGTGGCATACTACATAAGGTTATTATTCAGGCCAGGGCAATGGTTTTCAAGTAACTAGAAATGGCACTCATTATTATGTTTTATGTGTCTGTTCAGGACAGGTAGGCTACAGCACTGAAAACATGCACATACAGGTTTGACTTGTGTAGGAGGATAAAGAACGATTCTGTCTTGTATCAGGATTAACGTTCAAAAATATATTGCGAGGTACGATTCTACATCATCATGGAGTCCTGAATTGAATCGGTGTTAGTTCCTCAATATAGTCCATGCACTGCCTTGACGGACACAAGGCAGCATGTCAGGGATATGGAATACAAACCCGAAGGAAGGATTTATTGAAGTAAGTGAAACGTACTTCAAGTGCTTTGGACACAGGTTCAATCAAGTTGGGGTAAGTTATTCTTATTATTATCATTACATTGTATCATAAATAGATCAATAACCATAAATGTGCAGCTAAAAATTCGTGTTACTCATGACCTTTCTTTGTTTTCGTTTCGTAAAATCCTTCACGCTCGATTGATTTACAAGTTGTTGGGCTCAAAATGAAGCTGACATATTACTCTACAAGCCCTATGATTTTTGTTGTTATCCGTTCAGAGATAGCACAGCTATAGCCATCGGAAGTGTGAAATTGGTCAAAACTCCCCGCGGCCGATGTGTTTCAGCTTCATCGCTTATAGAAACTGACGCCAGATGTCGCGCTGTTAACAAAATAGGCAAATATTTCCCTCACGGAATCGAATATTGGTTTGAAAACGTTTTCATGGAAGCTTATTCGGTCCTAGCTCTGCCCAGTGCAAACCAGGCATTCGCTAGTTGCTTAATAATACCTATTCCTGACATACACTTTTTTTTAATATATAAGTGCTTTATTTCTACTGTAGCTGAAAGGGTAAATGTCGTCCTGGGTATATACAAAGATTACCCAGGATCTCAATCTTCACTAAAACAATACCCTGGGTGTAGTTTCGGTAGCCGAACATCACCCAGCATCGTAGTATGACACCTGGATTCGAAGTTGTCTCGCCCGTGGTCACGTGACCGCCTGAAGAATGTCATGAACAGCTACACTCAACAAGTACCGCGGCGCGAGACCGCGAGATTCCACGGGATTTCGAAATAGGACTCGTTCCCAGGCACAGATTGCGGAAGCTGGGTGATGTTCGGCTACCGAAACNCTTTATATTCCTTTACTTTGTGTTGACCTTTGTGCATCTTTTCGCTTTGTGCTTGTTATGTATTACACATGTCTTATTAATTTATAAACTTTCTTTCAGCCAAATGAAGCTCTGCGCCAGTTACCTACACTCTGCTTTTGGTCAGGCTGAGCAACCCTGCAGTTATTCAACCTTTTCTTTCAGCTAAAATAGCTTCTTCTTAATTGTCCAGCGGCCACCCGTGGGGCTTGGTCGCTATTCTTTCCTTAATTGCTTGTTTGTCCTGTCTACACAGATTTTAGTTCTACATTCGGGTTTCAGCTCAGTCTTTTCTAGAGTTTCAGATTGGAAAGTTCCACTTGAAAAAGACCCCGGTTGGGGTCGAAAATTCGTGAATTCTGGAGATTGACTTCTTGTTTATTATCATTTTGTGTGTAAATTTTGTGCCTTTTGTACCTTGCTTTATTTCTACTAATAGTAATAGTAGGCGGGATGCAAAAAAGCAAATTCTTGCTTAACAGATGCACCCCACTAACAAATACAGTAATACATGTACAATATTCAAGATGCCCAGAATTTACATACCGATATCTATGTACAAAACAATGGATATTTATGAATCGAGAATAAGACAGTGGGCGATTCCGAAGCTGGCGCCAACACAATGCCCACAATGCTTTAACGCACTGCAAACACCGCGCCAACACCCCGAAACTACCCAGTGGATCAAAGATGAGAGGACAAAAAGAATATCAATAGTGAATAGAACAGGTGAGAAAGCATGAATGTCTCTCCCACCCGTTCGAGCACTAGCCAAAACGTTTCGTCTGCAAAATGAATCTTTGAATGAGAGTAAAAAGATTTATATTTTCTTCAGGTGAGAAATTTTCTGAACCATTTAAGTATTCATTTACATTAAAAGGATGATGCCTTGGGAAGTATTCTTGTAAGTTTTCACGAAGGAGTTGTCTTTCCCGTTGATATTTACTACAGCAGAAAAAGTAATGGGTGGCGTTTTCTATAGCATTTTCATTACATTGAGTGCAGAGAGGACTATCTATAACATGGTTATTAAATAAATCGCTGTTTAAAGAACTGCAATGATTACGTAATCGACAGTGAAAGATGTTACTACTCCTATTATTACCATGATAGAACCATACTGGGGGTTTCTTAGGAAAGAGAAGCTTCTTCAAATTTGCAGTAAAGATACCAAGAGTTGTAGACTCTTTAAGAATTGCTGGTAATGCATTCCAATCCCTGGTCGTCTGTGGGAAAAATGATTTATTGAACAATTTTAAATGAGTACGGAAGGGTATAAAATTGTCAACATTTCTAAGATTGTAAGGATTGTTTTCACCTATTCTAGCAGGCAGTAGGTCTATAAGATATTCTGGAGCTTGGTTATGGATAATTTTATAAAACATAATCAATCTATGAAATTTTCTACGTTCTTTCATTTTTGGATAGCCTGCTTCCAGATATAAATTTGCATGAGAGCAACTAATAGTGAGACCAGTTATGAGTCTCAAAGCCTCAATCTGAACTTTCTCAATTTTTGCAACCAAATAATCCGGGATTCCATCCCACACTACATCACCATATTCCATTATAGATTAAATAAATGAGTTGTAAATGTTTTTGTTGTACTTTGAATTTAAGATTCCTAGCAATGCCAAGTCGTTTAAGAGCTTTTATTGGTAATTGATTCAATATGAATATTCCATTGACCGCTATTTTCAAAAGTTATTCCCAAATGTTTATGCTCAGAAACAAAATTCAATGTTTCACCGCCTAAATTTAAATTAATGGCTGAGGGGTTCCGTCTTTTACTGAAGATCATTGAGTCAGATTTTGTAGCGTTGAAAGTGACATACACTTTTGTAGGCAGCGCCACCTTCGACCGCTATTAGAACTAAATTTTGACCAAAATCGGAGGACACATCGGCCGCAGCCTTTTTTGTCATCTAACTGCAACTTTTGATGGCCATAACTCAGTGGTTTCTGAATGGATGAGGACGAAAACCACTGGGTTTGTAGAGCAGGATGTCAGCTTCATTTTGAGACCAACATTTTGTAAACCCATGGATGATGAAGGATTTTAGGAAATGAAAACGAAGAAAGGTCACAAGTAACATGAAGTTTGAGTTGCACATTTATGGTTATTGATCTATTTATGATTGTATGTATGGTTGTGAAAAGGGAATCATGCGACTGAGTTCAAATGAAAAGCTGCTTGTCATTTCAACAGGGATGAGAGTGCAATGTCAACAGAAAGCCTAAAGATACCCCCCCCCCCAAATCCATAAACTCTTCATTTTTGGATGAATCTAGTGAAATCAAGTAGCTTTTGGTTTTCAGCATTGTCTCCAACAAAACCTGATTATAGGCCATTATCTAAAAACTCTCATGGCTGTTTCAAGTAGCAGTATACTGGTATTACAATCATTAGCCCAACTGACCTGATTGCAGACTGTCCAACCTTTTATTCCTTCAAAAAAAATGAGTGCCGTTTCTAGTTACTTGAAAACCATTGCCCTGGCCGTGTGTAGCCAAAATCAACCTTACTTCAACAAGGGAAAACGCCAGGCCTATGCAACACACACCATAAAGTGAACACAATAAACCACAAACTACAGTACATGTATTCACCAGTTGACTGAGCACAACCTTGAATTTGCTATTGCTTGATGGAAAGTAAACCACGTTGCCCTAACCTCATTAGGTAACTGCGACATGGATTATTCACCACTGACTTGTGTAGGTTTTCAAGCTTATGTTGCCCTTCTTGACTGTGCTTAACAAGCCATAGCCATGAAAGGCTGTTTTTATGATGCCCCCACTGCTAGAGTTTCAACAAATTGCCAAAGTTGAGAGGATATTGGTGTTATTTGTCATTATTTTCATGAAAGACAAAGGTTATAAATAAATGTAACGTTATAAATACAAAGTACACAAGTCAATGTATTTAACATGTGTTGTAAACGCAATTATAAGGACGTGTGTATTTCTACTACTTTAATGACATTTTGCAAAGGTCTTTTGTTTCAGTTGAAATAACGGGAAATTTGCCAATTTTTCATTCTTATAATCTAGTTTAACCTCTTAACTAATCAGCCTGTGAAAATAGGTTCTGTCACTTTATTATAAGTAATCCAAAATTTACTTGGTACAATTCAACCTTAAGTATACGGCCCCTTTGATATTTTTCATGAGATTTTGGGTTAAGGTGCAACTTTTACAAAATTACTGACTAAGATTGACCAAGATTCGAGAACTGTATTACCCTCGATCACTGAGATATAAAACCTTTTCTTCAAAATGTGATGAAAAGTGTGCAGTTTTTCATCCATATTTGCTTAAATAACATAGAACAGGGCAAATATTTTTCAGTAGTTTCTTCACATGGGTCTTATAATTTCTCATAGATTCATGGTAGATTTGGATTTTATAAAAAGACTTCAAGATTTCAAAAATCTCAGTTTCAATGATATTTTGAAACAGTGATACTTGATGATATATTCATTTTTCCTTGACATTTGCTCTTAGACATATATCAGCGATGTTGTAGGGCCATATACCTGAGCTAGAACCAAAAACTATGCATTACTTCATGTACAGGGTAAAAAAACCACTGTCCATTTATTTGTTGGCATGAGTGTACATGTCTAAACTATATTCACATGATCAGACACAATTTGCATTGAGTGCGAAATCGACAATCACGAAAATGTCATAATTTCGAAATATCACTGTAAATCCAAATCATTTAAAATCTGTAATCATTCACACTGAAACAGAAGAAAATCATTCACTGGTAAATTGTACAAGTATCTATCAAAAAAGATTTGATGAAAATCTCGAATTTGGCCTTTGAGATAAAAGAATTACCAGCTTCGTGAAATTGCTTATTGCACGAACAACATAAAGGGCATGATTCCATCTGCTTTCATGTTATAACACAGCTGTATTAATTTCGCGATAAGGTTGACCTTTAAACATAAAACTGTTTGGGTTCGGAGATTGTTTGGACTACTCGCAGGGTACTGATGGACGCCTCCTTTAAATGGGCCATTGAACCATCTTTTTTGAAGGTGGGGATTTGGCCTAGTGGTTTAAGGCGTGCTGCCCCTCAGTGCTGGCGATTGATGCCTTATGCGAGGGTCCGTGGGTTCGATTCTGGTAGGAAGCAATGCATTTCACCTTAGAAACCCGATTCCTAATCATATTCTTTACTTGTATCTCCTTTATTTGTGACCCCTCGCATAACATAAAACTGTTTGGGTTCGGAGATTGTTTGGACTACTCGCAGATTACTGATGGACGCTTCGTTTAAACAGGGGCCATTGAACCATCTTTTTTTAAGATGGGGATTTGGCCTAGTGGTTTAAGGCGTGCTGCCCCTCAGTGCTGGCGATTGATGCCTTATGCGAGGGTCCGTGTCGATTCTGGTAGGAAGCAATGCCTTTCACCTTAGAAACCCTATTCCTAATCATATTGTTGAACTTTGAATTGGTATATTAAGCTCATTCCAAAGAGGAATAGACTGGTTCCCTGGCCACCGTCGAGATGGCGCTGCGTAGACGGTGGCCAGGCAGTAGCCGTTCTTTTCCCCTGAATTCCGGGGAAAGGGTATGGCGTCGGGATTCATAGCGACAATTAATCTGATAATGAAAAGGGCGGATTTGGGACTAATGATAGAGAAAAAATATGGATTTAGCTAATTCATACTTGTTACATACAGCACTGGTAAAAAGAACGAACATTTATGAGTTTGAAGTATTTTTTACTTGGCCGAATCGATTACACAGAATCGGTAGGCTGGCTTAGTCTCCTGCCCATGACGTCATTTCTCAACCATACTCAACGGCTACTGCCTGGCCTCCGTCTACGCAACGCCATCTGGACGGTGGCCAGGGAACCAGTCTAAAAGAGGAACCGACGGAACTAAAGTTACCACGTGGCGATGCGATCAATACGACCTCAATTGCGTTTTTTTTAAAATACAGCCTGGTTCAATCATACCGTTTTTGATATATCAATTTTACAATGAAGTTGACCTTTGAGGTGCAAAATGTGTAAAGCATCAATTGAAATTCTAAAGTCAACAAAAATATGGTCCCCTGCAAATATTTATACCAGATGTCGTGATATCTTGAAATAAAAAAAAAATCATCGCAACGAACACATCTGCATTTGAAAAATAAACTTACATCACAAATAAATTGTCTTCGAATTATTAAATTCAGTATTACATCAATATCAAAGTATCAAAATCTGAAAGTATACAGATTTTACCTAATCCTAAGTATGAAAGTACATGTATCTTATAAATCTAGAAGGTACTACACAGAACTACATATGTGTCTACAATGTAATATCATATCTGTGAATAGTATTCCGCGACGTTTCTGTGTGTATTTATATCTCTTGGGACGTCATTGATTACCGAATGTCAAACAAAAGAATTTTCTGACGGCACGATGTCACTAGATTCCCGGCCTGAATTGATAGAATCTGGCGTTAACGAATGTGCTAACTCTAGCCAGTTTGAAAGTTACATAATGTTTCCTGCAGTTCCTTCTAAAACTTTGACAGTAGGGATTTTATTTCTCCCCCCCCCCCCCCAANCCCCCCCAAAAAAACACCTGCTGTCAACTTTCATTTCCAAAATACCTAAAATAGGCAAGAGGAAGATGACGCTAAGTTGGGTTAAGGCCACATTACCTCTTAAACATGTTAACGTTGTTTGTACAATCAGGCCCAGTACATAATAGCCAGGTTGAGATCAGCGACATATTACGGATCCTTATACGTATACGGATCGAAATGTACACAAAGTTTGTCCTTGTTGTACAGAATTCTATCCGTATACGTATAAGGATCCGTGATAAGTCGCTGATCTCAACCTCTCTAATCTCGTACGCTGCACGACGTTACCTCATCGATTGTCGGAAGCCAAATGACGTAGTATCGCGTCATTATGTTGCCTTGTGCGTGAATGGCCCGCATGTTGGCGAGTATTTGGCCCACATCCGGGCATTTTCAATCGAGCTACAAGGTGTAATGGCGTCATTATCGCGGAATGCTATTCCTTGACCTCTTAAAGGCCAAGCATCTTCAGACGTTCTTCTTCACTCGCTTTAAAATATTGTATTTGCAGTGGAGAATATCTCAGTACCACAGGAATGCTATCCCTCCATCCTTCTGGAGACCACTGATCGTAATGCGACAGGTCGTTGAATCTGGTCAACAATTCTATTCTCAGCTTATTCGTTGGCAATACATCCACTGGTTCTTTCTTTGGAAGATCAGGATAGCTAAAGTTTCTGAAGATAACGACATCCCTCATGCTGAACCAACCTCCATAGCTCGGATGGATGCACACGCCGTAGATGGGCTGCAATAAAACAAACTCAAATATTATGTAATACAAGGAACATTTTAAAGATTAGAGTCCAATAGGTGGAGCAGTTGACATTTGACTAAATGCATCAAGAATTGTACTGGGATGTACCATTTAAAACTGGAATAGGCCTTAGTTAAAGAAACGCTTCATCTACGGCCAACCCAACTCCTCCAATCAAAGATGCGCATGCTCTAGTGCACTGCCTATTACTTCGGGCTACCGCCATTACGGTTGATACAATCGATCCACGATTTGGTAATCTTCGTGCGGTTGTTTTTAAGTTTTATCGATGCTGCCCGATGGTGTCACCAGCGTCAGCCTGTCACAGGGCCCGGTGTGGGCAGAGGGTGGGGGCATGGAAGTTTCTCTGGTTAGTCAGCCAGATGAAATACAACCCAAATTTACTGTTGTTTTTTTTGGCTAGTACAACACATACTTGCCAAGGTAAGTTATAGCTTTCAACATTTATTTTTAAGCCATCCAATTCATAGATCCTACATTTAAGGGCCACTCGTACTTGCCTCTTCGTCTGGCCATGGCGGGTTGGTGACGTCTCTCTTCTGATAATAATAAGTCGCCCGAGCAACGTGCGCAGCAGTTTGGAGCAAAATCGGTCGGTTTACCAAATTATAGCCAGATAAAGCCTGAAAAATATGCAATACGGAATTGAAGTAGAAACCAATTAAACATGAAACTGCAGTTCCAGGACATAGTATCGGCATACAAGGAACTTCTTTAAAAAGATCTGAAGAAAGGCGTTAGCTTTATCTAAATCACTAGAAGCCACAAGTTACCGGTTTTGATAGTGGGGATATCAGACAGGAAACGTGTACCTAATAACTTCTTTATTAATAGCCAATGAGGAACCCGCCTGCCGTTTATTCCGACAGGTCGGCGCAGCGATCGATGTGACCGAACTGACGTCATTGACGTCGTTTTATGTGTTGACGTTCCGTCATGAAAAAATCAGCTGTACATTTTTCTACAGGAAAAAATGAGATAAAGACGTTGCCGTTATCGCCATTCTACCTCTTTATTTAATGAAATGGTCCATGGACCATGTGCTCACCCTTTTGGACATACATGTAACAGTGTAATGAGGGTGGAACATGTCAGTTATGAGCAATCTGGGTCAAGTTATTCCCAAGTTGCAGGACTGCAATGATTGTTGGGTTTAACTTATGCCACCTGGTGGCCATATTGGATGTCTGGTTGGGCCAAAACTTCACATGCACATAAAAGTCATCTAGAAGGAGCCACATAGCACATTTGAGCGCTCTGGGTCAAGTCGTTCCTGAGTTCTAGCACATTCGATGATTTTCGGGTTACGCCACCTGGCGGCGATATTGGAAGTTTAATCAGGCCGTACTTGTAAAGGCTACAAAGATACGTACTTGTTCAAGTTCAGAACACTCTACCTCCAGTAGTTAACGAGCTATGGGCCAACACCCAATTTCCAAGATAGCCACCTAGTGGCCATATTTGAAGTCTGACCGGACTGAAATTCGCCACAGACATAGAGGGCACCTTGATACATCATCACACCTAATTTGAACAATCCAGGACAAATAGCCATGAAACGTGCCGCCCGACGATGAAATTACGAACTTTGACCTCTGTGACCTTGAAAATTACGTCAAATCAAAAACCCGGGTGATATGTCGTGTATCCTCATCAGATGTACCTACGATAAAAATTTGGTGATGATCCGATCAACGGTT
>NMRB01000456.1:328619-356526 GCA_002633025.1 Notospermus geniculatus
ACTCTGGGTCAAGCCGTTCCTGAGTTATAGCACTTGGTCGATTTTCAGGTTACGCCACCTGGCGGCCATATTGGATGTCCGATCGGACCGAAACTCGGTAGTATTGAAGGTACCCCTCCAATACATGTTTATGCAAGATATGAAGATGCTCAGTGAAATAATGAGGACCTGTGGCAGGTTCGTCACTTTTGTCGAACTTTGACCTCTGTGACCTTGAAAAGTAGGTCAAATCAAAAACCCGTTATATATGTTATGTATCCTAATTAGATATACCTATGACGAAAATTTGTAGACGATCCAGTCATTAGTTCAGGAGTTATTGCACTTTTTGTGTTTTTGGTTTTGGCCACCTGGAGGCCAAGCCAAGAATCGAATCGGACCGAAACTTGGTGTCATAGGTCATCTGACCTAGGGGTATATATGTACCAAGTTTCAGATCAATAGCTCCAGCGGTTACGAAACGTGCCCTGCTAACGGACAACGACGGACGACGGACACCGCAGGATGGTAAAAGCTCACGAGTGAGCTAAAAATGAGTGCCGTTTCTAGTTACTTGAAAACCATTGCCCTGGCCGTGTGTAGCCAAAGTCAACCTTACTTCAACAAGGGAAAATGCCAGGCCTATGCAACACACACCATAAAGTGAACACAATAAACCACAAACTACAGTACAATGTACATGTATTCACCAGTTGACTGAGCACAACCTTGAATTTGCAATTGCTTGATGGAAAGTAAACCACATTACCCTAACCTCATTAGGTAAGTGCGACATGGATTATTCACCACTGACTTGTGTATGTTTTCAAGCTTATGTTGCCCTTCTTGACTGTGCTTTAAACAAGCCATAGCCATGAAAGGCTGTTCTATGATGCCCCCACTGCTAGAGTTTCAACAAATTACCGAAGTTGAGAGGATATTCGTGTTATTTGTCATTATTTTCATGAAAGACAACGGTTTATAAATAAATGTAACCTTATAAATACAAAGTACACAATGTATTTAACATGTGTTGTAAACGGAATTTTAAGGACTTGTGTATTTCTACTACTTTAATGACACTTTGCAAAGGTCTTTTGTTTCAGTTGAAATAACGGGAAATTTGCCAATTTTTCATTCTTATAATCTAGTTTTTAACCTCTTAACTAATCACCCTGTGAAAATGGGTTCTGTCACTTTATTATAAGTAATCCAAAATTTATTTGGTACAATTCAACCTTAAGTATGCGGCCCCTTTGATATTTTTCATGAGATTTTGGGTTGAGGTGCTAACTTTTACAAAATGACTGACTAAGATTGACCAAGATTCGAGAACTGTATTACACTCGATCACTGAGATATAAAACCTTTTCTTCAAAATGTGATGAAAAGTGTGCAGTTTTTCATGCATATTTGCTTAAATAACATACAACAGGGCAAATGTTTTTCAGTAGTTTCTTCACATGGGTCTTAGAATTTCTCATAGATTCATGGTAGATTTGGATTTTATAAAAAAACTTCAAGATTTCAAAAATCTCAGTTTCAATGATATTTTGAAACAGCGATACTTGATGATACTTTCATTTTTCCTTGACATTTGCTCTTAGACATACATAAGCGATGTTGTAGTGCCATATACCTGAGCTAGAACCAAAAATTACTTCATGTACAGGGTAAGAAAACCACTGTCCATTTATTTGTTGGCATGAGTGTACAGTCTTTCAAATAAGTAAATGGACAGCGTGTTTTTCAAATATCGCCGAGATAAAACAAGATAATTGGATGCGGTTTTCAACATAGTGTAGTATACCTACCTACCTGGTCATGTGTCTCATGTATTGGGGTCAACCTAATTTTAACCCTTTGTTATGCAACACACAATTTAAAAAAACTCCAAAAGTCAATTTTTTTATTTCAAGTTTTTTTTCAGCAGAATTTACAGTGTTGTAATGAGGTGAATGATAATGAGAGTTTTCGCGAAAAAAAATTTGAAAATGTTTTTCCGTTTCCGTAATATCTCAAAATATCAAAAATTGAGATTTTTGAAATTTTGATATACTAGGCAATACCCGTTTGGGGGAACTGCTAAATTCATGCGAGATGCACGCATCACCACGTCATTTGTAGCGCTTGGGGCATGTAATAGCGAGGTTAAAATCTGGCCCGACTCCCACCCCCACTCCGACTCCAAGGTGCCAAAAATTCGGGTTTTTCAAGTAGTTGATAAATTAACCACCCAGACGGGTTCTATTCGTGAATGAATAAACACCATGGCTTTGGAAACCCCGTTGCATTTGATGTCGTAGTNAGCATTGTTATTTTCGTTAATATCTTTATATCTCGAAAACTATAAGTGATATCAAAATTCGGGCTTCGTAAGGACACTTCCCAGGCCCGTCTGCCCTTGCATACCAAGTTTGGCGGCGATCCGTTCATTAGTCTCGGAGAAAATCGCGAACAAACAAACAAACAAACAAACAAACACACAAACAAACTCTTGTCAAATTTTAGTAGGATTCGATCATTTTTCAAAGTCATTTGGTAACATTCATTCCCTGGTGATAACTTATGCAATTTTTGAATGCTTTTTTCACTTAAATGACATGATATTCAGCCTCTTTATTGCAGCCTCCAGATTTCACATCATATTTTTAGCTGATTTGGTGATGGAAACACGTGGCAAATTTCGTAGCCTTCTTGTTATCATGTCTGGCAGCGAATAACAGCAAAAAAATATTCAACATCTCAAAATATCAAAAATCCCAGATTTTGATATTTTGAGATATCACGAAAAAGACAACAAATTTCACCAATTTTTTTGGCAAAGAGTCTTTAATGTCAATCACCTGATCACATCAGTGCCAAATCTGTTGAAAAAAATTAGAAATAAAAAAGTTGATTTATGGACCTTTTTTAAATTGCGTGTTACATAACAAAGGGTTAAAATTAGGTTGACCCAAATACATGAGGTATATGACCAGGTAAGTATACCACACTATGTTGAAAACCGCATCAAATTTTCTTGTTTTATCTCGGAGATATTTGAAAAAGACGCTGTCCATTTACTTATTTGAAAAACTGTACATGTATAAACTATATTCGCATGATCAGACACAATTTGCATTGAGTGCAAAATCGACAAGCACGAAAATATCATAATTTCGAAATATCACTATAAATCCAAATCATTTAAAATCTGTAATCATTGACACTGAAACAGAAGAAAATCATTCACTGGTAAATTGTACAATTATATATTAAAAAAGATTTGTTGAAAATCTCGAATTTGGCCTTTGAGATAAAAGAGTTATAATACAGCTTTATTAATTTCGCGATAACGTTGACCTTAACATAAAACTGTTTGGGTTCGGAGATTGTTTGGACTACTCGCAGGGTACTGATGGACGCCTCGTTTAAACATGGGCCATTGAACCATCTTTTTTAAGATGGGGATTTGGCCTAGTGGTTTAAGGCGTGCTGCCCCCTCAGTGCTGGCGATTGATGCCTTATGCGAGGGTCGTGGGTTCGATTCTGGTAGGAAGCAATGTCTTTCACCTTAGAAACCCTATTCCTAATCATATTGTTGACCTTTGAAATGGCATATAAAGCTCATTCCAAAGAGGAATAGCCTGGTTTCCTGGCCACCGTCGAGATGGCGCTGCGTAGACGGTGGCCAGGCAGTAGCCGTTGCTTTTCCCCTGAATTCCGGGAAAAGGGTATGGCCTCGGGATTCACAGCATCAATTAATCTGACAATGAAAAGGGCGGATTTGGGACTAATGATAGAGAAAAAATATGGATTTAGCTAATTCATACTTGTTACATACAGCACTGGAACATTTATGAGTTTGAAGTATTTTTTACTTGGCCGAATCGGTTACACAGAATCGGTAGGCTGGCTTAGTCTCCTGCCCATGACGTCATTTCTCAACCATACTCAACGGCTACTGTCTGGCCTCCGTCTACGCAACGCCATCTGGACGGTGGCCAGGGAATCAGTCTAAAAGAGGAACCGACGGAACTAAAGTTACCACGTGACGCTGCAATCAATACGACCTCAATTGCGTTTTTTTAATACAGCCTGGTTCAATCATACCGTTTTTGATATATCAATTTCACAATGAAGTTGACCTTTGAGGTGCAAAATGTGTAAAGCATCAATTGAAATTCTAAAGTCAACAAACATATGGTCCCCTGCAAATATTTATACCAGATGTCGTGATATCTTGAAATTAAAAAAAAATCATCGCAACGAGCACATCTGCATTTGAAAAATAAACTTACATCACAAATAAATTGTCTTCGAATTATTAAATTCAGTATTACATCAATATCAAAGTATCAAAATCTGAAAGTATTCAGGAAAATGTCCCAGAACGCGTATCAGAGCATGTATAGATTTTCGAATTTTCCTGGGCGTGGCCGCTTTGAGTCGTTGACATGAGTAGCACCACCGTAAGTGGCTTCGGATACAGACCCTAATCATTTTTTTTGCATATTCTTACATGATGTACTTAGTAATCGTGCCATTTATCGGTGCCCCCCCCCTTTGCCAAAATCCTAGATCCGCCCCTGCGGACAATTGAAGGGAAAGAATCATTTGGGGGAGGACAGCGGATGGGAGAATGGCTTGGAGCACAGCGATGCCATTTTTAACCTGGAAAGTGGACAGAAGTCAAGAACCAATCATACGCTTATCTACCGACTACAGCGCCTCTGTTGGAAATACTCAGTTGTCCATCAGCGCCACCTGTCAGGGTTAGTTCCCATGCTGGCTCCTGAGCTCCGGGTCAGAGTGACTTACCAAGACTTCGCTATCACGCAAAGTTTGCGAGCGGGTATAGACCTCCCGCAAAATTCAGGGTCTGTATTCATAAACCTATACTTAAGTCAAAGTGTGACACTTATCTTTTGTGTTGAACAAAGGATTGCGATTTATTTGCGTGATCGCTGATTTTGCGATTTTTTTGCGATGCTTGGGTTCATGAATAGGAAATATCGCAAAAATGGCACTTTGCGTGCACGCAAATTTTGCGAGCCTTTCGTAAGACCCCAGTGTATTTGTATTTGTATTTATTTTCATAAGAATATTTACAAGAGAAGTAGGAAAGGGCCGAGGCCGAAGCATTAGTGGCCCTTATGAACAAACTTAAACATAGAATTAAGGCGGTGACAAAATAACAATAAACATGAATATTGAGTAAAGAGTGAATGAAAGTACAAAATACAGACAGAGTAAGACAAGTACGGACCGCGGTAGACACCCAGAGGAACTGGTAAGGACCTATTCAACACTGAGTATCCACCGCGACCGCACCGACCAGAGCAACAACACATTAACGATACACTGTATGTACAGAATAGGAGTACGATTTAGGGGGTCATGGCAGCTACCCCAGACATAAGAGCGGGAATGCATGAAGAGGGCACAGAGTCGGGGTTGATGTGTAGGGAACCGATAGAAGTGAAGGATCACTATGTAGCATCGCTGAGTATGGAATTCGCTGTGTCAAGAAAAGTAGCAGTTTTTAATGAGCTTATTCATCTGATTTGAGAAGGGAGGGCCACCATGAATCAACAGATAACTGCGGTCTGACAGATTGGATGAAGCTAAAACAGTTGTGTCAAGATTCGGGATAGAGTCGATATCATTCAGGAATTCAAGTCGTTGAATGGCCAAAAGAGGACAATGAAATAGAACGTGCGTAGTGGACTGGGTGCGGAAACCACATTGGCACCGCGGGTCAGGCGTATTCGTAAAATTATGCGCATAAAAGTGACTTTTAAAAAGAAGGTCGCATCTAGCCTTATTCAGGGTGATTTCCACACAGCCGGGTAAATTTAGCTTACTTGTTGAGAATTTGTATTTAGGACCCCCGACATGCAGGCGCGTTCGGTATTTGAATGAATTTCTGGAAAAAGGCTCTCCGCTGACGAAGCCGATTATCATTGACAGGGTTCCTATAGAGATTAAAGAGGTCCGAAATGTATGAAGGCACATTGTTGTTTACATTATCATACATTAAAAGTAAGAGTTTGGACTCCCTCCGGTCACTGAGACTGAGCCACCCAAGATTTTTGAGTACTTTTGCAGAGCTAGTTCCCCGCAGGCATCCACTGACAAACAGTGCTCCCCTGTAATGGATACGATCAAGTTTCGCAAGGTACTCCCCGCTGGCTAGCAGAAACAGTAAGGAACCATATTCCAAATGAGGAAGAATAAACGACATGTACATTTGTTCAATATGTTTCGAATTCACACCGTGAACAAGGGACGCTAGTGGATTCAGTTTATTATTACATTTTTGAACGATATTGTCTATATGCTGGTGAAAATTAAGGGACGAATCAAAAATGACCCCAAGATGTTTGTGAGAATTGCCTTTAGGTATTAACTCATTGTTGAGACGTAGATGAGGAAGTGGCAAGTCTGGCATGAGAGGCGATTTGAATAGAACTTCCTTGCTCTTACTGCCCTTAAAGTTTAGCTTCCACGTATTTGACCAGGCATTCAAACGATTCAAGTCGCTCTGGAGGAGCTCATTAGAGTCACCCACATTTCGATTACGATCAACAGGTAAAAAGAGACCCCAGTGTTTTGGTAGACTTTTGTCTTATAGTTGTCTTACAAATGTTTAGGCTTAAACAAGCCCAAGTTAGACAGGCCAAAAACACCTTTTATAAGTTTTATAAGCCTGATTGTCTGAATCAAGGTTTTATTGCCCAGTAAACAAAGATTAGGTCTCGAAACGTAGATTCAGATTTGAGATCCAAGAAAAGATACTGCGTATGGAACTGAAAAAGCTCGGTACAGAAACCGACTTTGATGTCTGAAAACCTACCTGTTTTACTTTATCAATATGATAAAGCAAGCATTGGTTCACCGGATGTATTATGTCATCACCACGCCCGGCCGCCTTGGCTGCTCCAACGAACGGCATCAACGCATTCATAAACATGGATGGAGTGCTTAAAACAAAGAATGCCAACGTGTCGTCTGGGCAGCTAACTTTATATTTATCCTCGACAAGTGTATTGTACCATCCCACAAGAAATGGACTGGATTCATATCCAA
Source organism: Notospermus geniculatus (assembly GCA_002633025.1). Classification (NCBI taxonomy): domain Eukaryota; kingdom Metazoa; phylum Nemertea; class Pilidiophora; order Heteronemertea; family Lineidae; genus Notospermus; species Notospermus geniculatus. The sequence goes on from NMRB01000456.1 coordinate 335,673, forward strand.
ATGGAGATAACAAGTTCTCCAATATCGCTTTTATACGGTGAAATTCCTGGTCTCTGCTGTTCGCCGCCATGTTTGTTGGTTGTGTATCAGATGTCGTCAATGGAGATCATGTGACCTTTACCTGATTTTTTAAAGAAAATGAATTACAAATAAGTAGTGTGGTGAGTACCATGAAATCCATTATTTTTGCAAATTTTTGCATAGTTCTACAACTATGCATTTTCAATCAAATTGTTCAACATGAATGAGGGGACCGTTTTTACAAGAAAGGTACACCCGTAATTGCGTTCCTGATTTGACTTTCGCTTTCTCTTTCGGTGTATTTTGTATGGGGTAAACTCTCATTATCATTTGATATCTACACGTAACGTTTGAGCTGTCATTGCGCAAAGTTCTCGTCGCGGTTCGCTATCAATGTTGTCAACACATATTTTATGAACAATCTATTATTTAAATTGGGAATTATTAAGTATCTTGCAGTCAAATGAAAGTGGAATTTTCAATCACCTATGTCCATGCATTAAATTGGGACCAACGTTTACGAGAATTTGACCACGCATGTCCTTTTTAACTTATTACTGTCGCCAGATCCCTGCTCACTTCCACCAATTAAACACATTAGTGGATAGCTTAGAACCTTGGGGGCATGATGGTAATAAAAATTGGGGAATCTATAACTGGTCAACGGAACACTCGCGTTGGAAATCTAAAAGTTTTGACTTGGAAAGTTTACAAAACCTACGTGCCATGTTTGGCACGCGCTCCTGGGCAGATGTGACAAGCATTTTTCTTGTCATTTTTACTGAACTGCGAAATATACCCATTTATGAACGTGTTAAATTGCAGGCGAATTCATGGATTACAAAAATGTAGCAAGTGATTTGCACGTTAAAACGTCCCTCAGAGCCAACGTTATGACGCTATTGAGCACACCCATTTGTTTTATCGTAATTGTGCGAAAGTAAGTGAAGATTTCAAAAGTTAAAGGAGCACGGTATTGCAACTTTTTCTCGACAGCTGGCGCCACCGCGCCACTCTCCAACCCGAGGGACTAACTACGTTTCGGCGAATGACCCGATTTACTGCGTACATTTTGTAATGCATTTTTGTAGTTTGTCTTACTGCCGCTAGGTGGCTCCCTCTACGTCGGCAGTCAAATAACGCATTTGAGATCCAATACCGTGCTCCTTTAATGAGAAATGAAATGGTCCATGGACCATGTGCTCACCCGTTTGAACATAATAGTGTACGGTAATGACAGAGAGAGGTGCATGTCAGTTATGAGCAATCTGGGTCAAGTTATTCCCAAGTTGCAGGACTTCAATGATTTTGGGGTTATGCCACCTGGCGGCCATATTGGATGTCCGATCGGGCCAAAACTTCACATGCACATCAAGGTCATCTAGAGGGAGCCACATAGCACATTTGAGCGCTCTGGGTCAAGTCGTTCCTGAGTTATAGCACATTTGATGACTTTCGGGTTACGCCACCTGGCAGCCATATTGGAAGTTTAATCAGGCCGAAATTTGACGTGCTTGTAAAGGTCATCAAGAGGGAGGTAAATATCAAGTTTGAGCAATCTGTGTCAAGTTGTTCCTGAGTTTTAGCACTTGGATGATTTTCAGGTTACGCCACCTGGCGGCCATATTGGATGTCCGATCGGGCCGAAACTCGGTATTTTTGAAGGTACCCCTCTAATACTCGTTTATGCAAGATATGAAGACTCTCGGTGAAATAATTAAGAACTGCGGCTGGTTCGTTACTTTATCGAACTTTGACCTCTGTGACCTTGAAAAGTAGGTCAAACCAAAAAACCGTTACATCATTACGGACACACACCGCATGAGCTACTGCAAAATCTTGTCCGCAGTCAGGTGTACTTCACTGCGGACAGAAATTAGGTCATTCAGGTGTGCTGTGTGCATTTATATATCGTGGTATGCAGGGCTGGCCTAATACATTAGTTTCGCAGTAGCTCACGCGGACTGTGCCCCTTATGTATGTTATGTATCCTAATTAGATACACCTATGATAAAAATTTGGAGATGATCCAGTCATTAGTTCAGGAGTTATTGCACTTTTTGTGTTTTTGGTTTTGGCCACCTGGAGGCCAAGCCAAGAATCGAATCGGACCGAAACTTGGTGTCATAGGTCATCTGACCTAAGGGTATGTATGTACCAAGTTTCAGATCAATAGCTCCAGCGGTTACGAAACGTGCCCTGCTAACGGACGACGACAACGGCCGACGCCGGACGACGTCGGACGACGGACGCTGACTGACGACTATAGCTCACGGGTGAGCTAAAAAGTGATGAGAAAGTTAATGAGAAACAGTGACTAAATACCTTTGCCGATTCTGAGCAAAAAACAGTTATTTCTGTATTTTTGTTGGTGTTCAAAAACACTGATTTAGATAATTAGGTTTTTTGTTCTCTCTGCATGGTGACTGTAAATCTTTTGCCATAAAGTATCACCACTTCGAATTTTATCCAAATCGGGCCTGGCTGTGCTCTTTCGATCTGCTCATGGCTGCTCCAAAGTGGGAAGGCTCGGCAATGAAGACATACCATCTCATATAACCACAATGGCACTGCCTGGGTTATGACACAATAAATTGTATTGATGAGCAATGGCCCATAAAAGAACTTTCCAGAATATTCAAGATTACCACGTACATATAACAAGATCACTCGGTGTATGTAGATTTTTGAGCCGCGGTAGACATTGAATTAAATGACGCATGAAATGTTCAGTAAAAGCAGAACAGTTTAAGTCGTATGAAAATTCTATTTTGAATTGAACCAGGTGTACGTAAACTTCTGATCCAGCTGTAAAATGTATCTCTGCGCATGTGATTTTCCCGCCCGTGACCGATTTTATGCGCACACTTGGTACGTCGTTTTCTGCCATCTCCCATTCCACGCCTACGTCACCCCAACTGAGGCCTACTTGTGGAAATCAGTCGGCCCGATGATATGAGGTACACAAGACTAAACAGTAGCATTATAGCCTGCAGGCCTCAGTGTTTGTCTCGTGGCGTAGGCGTGAAATGGGACATGACAGGCACCGGAAAAAAGACTGGAAAAAAAGACGCTGGGAAGAAAAGCACTGGAAAAAATAGGCACCTGAAAAAAGCACTCATGTAGGTAAAAAGGCACTTGAAGTGCAAGTAACACTTCATTCTTGAAATTTGGCTTTTCAGCTTATTTGAAAGACCAGGGGATTCACTAACAGTAGAATGCTGTTTGTTTCATTAAAGAAATTCCAACAAATACAAACGTTATGGCCATTTGAATATAGAATAGAAGAAAAATCTATGTATTCGTCTTTTATAGGCCATTGAACCATCTTTTTGAAGATGGGGATTTGGCCTAGTGGTTTAAGGCGTGCTGCCTCTTAGCGCTGGCGATTGATGCCTTATGCGAGGGTCCGTGGGTACGAATATGGTAGGAAACAATGTCTTTCACCTTAGAGGCCCGACTTCTATTTCATATTCTATTCACCTTTTTCTGATGCCATACTCTGGCTATTGCAAGTTGCAGATTGCAGCTCCATTTTCTCTTTATTTTCTTCATTCCACCCTTTTACTCATTATAAATTACACAAGCCATAATTTATAAAACTCATTTCTCTCAGCCTAATCACGCGTCTACTAATAACACACCTTCTCTGTACTGTTTATACATGTCTTCTCTTTGTAATCAGTTCCAGCAGCAGCAAACGGTGGTGCCTTCCTATTCAACTCTTTTAGTCAACCTAAACGTTTCACACCTTCCTCTTTTTTAGGGTTTCTTCGTTATAATTTCGAGTCCATACTTAGGATCCAAGGTTATCGGAACCAGGGAGCAGTTTATATTTTGGAGTCGCAGTTGGGATGACCCCAGTTTGAATAATGTACAAGAACTGTGATTTGCAAAGGAAAAATATTCATTCTAGGAACAGAGGCCGAGGTGCTCTAGGTGACCCGCCAGGGACACATTGATTACATCGATGCAGATGAAAGTATCAGTGAGAGGGTGCATTGCGCATGAAGCCAATGCACCCTCTCACGAAATGAGGGCGCTGGTGAAATTTGAAGTGAAATACTGAGCAGCAGGCTGAGGTTTGGAGATGTCAAAGGGAGTGTTGTGTTACCACAGGAGGTTGTCCAGAAATGTTTTTTTAGAACGTTTTTATTGATCATCCTCTATACACCCCGAACGCTATGGAGACAAGGCATTGCCATGAAGGATCCGCCTTGCCGAAGATGTCCGAGTTACTCCGATCCTATATCATACAAGCCATGTGCAGTGCACAGAATGATCATACGTCATCAAAACCAGCTTCACTTGTGCACGATGACGTGTCGACCTAGTTTCGGAAACATGCATGGTTAGATGTGACGTAGTCGACCTGATCTATTTTAACTAAAACATCAATTTCATTCAAAGTCACCATTCCTTCCGACAAAAAAATGCATCAGAAGTTACCACTTGCCATGGCACTTATTCAGTTAAGCCACTTTCACATGTGCGACAGTTGGTCTGCGTTTAATGGTAGCATCCAGTCTATGAACCGAGTCCAAATGGACTGACTAACTTGGACTGAGTGCCAAAAAAGATATAAGCAATAATAATGAATGTTATCACCATAAATTGGTAAGAAATGGTTATCTTCAATATGTAGAACGTGAAAAGAGTTCAAAAAACGAAACTATAAAATTTTGTTCTTCGCTAAGCCGACCTGAAATCCCCAAGTTACATCAACCCAATAGCGCTCCGCACTCAGTCTATAAATAGTAACAAAACCTGACGACGTCACGTCATGCAGCACGCCTTTCGAGGTAACGATTCACGGAATGCTATGCTGGGAATTTTGCAACCTCGTTCCAAAGGTTGCTCCTATACACACATGAAACAGCCCGTGCATGCCGGCCACGCCTGAGTGCAGGTGTCTGATCCAATACCGCCCTCTGCACTCAAACTGGGGCGACCTCGTCCCCACGATATTTCCTCGAAATACCGATACCCAGAAGTGTTCATTCTAAAATGCCGAATGTAAGTGGAACACAACTCACTAAACTCGCTTTTTTCTGCTTATTCTGTTGCTTTCGGACGCTTTTGCTGGAGAAAAATGAGGGGGTGTACTAGTCTTATCAGTCCCTAGGCAGTATCCTTTCATATTATCTACAAAACGGCTTGTTTCTTGCATTTTTCACATTTTGGCACTCACTCCAAGTTACTCAGCTAGTCCATTTGGACTCAGTCCATAGAATGGATACTACCGCGTTTAATTGCGGTAGACAATCGCAGGTGCACTGTCGCAAATTAACGCAAACTGTCGCAGACCGCCAGGCGGCCATCTCTTGAAATGGCTTTTTGGCCCATATTTCATAATTACTGTAACTAGAATGGTTTGTCTTTGAAATTATATGTATTTTAGGTGCCCTCTCTGCGTGTACATCAAATTTTGCCGCTTTTCGACTTCAAATATGGTGGCCATTCGGATCTTGAAAATAAGTTATAATCTGGAAAGAAAGAAAGAAAGTTCTAATCTGGTATGATGTTTCCCTGGAACATATTTATTTGACACGTGTTGTTCGTTCTTCTGGTACATTTAAACCCAGGTGAGCATCTGGTCCATGAACCATTTCATTAAATAGAGTGATACAGTCCCAATACCAAAATTTCACATGTTAAACAAAGCATCTTAATCTCTTTAAATGGTACGGTACCAAATTTAATTGAATTATGAAGGACTGTACATGTAGTTGTTCAGCGCGGTTCGACTTGAAGTTCGGCGCGGTTATTTTGGGCCACCCGATATATCATAAAATATTTAGGACATTGATCAGCGAACCGCGGCGGTAACTTTGCAAAACAACAGCTCAAACGTTACGTGTAGATATCAATTGACAATGGCATTTTACCCCATAGGCCTGCAAATAAACACAGAAAACGAAAGTGGTCACAAGATCGCAAGGAATTCACAAGATCTTGACGACATATCAGATGTGATACACAACCAACAAACATGGCGGAGAACTGCCCGGACCAGGAATTTCACCGTATAAAAGCGATATTGGAGAACCTGCTATCTCCATTTGGATATGAATCCAATCCATTTCTTGTGGGATGGTACAATACACTTGTCGCGGATGAATATAAAGTTTGCTACCCAGACGACACGTTGGCATTCAATATTTTAAGCACGCCATCCATGTTTATGAATGCATTGATGCCCTTCGTTGGAGCAGCCAAGGCGGCCGGGCGTGGCCATGAGATAAAAAATCCGGTGGAGCAATGCATGCTTGATCATATTGATAGAGTAAAACAGGTATGTTTTTAAACATCAAAGTCGGCTTTTGGGGGACCCAGCTTTTTAAGGTCGATCTATCGTCATTGGGTTTTCCACCATGTAAGTGCGGTTCAGCGTTCATACCGCCTTTTGTTTTTGGTTAATAGATGTGTGTGGTGCGTCATGATTGAGGATAGTGTCGCGCGCCCTCTGTCGTACAGCCAGCGTACTGGGCAGCGCGCTAGTTTGGTTCCCGAACCCACCGCTAGGGCTATGAGGGTTCGGTATTGGCTTCTGGCCGCACCGAGATTTCTGGTGTCTGACGTCACGAGACACTCTCCAACCGCAAGGGAGACACTCTCCAACTCACGCCAGTAGGTGATCAGTTAGTACACAAAACCTCTCTATTAAGGACACCTCTGGGACTGACAAATGCTGTCCTTAATTGAGAGGTGTCCTGATTACAGAGGTTGAAATGAATAGAAATGACCAGTTTGGGACTGAACATTGATGTCCTGATTAAGAGAGGTGTCCTCCTGGCAGAGGTGTCCGTTAAGGGAGGTTCCAATGTACATTATGCGACGTCAACGAGAGAATCTCCAACCGAATTTTCTTAGGGGTTTGATGGAGGTGAGTTTGAGTCTTGCTGCAGAAGCAACACAATATTTGCCTTGAATGCCTTTTCGAGAGCATAACGCTTTCCCCGACCTTTTCAGCACATGTACGCGGTGCCTGCCCTATATAAACACACACGGCATGCATGCACAGGTCACCGCCGAATTCCACCAACAATTCAGCAAGTTTGTCGTTTTTACCAGCCTCTGAATCAAATAAACTTCTCCGCTTCTCGATGGTTGCGTTCCCGGCCGAAAACATTAGGCTTTTCCCTTGAACATGTTGAATTCGCTTTGTGACATTTGCCAACCACGTGCCTATGTTTACATAGTGATTCTAAAAATAGTAACGCCATATAAGGAAATGCTCAGGAGGCCAATACTGAACCCTCATAGCCCTAGCGGTGGGTTCGGGAACCAAACTAGGCAGAGCGCTTTCGTTATTTTGACGTTCAATTTCAATGAAAAAAGACTCATATGAACAGGAACCTTTTGAATTACATGTACATGAATCATGAGTAGTGGGAAACCTCCATTAAAATATCGAGGCCCACAGATGTTGCTTATTCGAACTTTGAGTGACTTGGATGATGTTTTGGTAACTTCAGCAGTGTTCAGGATTCGCATATGGTTTTCATGATAGGGTCAAGACGTCCCACAGGAGAGTTTTTGATGGTCACATGGATGGAACTTTGTATTCGTGTTGTTTGATATGTTCGAATAAAGTAATAAACAGTCGAATGGGTGTTCTGAGTTTACGGAGGGCTCCAATCCTACCTCAATCCCACTCAAGGAGGAGACTTACCCCCAGAGTTTTAATTAGGTCACTGAGATTCGGTCAGGTCAGCGGGTAGTCCACCTACACACCAGACAAGCGCATTCCCCAAGCGACCATTGGCGTGTAACTAAATGAATCATAATGAATAATAATTGACTCTATTCTGTTCGCCAATTTTAGGCCGCGTTAGCGCTCGAGTAGATTTTATTTTTGTCAGGGCCGATTTAATAAACGATAGATAAGATAAACCTCGGTTTAGCCATCGGCTGTTCTGAAAACCGCTAATTAATCAAAGTAAACATTTTTATTTTTAGAATGTTTGGCTATCAACGATTCATAAAATCGAAAAATTCACTTCGATTAACAAACAGTTTGTCAACTAAGGGTTAATGAACCCGAAGGTTATCTTAGCCATCGTTTATAAAATCGGCCCTCAGTCAATTATAGGCCTTGGCATTCAATGGTCCGCTGATTTGCGCACATAATATTTGGAAATGCACTATAGTGAGTGTGTTGTAAACAGTAAACAAAAACTTTAAACTTCAACAAAAGTTTAAACCTTACGTTTTCACTGCCACATGCCACAGGTTGAGGAAGTGCCAATAGATCACATAGCATCAGGTCTTTCCAGCCTATCCGTCACAGAGATTGCCGTCCAACATGCCTGAAGATTATCGCAAGCCGTCCCTGCCATAAATCCGCCATGCTGTAATTATTTACTACCATGCTAGTAAATATTTTCTACCATGGCAGTAAATAATTCTTACCTAGGTAATAAATATTACTACCATGGTAGTATTTAATTCTTACCTAGGTAATAATTATTTACTACCACGGTAGTAATTAATTCTTACCTAGCTAATAATTCGAATTATTACCTAGGTAGTATTTAATTCTTACCTAGGTAATAATTATTTACTACCATGGTAGTATTTAATTCTTACCTAGGTAATAATTCGAATTATTAAATTAAATATTACCATGGTAGTAAATAATTATTACCTAGGTAAGAATTCGTACTTCCGTGTCCGAAGTACGAATTATTACCTAGGTAAGAATTAAATACTACCATGGTAGTAAATAATTATTACCTAGGTAAGAATTAAGAATTACTACCATGGTAGTAATATTTATTACCTAGGTAAGAATTATTTACTACCATGGTAGAAAATATAGCATGGTAGTAAATAATTACAGCATGGTGGATTTATGGCAGGGACGGCTTGCGATAGTAGATCACATAGCATCACATCTTCCCGACCCGTCTCACACCTGGGGACTACCGTCCCTGCCCGAATAACACATAGATTACCGATCAAAATGAGCAACGACTCTAACCCTCCTTGGAGTTCCAGTGCACACAAGCATGTACTGCTACATGCCTGCGTACAATAGAACAACGCCGGTTGGAAGAACTGCCTGGCAGTGCGTCCGTCCACACGGAGCTTCCAAAACCGACTGAATATTTCTGTACCTCACGTGACCATTGACGTCACACCACTTTGGATTTGTTATATTCTGATCTAGTTTTATTTCATATATTGTTCTTACAGTTGTCAACTCATGGCAAATGGCCATGTTTGTTGATTTGAGTTGTGCCGCCCAAAGCATATCGAACTGATTGATGCTGTGGGAGATGAACTCAACCTTAAAGGACCACAGTATTGTTCCCAATCCTGCGCTACACCTACCCGCGTTAAGGGAGGCCTCTATTGACGACTTGGTAAACTACGCATGCTACTACGTGCATTGTAGTGTAATCATACATTCTCAAACACCGGGGCGAAAAGCTTAATTACAGTATTGGAGAACGGGTACCGGTGGCGCCGGCTGTCGACAGAAAGTGGCAATACCTTGGTGCTTTAAAGCCAGACACTACAGACAGATGGTTTATAATCGACGAGCATAGTCTCGGTCACCCAGCCGCTGTTTCGAATCTGGGGAACCGTAGCAGTACTGTGTGGCTAGCTGCGCAAGACTACACACAGCATGGGGATTCCCCAAGGGGATTCCCAAAACCTCGATGCAGGATAATGCTATAATATGTGGTTCTATGGTTCTACACACTACGCACGCCTGTAGATGAGGTTGCACTATATTTCGGCCGAACTGGGGAGTGAGTAGCGGCGCATAGTGTGCGGCTTTAAAGGCCTGTTTACGCCATCAACATTTTCAAAACATTTCTGCGACAAAATGTTTTGAAAATGTTGCAGCTGCTTCGGGATTGGTCTACACTCTGCAATGAAAACATGCTTTCAAATTGTTTTGCAAAAGTTGCAAGCCCAGTCCGCACTCTGCAACAAACCGAAAACAACGGTGTTTTCGAAATGTTGCAGCTGGATGTTTGTGAAATATTTGGAAAATATTGATAGTGCGGACAGGCCTTAAAACACTGAGGAACCAATGCCCTGCCGAGAGAACTGAAAGTTCTGGCTGCATTGCCTTTTTAACACGTTCACTGCCGATGCCATTTTTGAGGGTCATGTGGTGTTGCCGGGAATTTTTCAGACATTGCCTGTAGTGCCATTGAATGTTACGTCCTATGGCAAAACTTACCCCTTCTTTCACTGTGACAAGCGACGTTACGTCCTTCGGCACTGGGGGAGGTCCTTTGTCATTGCCGATGATTTCATTTTGAATGGATAAATCATGACCTAACATTGCCTAAAGGCGTATATATACGCCCCTGGCAAGAACCAAAGCAACCACTAGGACGTAGTACTACGTCCCCGGCAGTGAACGTGTTTTAATGACACGGGGTCGTTTCGGTTAATGACTAGAGACATCACAACCAACGATGGGCAGGGTTATTTCACAAGTAATCCTCGCGCTTTTGCCTGTTGCTTCCGAGGGTTGTCAAATTCCCAGGATTGTGTCACTTTTCAGTGCTTGATCCCGACCCAAACCAAAAAAATTTAACATGCTTGTGGTTGAAATCTTACAAACTACCCAAACGGAAAGGTTATGTATGATGCCTAATGGCCTGTACACACGATCCGACATGTTGGTCCAACTTTTCGTCAAACATGTTTGATCCAATTTGCACCCCCGCCACACACGATCAATCATGTTCATCAAACATTCTTACAAAAATGGCTGCCAGGTATACAGGATGATGTCATAAAATTCAATCCCCTAGACAGGCTACTAAAAACTAGCAGTGAATGCGCTGGGCTTGATAGGGTCAATCACGCAACAAAAATCCTGCTCCGCTGCACACGATCAAATTTCCAAGTTTGATCAAACAAAAATAGGACGAAACCTATTCTGCAAAATCATGTTGGATGGAATTTATTCCATCCAATTTTCCCGTCACACACAATCAAACTTGTTGGTCCAATTTTTGTTGTCCAATTTTTGTTGAGCGTGTGTATTGGCCATTAAGTTATGGCCAATACACGCTCAACAAAAATTGGATGTTTGGATGTTATTGCCATATGTGCATTCTAGGGCAGCACGATCGCCTTTTTTGGATTAATTGGTCGGGCATATGAAATATTTCAAGAACTGTAAATCGAGCCCTTTTTTGGCATTATAGTTTATATCAATTAAATGGCAAGTACTTTCGTAAAAAAACGGATCGTTAGGCCCTGCAGGCATCAGGCCTGTATGTTACAGACTATGTGGGAAACTGATGTGTCGCATCCCAAGTCTGCAAAATTGTTTGCGAACTCAAATTTTGACAACTTGTTATAACTTAATTAACTCCATCGTAATTGGTCAAAATGAACAATTCTTTCACAGAACGGGAGCATAAAGGTTGTAGCTAAAACATTTTGTTGACATCAATTAGTTACTTTTTGTCATGAATATGTTAGGACGCTTGTTAGGACGCTTGTTTTCAAAGAGCGTCAATAAAGTCGGCATAGGTAGCCCCCTGCCTTAAACGGAGAATGTTCACTAGGTGGAGAAAACATTCATTTGTCAGCCCTCCTTTTCCAAAGTGGTTTGGTATTCAAGGATTTTGGCACTTCTCAAACACATAACTTTTACAGTCTTGCCCATTGCCTGTTGCCTGTAAAGTATTGTGACAACGAGCACTCTGAACATTTTCTCCATGGACTCTCCTCACCACACCTTGCCCATCATTATGCAGTACCCTAATTTTCAATGATTTTGGCACTACTCCACCACGTCTGGCTTAGTCCACTGCATGTACCGGTAATCTAAGTAGGCCTATGAAGTGCACAACTAACTTGGACTGAGGATATTTCCTCCACGAATTACTCTCTTCTTTACTCCTCATCGAATGGAACAGAGTGCTGCTGAAATCCCTGCTATTCAAAGATTTGGCACTATTTCATCACATTTCACTCTCACACATGTCCCACAAAATTCCCCCTCTCCTACACCATTGCACCTCAAAGACAGTGGGCCCATATAGGCCTAGTATGATTGACAGCACCAGCACAGCCAATCAGGAAACACTTGTTTCATTCATACCAATTGTATTATAACAGCTGAGGGGGTATGCTCATTGTGAGGAATACAAAATAAATGTTGTAAACTGTTTATTTGTTGACGGATTTTCTTCGTTGTTGAAGTATTCTACTAGTTAGAGCATTTGAAATAAATTGATACTGTTTGAATTTGAAACATATTGCAAGAAAATTGACTTTGACACTTCAGCCAGGTCCTTAATTAGGGCTAATTAGGGTCATTATGTCACTGTTTTGACACATATGGTCTTAATTGCTACCCCATCGGCCCTTTGATCTTTGGGGTAAAACAGTCAGACGCAGTAAAGGGAGCATTTACAGCATGTCAGCTGATGAAGTGTCTTTGAAATCGACCCACACGCACAGAAATAATTCAGAAAAACGTTTATTAGAAATGACTGGAAATTCTCAAAATATTCCATACTTATGAGCAAGAGTGTACTTGAATTCTGTGAACATATTTTTCAGGCTTTGCCTGGCTATGATTTGGACTTCATTGATGACACAGAAGATCCAAAAAGAAAACCAAAGATTTTCGTGGTCCAAACTGCTGCGCACGTTGCTGGGGCGGCTTATTATTATCAGACGAGAGACGTCACCAACCCGCCATGGCCAGACAATAAGGCAAGTACGAGTGTCCGGTAATTTTCAAAGCTACATGTCTAACTTATTACCTTGGCAAGTATGGCCGAATCGGTTAATGTCGTCCTGGGTATAACAGAAATATACCCAGGTTCAATGTCGTCCTACAAAACTATACCCTGGGTATAGTTCGATCTACAAAAGTATACCGAGGATTGGATACCGCACCTGAAGACGAGATTGTTCTTGCAAATGCCACATGACCATGCACAAGCATGACAAGTCGAAAAACATCGCTCTAGCGTCCGACACGACAGGTACCATTTTAATATATCGTACCGACAGTCATCAAAGAATTTTTCGTGCCGTTTATCGTCATTCAAATCCGCAATAGTACTCGCAGCACGGCTGATGTAATGTCGATGCGGGCGTAGATGAACGCACGACACCGAACAAACATATGACGAAGATCGGCTCTGTTCGTTTGCTCATTTCTTTGAAATTGTGAGCGTAACTTGCGATAAGTTTGGACCATTGTGTTCAGACAAATGTTAACTGTTGACCCATGCTATCGATGAGCACAAAAGCTGACAATACTGACTGGTATTTTGACGATGTTGATTGCTGAACTGCCGTCTCAGTTGAAGCGAGAAACAAGATGGCGGCCATCCGTTCCCAACTCGTGCCTAGGCTCAAAACTACGGTACTGGGTATACTTTTGTAGATCGAACTATACCCAGGGTATAGTTTTGTAGAACGACATTTAACCTGGGTGTATTTCTGTTATACCCAGGACGACATTAACCGATTCGGCGCAAGTATGTGTACTAGCCAAAAAAAACAACAGTAAATTTGAGTTGTATTTCATGTGACTGACTAAAACCAAGAAACTTCCATGCACCCATGCTCTGCCGACACCAGGCCACAGACCGCTGTGATAGGCTGACGCTGCTGACACCATCGGATAACACTGAAACAACTTTAAAACAATCGCACGAAGATTACTAAATCGTGGGTCGATTGTATTGACCGTGCATGTATATGGCGGTAGCACATTGCAAAAGTAATAGCCAGTGCATTAGTGCATGCGCATTTCCATTGATTGGAGGATTTCGGTTGCCCATAGATGATGCTTTTCTTTGATTGAAGTCTATTCCAGCTGTAAGTGGTACATCCCCGTACAATTCTTGATGCATTTAGTCGAATTTATCAACTGCCCCACCAATCTGACTACATTAATCTTCAATATACATGTATGTCCCTTGTATTACATATTTAAGTTTTTTCTCATTACAGCGCATCCACGGCGCGAGCATCCATCCGAAATATGGAGGCTGGTTCAGCATGAGGGGTGCCATTGTCTTCAGAAACTTTAGCTATCCTGCTCTTCCAAAGAAACAACCAGTTGATGTGTTGCCAACGAATGACCTGAGAATAGAATTGTTGATCAGATACAACGACATCTCGCATTACGATGAATGGTCTCCAGAAGGATGGAGGGATAGCATTCCCGTGGTACTGAGATATTCTCCACTGCAAATACAATATTTTGAAGCGAGTGAAGAAGAACGTCTGAAGATGCTTGGTCTTTAAAGAGATCAGGGAATAGCATTCCGAGATAATGACGTCATCTATCACACCTTGTAGCTCGATGGAAAATACCCGGATGTCGGACAAACACTCGTCAACATGACGCGATACGACGTCATTTGGCTTCCGACAACCGAGGGGGTAATGTCGTGAGGCTTAGGATTACGAGCTTGGCCTGGTTGTACAAACAACGTGGCCTTATAACCCAACTTAGCGTTATCTTCATCTTGCCAATTCTCAGTTCTTTAGAAATGAAAATTGAGAGCAGTTTTTTGGGGATGAAATCCCAAGTACTGTCAAGGTCAGAAGGAACTGTAGGAAACATTAACTTTCTAATTGGTTAGAATATCTCCTGAACTAATGACAGGATCGTCTCCAAATTTTTATCATAGATATATCTAATGAGGATACATGGTACATGTAATGGCTTTGTGATTTGACCTACTTTTCAAGGTCACATAGGTCGAAGTTCGAAATTGTGCCATTTGGTGGCATGTTTCGTAACTGTTAGGGCTATTGACCTGAAACTTGGTACAAATACAGCCCTATGTCGGTTGAACTATGGCACCAAGTTTCGGTCTGCTTTGATTCTTAGCTTGGCCACCAGGTGGCACAAATGAAAACTCAGATTCCAATAACTCCTAAACCAACGTGTGGATCATCTCCAAATTTTCATCATCGGTGCATCTAATGACGATAGATGACATGTAACAGGTTTTTGATTTGACCTACATTTCAAGGCCACAGAGTTCAAAGTTCAAAATTTTGTCATTTGGTGGCACGTTTCGTGGATATTTGACCTAATATCTTCTGATTTGGTATGATCGAGTGTCTGGGTACCCTTTGTACCTGGAACTCAAGGCTTGCCCGGAACATTTCGATTTAACATTTGTCATTTGTTCTTCTGGTACATTTACCCAGGTGAGCAAATGGTCCATGGACCATTTTTCAAAGCTGGAATATCCAGTTTCTGTTCACGCAGTTCAGCTTTAAACACACTCTATATTATAAGTACGTTTAAATCATCTGCACCCCGATGGGAGGACCCTTTGATTGTCAGGCAGACCTTGGTATTGCTGGTGAAGTCTGGCTATTGAAATGCGTGTTATTGACAGGACACTTCCAGTCATTCCCTTGCCTATGCCTGTGTTCAATTTCGAATCAAGGCCGAGTTGCATGTTCTATTTCGAACCAAGGTTCAGCTTGTTAGAAAACAATGTCCGTTGGACCGTTTAGAGTAAACCCTAAATTCATTGTTGTCCGGTTACTAGGGGTTTGACTGACATACGCCCATCGGGGTCCAGGTGATTTAAACGTACTAGTGAGAATGTGTGCATCATGTGACGTCGGCAACCAATCAGGATGTGGGGCGTGAGATAAAGCGCGCTTCCATGTGGCATTTTGTGTCCGTCTTTCTCTCCTGTCTTTCCCTTCTAAAAAGTGTCATTTGTTTGTGTTACAGACGTCCAACACTTGCACCCAACCCGGCGTAACACTTAAAAATTCTCTATTTCCATGGTGTGATTAAAGTTTGTGTAAAAATACTGCACAAAATGGTAAATATATCATCCTTGCACCACATGATACGTCTTATTAATAAATATCAACGGAGTTAACCCTTTAACACATTCCCCGCCATCGAAGAGATTGTTCGTCAATTGCTTCAGCAGGGTTCCCCGCCATTGACGAGAATTTCCGGCAATCATAGTTAAGGCCACCACATGAAAGATGGAACGACCGGCCATCTTTCCCCAGCGCACCTTCGACGATATCATTGATTTCGGGTCTTGAAGATATTAAGCTGTGGTTTTCTGTCGAAGAGGCAGCTGAATTGGCAGCAGATTCAGACTCAGATTTTGATTTTTTCGGTGAGGCTGATGATTCTGATGAAGAAAGGTGTCATGGAGATGACTTAGACACCGATAATGAAGTTCGTGACTGACGAGTCTGATGGGGAAGATGAGGATTGTTCTGCCAATGTTGGTGATGAAATGGTCCATGGACCA
Source organism: Notospermus geniculatus (assembly GCA_002633025.1). Taxonomy (NCBI): domain Eukaryota; kingdom Metazoa; phylum Nemertea; class Pilidiophora; order Heteronemertea; family Lineidae; genus Notospermus; species Notospermus geniculatus. Next base: position 351,959 of record NMRB01000456.1, read on the forward strand.
TGTGCTCACCTGCGTGATTGTAAGAGAAGAACAAATGACAAATGTTGAACCGAAATATTCGAGGGCAAGCCTTGATTTCTAGGGTAATATGATTATGGTAAAAATGTGTCGCCGGCTTTAAAGTCGGAGACACATACAAACGTTTATCGCATTGCGATTGTCGCGTTTGTTTATCTCATGCCATGAACGGACGTCAACACTGCGACGACCATGATACACACAAGCATCAAACTGATGAAAAGTCCTTTTTGTGCCATGCACGCGGCATGGTTGAAGTGAGGCCTTTCCCAATTTGACGTCATAAAACGAAATCCCGTCGCGTTTAACGGATTCGTTAATCGCAAAATTCGAGCAATGTTCACAAACTGCGTTCAACGGATACGGTAAAGGAAACTTATACCGGTAATCATTGCCGGAGGCATGTGACACAGACAACGGTTGACCAATGTCCAAATTTGTTTGGACGGACGCGATGACCGGAAACGTTAAAGCCCTCATGTGTTCAGTTTGAAAAACACGAATCATCGCCGCGATTCCCGACGTCACGACGACAGTGTAGTGTAAAATGTACTACGCTCTATCTGAATACAATAGAGCTCTCCCTGCAGTTTTTTCAAGGTGTGCAGAAAACTAGGCCTTAATTCTCTGGAGTACGTATCGGACAAACATTTTGAGGACCTTCATGAGCTGCTATGCGACTTGTATGTGCACTCTAATAGCTTTCTTAAAATATCGTAAAATCCAATACAGTGGGGCTTTAAATGATGCGATAAACGCTGATATGTGTGAAATAAACGGTGTGCGACGAGTCGCTAAAGCTAGGCGCACACAGAACAATAGTGCGTGGTCGTAATTGGCACAGTGTTAGGGTGGGTGCACACTAGAAGCGATTCGCCAAGCGATTTGGAATCGCACGCGAATCGCTTTTGTTTGCGAGGCATTGCGGCATGAAATAACAAAGAACCATCACATGCGTTGTGCGAATCGCATGTTGTGTATACCCACCCTTATTTGAAGGCGAAAACGGCGGAAGGCGGCGGCTTACAGATTTTTGTGTTCGTTTATTATCGGCGAGAGCTGGACGATTCTTCTCGCCCGGGATAATATTCATAAAGAAAAACGAACCGTGACAGTGTAAGGTAGTCTATCGTGTATCAGGAAACGTTTGAAACGGCCTTCGGGCGTTTGTAAGGTCTTGGTTGTATTCGTTTAGTTCAGCTTTAAAGTAGTTTCGTCATGTTTGTGGCGGTGAATGAAAGGGGGTTATAAATTTTATTTGAGTTTGTGTTTGGAACTTTAAAGTTGATGAGGAGAGACAAAATTGGTGAAACTGAAAATCGAGTGGCAAATCATAAGATAGGTAACGAAATTTTTTTGGAAATTGACCAATCGTAAGTGGCGACGGCCTGTTCGGGAAAAAACTTGATGTACGGGGAACAGTATAAATCGCTGGACGCTGATATTTTTCAGTTAATTTCACTTATTGAAAGAAGAGGTTTTCGTCGTCTTGCTACAATTTTGTCCGTTTTTTTGGGATGTGTAATGTAGAAAGAGTCAGAATTTAGAGTGTTCCTCAGGTGAGGGAGGGCAATCCGAAACTTTTGGTCGGTGGGAGTAGTAGTGAGGTTTCGCAAATCTGACGAAACACGAAGTACGAAATACGAAATTCAACTTCATTTCCAGGACCTAATGTATATCTGGGGATGGTTGCTACCACGAATGTCCCTGCTGCTTGTGCGTCTTTTAGCATATCATGTAAGACCGTGCATGAGGGTTATGGTGCATCCTGAATTTTTACATTTCCACTTCGTATACACGAAGTGGAGACGAAAGATAAATTTTAAAGTGTATACACCATAACTCTATCGGTCTAACGTCATATGCTAAAAGACGCTCTTGCAGCAGGCGATATTTGTGGTGCCAACCATCTCCTGAAATACATTACATCACGGAAATAAAGTACAATTTAGTATTTCGGCTGATTTGCGAAACCTGTATTGCTACGATGATGGTATTGGCAGAAGTCCAAACTTGAAAGGATGTTGACGAACGAATTATGAGGGTAGATGTACGGCCTGCGAGGGCACAGTCGTTGTCTGGCCGTAGTTTCATTTCACGTAGGCCTATGCTAGTAAAGAAAATATAAACTTCATCGATGGAGTCTATTATAGTCGGACTATGTCAGATGTATTAATTTAGGCCGGGGCTATTCATACCGTCACGGTGTGAATAGTGCGCTACCCGCTCTTATTTGTACCGTGACGGTGTGAATAGGTCACTGCCACAACCTGACGAAAACGAAACTTAAACGTAAGAACCGTAGTACCCGGGAGTAACATTGTGTGGCGCAGCTGTTCCGGCTGTTAAGAGAATGGCCTAACCTGTTACATTTTCGTTGCCACCGCCCATACACTGACATGGTCACCCGAGCATGCGAGGACAATGGTTGGCTGCGTCGCCTGTAAAGAGTACGAACTAATGTACGAGACACGGACTGGTCATGACAGCGCGTCGAATTGCAGTTGGTGAGGGGGAGATGGGTGTGCTCACAGAAGGGTACCAACTCCACCGGGATAAATAAAATCACCATCTAGATAGAATGAACGATGCAAGCAGGCATCTGTGTCAGAGGAGGACAGACCAGCAGCTCCGATATACTGTCACCCGTGAGATTGCAAAGTAAGTGTTATTGTAGTATCGGAAACCATATTGTTTCTGGTCGTGGTGTAGGGCTTACTGGATATAGCATAATCATAAAACGCATAACATAATCGGGAGTACTCATTATTTCCACTCCCACCATGACAGTGGCGCGGATACCTAGTTTCTTGTCGTTCCGCTACGTAGTTGGTTGTCAGAGTGACGCCAGCACCTCTTGAGTCTTACAATTCATCATGGCTGTGCCCATACTAGCAGTTTGCCGTTTCGATGATTAAAATCGAGACAGAAGCCGAGCGTTCTTTAATATAATTCAGATGTGACAAGAGATTCAGTGAAATGAAACATGCACATGCATCAGGTTCAAGTGTAAATCAGTTAGCACTTAGATCAGTTGATCGAATTTATGAACCAGGTCTGCCTCATCTTGGCATACGCAGAAATTGAATGAGTCATGGGGCGGGCGGAGGGGGGGCTACAGGTGTTCCATCATATTATTGCTAACTGGCAGTGACATAACCGAATATGATGCCTCGGGGTTGAACTCAGCACTTCTATAAAGATATTTCCTTACCATTACCTACCTGATAGTACCTGATACAAAATGCAGGGAGCAAACACGACATCCATGTAGGCCTAACGATCGTCATCTTCGGGTTGGAACTTGGATGGTTTGCAACCACCGCGGTTTTGACGGAAATTCGTATTCATCTGGAATTCTATGCCAGATTTCCCTTGGCAGTACGTGACTTTGCACCCGCTGACAATGCAAGTTTGGCCAAAAGGGTGAATGTCGTCCTGGGTACCCAGGTCCAACCTGGGTATCCCTAAACGGCACCCAGGTACATACTGGGTACCCTTTAGGAACCTAAAGGATACCCAGTTTGAAATTCCCGCCTGGTGATGAGATACCTGGAATCCGGGTCGAATATGGTACGTGCGCTGTGGTGCCGATTGACAAATCACCATTCTTCAATCAGTGGAATCTTAAAATTTGACTGATTATCCGCTAAATTTTTGAAAAGAAGTTTGACCTGACATTTAATTTTGATGTCAGTTTGTCTAAATCTCCCGTCATTGTCGACCTCAACATATTTGCTTTTAGCTTCGCGGCCTTTGGACACAAAAATGCTATATCTGTAGGACGGTATACTGGCGAGATACTCTTTTAGACGCGAGTCTGGCACTCTGGTCGCCATAATGTCATCTCCACCGTGTTACGCTTGCGAGCATGACGAGCTGAACGGTAAAAGTACCATCAACCTGGATTCCAGGTATCTCACCAGGCAGGAATTTCAAACTGGGTATCCTTTAGGTTCCTAAAGGGTACCCAGTACGTACCTGGGTGCCGTTTAGGGATACCCAGGTTGGACCTGGGTACCCTTAAGGGGTACCCAGGACGACATTCACCCTTTTGGCGCAAGTTTGCACCATTTATCAGCGTTTGGGGGAATTTTATGCAATACGATGAGACACCCAGTCAGCTATCAAACATGTCAAAACCAGCGTTCACTTCCGTCTTGACATGTTGATTTTCCTATTAGTCGCTAAGCAACGTGGGGACGTGACTTTTTCATGATGCAATATCCACAGTATCAGTCGACCCGCAAAGGTCCTTTTCTACGGCAGATTTATTTTGCGCGCGGGAAAATAATAGGCGATCGGGGCCCTCGACGAGGCTTCTCGAATACCTCATTCGAGAAATCGGACACCTCGCACAAAAGTGCGTTTATCGAGAAGACCGTTCAAATTCAACCACATAAACCATATATCAGTGTTTAGCTAAGACATTGAGCTTTCCATTAGTGTAATTTATTTTGGCATAAAGCAAACGAGTGAAGAGAAATCATTTAAGAAATTTCGTCCTACGCACAGAATTGGAGGTCATTTGGAGTAGAGCGTTGTCAAAA
>NMRB01000457.1:27801-41010 GCA_002633025.1 Notospermus geniculatus
ATACTGTTTGGCTTTAAGATCGTCATTGCCAGTGAAGAAGATGAGCGCTATCTTTTGTATGTAGCAGAGCCTGGGTGACATCCATCGGTGTCGTTCACCACCTAGCTGATAATTCAGTAAATATTCCAACCGCACCTGCGACACTCCCTACAGACTAGGGACATTCTTATTCGAGACAGATTCGTCGCGTCTTCTGCCAACATCGTCATAACAAGAGAGACATCAATCACCGTTAACGAAATTCTGGACAATTACCAAATATGGGAATGGCCAAGCGCGTCCCCAGGGGAACACTGAATGTTCAGGATTGCCGCGCAGTGTTGTTTTATTGATTAGAAGGGGACGAGATTTCAAAAAGAGTGTCCTAAGTAGTGTGTAGAGAAATCTACATAATGGCCCTTTCTTTAACCCTATATCCGCAACAGCGGCTACAAAACTGTTGCCATTTTGGTTCCCGAAGCCACCGCTAGGGCTAGACGGCTTCGGCCAAACTCGTCCCCAGTGGGTTTACGTTCCTACAACACCACTGGAAAGGGCTGACGACTTCAGCAATACTGCGCATGCGCAATCTACTAATTTTGAGGCGAATCACGCCGAGGCCGCGATGATGTTCGCAACAAACCATGCTAACTATTCGTTTGAAATTGCTCTAACACTCAAACAACTTCGTGTTTTGGGAGTATTAAATGGCCTTTTAGGCATATATAATGTTTTTCAGTCATCGAAGAACGAAATATTGTGTGAAACAAACATTTTGGCACGCTGCCAGCGGTTGACCAGAAATTTTGGTCAGGTCGTAGCCCTTGCCAGAGATATCCTCGGATGAGGTAGATCTGGGAACGAGATTGGGCTTCGGCTCTGGCTGCCATTTTATTGCTGACGTCATTGTAGGAGTCCATTTTCCAGTCATTGTGTCCACACAGGCTGCGCAAGACTGCTGTTGAGACTGCTTTGCACAGACAGTGCGAGGTAGGAGCGCTACCTGTCGTGACAATGATTTTCCAGTAAAATTTCATTCTCCCCGGTCTAAAAAAACGGCGATGATTTTGAGTTTTTGTTACAGATCTGCCACACATACAAACATCTCATCAAGAAACGTCCTCGGTGTTGCCATTCCGCGGGATTCGGCATGTTCGATTACATTTAGCACCCACGTGGCTACGGGTACCCCATTCTAAGAATAACCCGTGATGTCAACATAATGGTCTATAAATAGATCCTCGACCAGTTTTTGTCGCAAAGATGGCAGCCAGAGCCGAAGCCTTCTAGCCCTAGCGGTGGCTTCGGGAACCAAAATGAACTGTTGCTTCTTGCTTCACCAACCTGTCGACGCCATCACATATTTTGACGCCGCGTCTCTGAACTCCTTCGGTAAATCCATAGCGAGGCTCATCGCTAACTTCCAAACGAAGTAATTGTTAAGTTTACTGAAAGGAAAAGCCAATAACTTCTTNGAAGTCAAAAGACCCCAGCATCTTCCCAAATTGACTTCCATAAAAAAATTGTGGAAGTCATGACCCAGGTAGAGAAAAAGTTAATGAAAGCCCTGAACCCTGTCTTCTTCGTCGTTTATATAATACTAGCAAGAACCCGTGGCAATCGGCGATTCTGAGTTTGGCCGAGGTTGGAATGCACGGCACGGTTGGAATTGGTGCAACACGGTGTGCGGTAGGGAGAATTTAGAAAGCAATCGAACAACACCGTTAAAAAAGTAAAATTGCTCCCAGAACAAAGTCCTCTTCACGAATTAAACCACCCGTTGCATCAGGATATGGTATCCTCTATTACCATGGCGAATTTCGAGGCAAAACAAAGCTTCTAAGTGTGATTTTATTGAGCCGACTTCCAGCATTATTATATAGATGGGCAGAACGTACCTCGCCTCCAGGCGTTCCACCAGACTTGATATCCGTCTGATGTATTCCTTGGAGGCCACTAAAACCTTGGTGTCGAGGTTGACCTTGAACCCACCACTATTGAAATATTCAGTCCATTTGATCTGTAAGGGAAAGATCATAACGTCGGGGAAAATCGCTGCTGCATTATGACGTACATCAAAAATTCATAACCGAGCGTGTCCAATCTGTGTGTGACGGGGAGAACAGCTCTTAATTAAACTCATGAGATCCTTGAAGGCAAGGAGACGCTTTCATTGCGGTTTATTGTTCAATTACTGGTATATCTCGTGGACCGAACATGACGCCATGCATGGGAGACTTTACTGCCATTAGATGTCACCAACGTCACGAAATTTGACGTCACAGAGGAGAAGTGCACGCCACAACGTCATCCACAATAGGAGCTGTCACTGAGTTCACCAATAGGTGTCACTACGGCCCAATTCAATGCATATAGCGGACCCATTCATTCTTGATCGAGCACCAATCACATGGAATTTCCTGTGTATTGGTCCGCTAGAACTTTGATGCCATCTTTTGGCAATACGTGCGGCTTACTGCTGCTATTATTACACTGACCCGAGGACGTCGCCACCTCGTCCCCAGGGGTACAGTTCGCTCAGACAACCTCGGACCAGGTTGTCTGAGCGAACTATACCCCTGGGGACGAGGTTGAGGCCGTCGCCTACGTCTGTGACGCCAAATTGTGTGACGTTCGAGGATAGCTATTACAGGCGGCCTCTAACGGCAGAAAAGTCACCCATTCCAAACAGATCTGAATGCTGGCCATTATGACGTCCATACCTTCCCAGCGATAGATTCGAGTTCTCGTATCGTTGTGTTTTCGTATGGACCGTCAGTTCCAGACGTCTGCTGCATGATCTGTAACAAAATCAACACAGCATTACCTCAGAAAAATTAGCATCAGGATCACTTTTTTATACCATTGTTTGATTTGGGCAATGAGCTCGACGAATAGGAAACATGCAAACAGCATCAACCAAGCAAAACGCCAATCAGAGAGTGGGAATGAGCTGGTGGCCTTATTGGTTGAATTCCTGGAGTGTATCCAACAGGAACCAATCAGAAAGCTCGTTTCATTCGGATAACCTGAAATGATTTTCTTACCTCCGCCAAATCTTTCTCCACTTCAAACACTTGTTGAGCAAATGTGTCCCTATTCGGGTCGCTCTGGCCGAGCTCTTTCGCGATACTCTTCATATACACCATGTATTTCTGGGCAATAGGCTTTGATTTGTCTTCATAATCCGCTGCATTGGGAATTCCGAGGCCCGCTTTCGCTATCTGAAGAAAAAATGTACGACGAATGTCGGTTGAGCCTGTCGAGGCCGCAGTAAATGTCCCTTGCGAAAAATGTCGACTTTGCGAGAGGTTGGTTCGACAGAAAACTGTCGCCGGTGCAACAGTTTTAAAGCAAATGGCTCGCGGGGTTTGTTTTGATTTTTGACGGTACCTCCCATAGAGAGTGAATCTAGCCTCCAGGCAAAGCCGTGCTCCAGTCATAGGTCTCACACACCAGTGAGGCGCCCAGGCTACCATGGAGCCTGACCTGGAGCGACGTCGATATTCACATCATCATCTTCTAAAGCATGTAGCGCCGACAATATCGTCATGGCACACATCATGGCATACATTTTTGAAAAGCTTACAGCTCAGAGAACACATCTGGCCAATTTTCAAAATCATCCAACTCTGTATTGATTGCTGAAGGTGGCAATTCCAAATCCGACACGTGCCTTGAAAATGGCAAAAAAAACTGGAAATCTACTCCAAGGCCTACAAACTTCACAATTACCATGGTATGAGAAAAAAATTTTTCTCAACCATGTGCTTGTCTCATAACAAATCCAAAATGCATGCATTTTGGATATGTTATGAAAAAATGGGGGGTCACTGCAGCGTTTTTTTCGCTACGGCCCTTCAAAATCTCACCTTCATAATTCGCGCCATTGAACAGGAGTCGACCTTGACCGACCTACTTTTCAGCTATAAATAGCTGACCAGGCATGAACACTGTATTCTTGCGCACAGGGCACTGATAATTTGCTCATCAAATCTCCAAAACTAACTCTTCATAAAATAACTAAGACATTACTCTTAAAGAAATTAAAAATCGGCACACGATAGGACCATATATATGGATGGAAATCAATCGTGTTTAAAGTACTAGATTTTTGGGGGTGGACAAATCGGGCCTCGTCCCCACTGGTGAGTGAGCCCATAGGCAAAACCTGTGCAAATATGCAAACGTGCACCTGGGGACGAGGTTCCATTAAAAATTTGTTAACATGGATTAATGACATTTTCAAATTCAGTCGGTCAAAATGTACATTTTGTACCATTCACATTGATTTCGAAGCGGCAGATTTTGCAGAATACGCCTCCGAAGTTTGGCTGTCTAATGCATTTCCCATTAAACTAAAATCCTTCTTTCGCCTTTTTCTCAAAACGGCGCTTGATATTGAGGACCAACTGTCAACAAACCCCGCGAGTGATTTGCTTTAAGCAAGGTTCATTGGCACACGGAATGGTCCGCAAAAAATCTATCAAATGGACTTCAGCGTTGTCGTATCCGGAAAACTAGGGGCAAACGGACTGAAAACGGATCGGATCCGTGTGCCAATGAACCTTGCTTTAGGAGTTCAAGCAAGACCTAGAAGGGTAAAGAAGACCTGTCTTTTAATCACATAGACCCCCAACCATATTTCACTCATAAATAATGCATAATGAACTATTAAAGTACACTTTCCGTAATTTACGGCGACAGACCACCAACCAGGGAAACGCCATCCGTCATTTAATTTAATTACTTTCATTACAATGGCGGCCATTTTGTATCGAATTTCCCCGAAGGACTTGAAATGTGGATACTTTACAGGAAGGTTCGTTATTAAGTGATTAATTCTAATGAAGAAATTTATGTGAGAAAGTCACTGCAGGCCCCTACGGAGGCTCAAACACCAGGATTCATAAAACTACTTAAGTCTAAGTGTGACACTTATCCTTTGTTCAACACAAAAGACAAGTATCACACTTAGACTTAAGTTCTTTTATGAATATGGGGACATGGGCCGTCCTTATCTTTTGTTTGGAACAATAGTTTAAGGGAAATTTTACACTTAAGGTGTTTTATGCAAACGGCCCCAGGACCCAATCAGCCGGCTCTTCACAAGAGCAGCATGGCTCATGGAAGATCTCCCTCTACTTAAGAAAAAAACTTAAGCTTGCAGGGGCTAGTTGTTCGAGAGTGCCGTTCTTGACGTATCTCCCTCTGAGTCAGTTGTGGCAATTTCGAACAACCAGGGCCGACCGCACAGAAAGTCCGATAGTGCTACCGGCGCCTATCGGCATTTTCCCATCAACTAAACTGCCGATAGGCACCGAAAGCACTGTCGGACTTTCTGTGCGGTCGGCCCAGGCGCCGTATGCATAAAACATCTTAAGTGTATATTGTTCCAAACAAAAGATAAGGGAAATTTTACACTAAAAAGATGTTTTGTGCATACGGCCCCATACAGGTCTGTACGCTTTTGCAGAACTGCTGCGCCAGTCCCAGCTCGGTTTCGGCAGGAACGAGCTAATTCTACCGGAGGCTGTAGGCCATGGATTTTACACTGAACCGGTGGTGTTACTCCCATGATTTTATTGGTTTCATGGAGACATTCATGTTCAAATTAGACAGATGGGGCAAAAGATGGAAAGTCTTGGCAATCAACTATCGGCAATGAATTAGTGATGAGAAAAAGCTGCAGAAATGACACACTGCCCCATGGGGATTCAACTGACATGTGCTTCATTTGTTCCGCTTAAAGCACTTCAACTTAATGTAACTTAAAGCCCCACTGTATTGGATTTTACGGTATTTTCAAAATGTTAGGAGAATGCAAGTAGAGGTCTCATAAGCCTGAAGCTGAAAATAGTTCTGTTATCATCAGAAATGGAATTCAAGGCATCAGTACGGTGGCCCATAGAGCTCATTGATGAAAAATATTTGCATTTGGATTTTTAGCCGAGGTTTGAACATTTTTCTTGGGGGTTTGTAAAATCTTTAGAAGTTCTCACCGTGGTAAAAACGTTTCCACCTCGGTGAAAACATTCCTATTTTCACCGCGGTGAGAATGTTTCCACCGCGGTGAAAACGTTTCCGCCACCGACAGTGAAAACGTTCGGCGGAAATGTTTTCACCGTGGTGGGAAGTTCTCACCGCGGTGAAAAACGTTTCCACCGACGTGGGAACGTTTTCACCGCGGTGAGAACTTCTAAAGATTTTACAAACCCCCAAGAAAAATAATCAAACCTCGGAAAAAAATGCAAATGAAACATTTTTCATCAATGAGCTCTATGGGCCACCGTACATCAGGCTGACAGATTCATGTACCCCACTACCATAAAAAAAGTTGAAGCTCCTGCCTATTACGTAAAGCCAAAATTCAGGCAGTGAGAGACATCTGGTGGCAACACATGAAGTGTATCCCTCAGTTACTTCATCGTTCGCAGTTAAAGGCCTTCATGTTTGATTCCTTTATGTTTGACTCCTTTATGATACAGTGTAGCTTTAAAGATCGGCTACCTGATACAGTGTAGCTTTAAAGATCGGCTACCACTTCTATAGCCGCAGTGTGTTCTGAATCGTCCGAAGTCATCCCACATTGCGATACTTGGACGTCCGTTCTTTCCATTCCCCACAGATGTAAAAGGATCAAGTGTCTGTTGAAAGCGCCTTTGTCCTAGCCATATCATTTGTTCTAATGGCTAGCCATGATATGGAGTCCACCGCCACTGATAGCTCATCAACCACCAGAAGTATATCGTGAGAGGCGGCCATTAAGCCGCGGATTGTACCCCTTCTGTTTAGAATACGGACAATGTCATTTTTACGAGTTACAAGCGAAGAAACTACCGTCAGTGCTATGATTAATGTGGGGGGAAAACGCAACGGGGATGCTTTTTGAGTCGTCCTCCGACACTAATGTTGTACTTAATTCACATTAAGCACTAGCCGATATATTGCCGCTGTATAAAACGACAAGCACAGGTGTGAGCTGATATACGTAAGGACAGCGTGAGGGAGACAGATCGAAGTTTACGAGACGTTTAGTCTCGCTTCACCATCCTCTCGCGCTAGTTACACAAGCGAAAGTTTGGTAGAAAAGACTACAACTTTCGTTACCGCTAGGTGGCGAGTGTTCAGATCTGAGCATCCGAATCTGGGCCCATGTTCCCGAAGCCGTCGTTAGGTTAACGATGTCGTTAAAACTGCAAAAATGCATAGCGTAACGACATCGTTAACCTTACGACGGCTTCGGGAACATGGGTCCTGATTGGCCGAAGGCAGATTTGACGTCATCAAACATGGCTGCGCCCATGAAATGCATGTAAACAATGAAGAAAGAAAGAATCTCAGAGAAATTTAACCTTTTTAACACGGTAGGAACGACTATCCCTGGTCATCGATTGACGGAATAAGCCGCATTGTACAATAGGATTTCCATTGTGTGCCATGGAGTCGGTCACTTCCGACCAGGGATTCTAAAGTTCAGCCAGACGGCAAATTGGTCCGTATACAATTCCACTTTATTTCATCGGTAATCCACCTCAAACGGCCAGGATCAATCACCTTATATATCACTCAGCGAAAACCACGATAAAACGTTAAAAGGTTAAATTTCCCTCAGATTCTTTCTTTCTTCATTGTTTACATGCATTTCATGGGCGCAGCCATGTTTGATGACGTCAAATCTGCCTTCGGCCAATCAGATTCGGATGCTCAGATCTGGACACTCGCCACCTAGCGGTAACGAAAGTTGTAGTCTTTTCTACCAGACTCTCGCCTGTGCAACTAGCGCGAGAGGATGGTGAAGCGAGACTAACGAGACGTTGGAACCATAGACAGAGGGCTGAATATGAAGAACCTGCAGAACTTCCGCCACTGGGAGGCGCTGTGAGCGGTCGTACCACTCCGTCCCCGTTGTAATGCGTGAAGGACGTCATGAGGCGACGTCATTGCATTGCTTTGCTCTGTTTTCGACGTCGTCGGTACAACCGCTCGGAGCGCCGCCCTGTCGGGATAAAAGGTTATGCATTCCTCATTCATCGTTCAGCTTCCTATGCAGGGCCGTATTTAGCGGGGGGGGGGCAAGGGGGCGGTTGCCGCCCAGAACCAACCAAAAAACGTGATTTTCATGCGGATTTGGGGCAAAAAACGGCATAAATGTCTGCTGCCCCCCCCGTGAGGCTTTGCCCCCCCCCCCCCAGGACCAAAACGCTACGGCCCTGCTATGATGCTGGTATAAACTTGTTCTGTATTCTTCTTGTCTTGAGACAGCATTGTTTATCTTACGCAATAACTTATCGTCTGTTAATTACGGTCCAGTGGCTTCCCATTATTCCGCAAGAAGGAGAGATAAATTATTGAAGCTAATTGTCATCGCGGTCACACACGCCTTAATCCCAAAAGAAACAATAAAGATCTTAATGTAAGAATAGAAGAAGACCTCTGGAGTTATCTGTTGGCACGTACAGTCTCGCTCATAAGTAATTTCACCCATGAGGTTTCGTTAGATGACTTGAGGCGTTATCTTTGCCAAGTACAGTCTAGTTCAAAAGTAATTGTACCCATGAGATTTGAAGTTGTTCCTGTCCTGGTTGCCCCGCCGGTTCTCGGAGTGTATTTAAGGAGTTAGACGCCGAAGTTATAAATAAGCTGGTTTGTTTACAAACATGGTCGGCAAACTAGTTTTATTCCTTCGTGAAGGTGGCAGCACCAGTAGCGCCCCGTGATTGTTAGACTGGTGCCCGGTCCAATGCAACTCACTCACGATATTCACGTCAGTACAAATCACCGACAATAGGTGGCAGCACCACAGGCGTCGCGTGGATAGAGAACCAGTGAGTGAGTGTTTACAACTTGGACGTCCAGCTCCTTTAACCCGTCACACCGTAGATAAATTCGAACTAACTGGTGAAATATACGCAGAACGCCTGTCGCCCACCGCCAGTAACGTTCGGCCTACTCTCCGTGCACTCTGATAGAAAAAAAACATTCTACAAACTCCATGAGTGGACAAAGATGTCCGTCTTCCTGCTCTTGCCTTCTCTGAAGAACAAAGTCCTTGGTAAGCATTTGCTATTCCGACTAAGATGGACACTTACCTGGATGGCATATTTTGTCCTGTCGTACGGGTTGGGGGCCACGAAGGGGTAAAACAAGGCATCTGATGTATAGGAAAAGCGTAATTTGCTCAGGCTGTTCGTGACATCCCAATTGCTCCGCCCAGCTGGAACGAGAAAGGTCAAGGGCAAGGTCAAGGTCAAGGTAAAAGTACACAGTTCAAGCCATAAGCCGTCGTTACACAACATAAAATCCCCGGGGGGTTTTGCGGTCACACCTACTTTGCCGGGCTTAAAAAAACCTGTGTCTCAAAAACAAGGCAAGCTTGCCGTGCTTTTCGAAATCCCCGTGTTTTCGTTATAGTAGTATTAGTTCTTAGCACGGCTACAGATGCCGCAGCCATTGAGTGACGTAGTTTTCGTGCCTCCAACAACCACACTTGACACTAGATGGCGTTATCTTCTATAACACCACTAGCGCAGGTGCTAGGTTTCCATCTTGAAAGTAGTGCAGATTACTACATTTTGGTAAAGGTTTTTAACCATCGTGAACAGGCCAGCCGTGTCACCGCCAACCCAGTGGCATCTACGCTAGTTGATAGATGATATTGAAAAGTGGTGCTGTTGGGTTCCAGTCGAATATTTTCAGACTAAAAGGACTTCGTGTTGATAACAAGTGGTATTAGAAATGAACTGAATACTAATTAGAAAGAATTGTGTGATCAGGCCGACCGAACTATTTCTACATGCGCACCGGCAAAATCCAAAATGGCGGCCTTCCACCTACGCTAGTGGTGAAATGAGGCACGATATTTCGCCGCTAGTGTCAAGTGTGTCCAGCAACAAGTAACAATACAGAAATGACCGAAGAGTCAGTGCATGCAGCGCACCTGTCGTCGGGCTACTTAACTACAATGTAGTAGTTTTCCCTCTCGCCCGGCTTTTCGTACACACGGGTCTGGAAAAACACGGGTATTTTCAACAGGTGAAACCGTAGCTATAGTCTCATTCACTCGAGTAACGTTATACATCAGATTAAAGGGAATTTATTGGAAAAAGTATCTTCAAATCTGATATCCTGAGTTATTGGTTTGATGGCTGGTTTGGTGTCCACCCCCGTGCAGAAACGGAGATACACAAGCAATCTCGTACCCAGAGATTAGTTAGGTTCGGCCGAGGTTGAAGGTCGCTACACTAATCTCTGGAGACGGCTACGGATTACTTCGGGGTTTCCAAGGCACGTGTGTGACACGGCGCATGAATATATACTAATTTTTGACCGATTCACCCCAAGTTTATATGGTGTGCCAAGTAGTGTTTTGTTTTTTCCTTAGTAAATACAACAGATCCCTCATAAAAACCTTCCTAAGGACATTTTTGTGTATAACATTTTATACTCAAATTATTTCAATGCATCTGCGGTTTAAAATCGGTCTCAAATTGCACGATGCCACAAATCACACGTAAAGCGTGAAATGGCTAGCCGTCTCCAGAGATTAGTGGAGCGACCTACAACCTCGGCCCGAGCGTAACGAATCTCTGGGTACGAGATTTATACACAAGTTGTCGCGAGACTGACAATAGACAGGATTAGCACCTCTCCGACTCCGACTACAACTACGAGAACGAATTGCAGTCCGCTGTCGTCATCCTAGATAAAAACGATTTGATAGACGTTTGCAAATCGTAAAATGCCATAACTTTGTGGCAGAATAATTTTGACTCGTAGTCGGAAGTGCACCTAAATCGCAAATATCATAGTCGTATTTCAAGTCGTAACGACTAGGATTACGAGTTCAGTATTCATAATTTATCCTTATTTCCGATTTATAAGGCCAAATTTTTCTGCCTTCAATATATGGTGTTTGATGAATTGAAAACGTCTACCAACTCGTTTTTATCATGTCCACAGCGGACTGCAATTAGTTCTCGTAGTTGAAGTCGGAGTCGGAGTCGGAAAGGTGCTAATCCTGTCTATTGTAATGACGTCACTCATAAGCGGGTTACAACAGAGCCTACACTTTGCACTTTGCACAGTAAGCTGTACATGTACATTTTACGGTAGTTACCTGTGTGGGAACAATCTGATATCTTATGAAAATCCCAATGAAAATCTGGTCAATAGGAAATGTCATGCTTTATGAAATGGTAAGTTAGGAAAACGGAAGCTGGCAACAATGAACGCGCCTTGTAGAGTAGTATAGCGTACCCGGTAGTACATGTAAACTATGGAGTCCGTGTCGGCCAATCTATCACACCGCCGGAGTTGTCCCATGGGCAGGATGTAGCGAATCAGCCGAATTAATCATGGTTATTTCCTGGCGAAAGGAGACCACTGTACTCTTTGTAAGCCATCATTAGGCTCGGGAAGATGGCCAGACAGGGATTGGCCAGGTTCTGATGGTAGGGCTATCGTCGTTTTATAGGCCTACGTTTGTGAATCACATTTAATACTTCAATGATACACTGATAAAGCATCTCCTCGTGAATAAAGACGGCTTCATAGGCTTCTTCATTTTCTAGCTAATCCTGCAATTTGCGCCATGAGTAGCTTTTCAAAACGTGTCAAGTCCCAGAAAATGATCTGATTGGTTCCAAAAAGAAGGTCACGTTGACCTATTTTCATCACCCAATCACCGCGTGCTGTGCATCTGATTCTCACCAGTCTATCTGGCCTGACGCCCATCTAGCCTGGTTTGAATCCATCACATTTCCCGCTTCTGAGGAGCTCAGAGCCTCAGCCTATCATCGGTGTGTGCGAAGAAGAATCGACGTGCCAATCAAAAACCGTGTTACAAATGTGTCCAGGAAGAGAAGAGAAAGTGCCGAACGGCGATTTGTTTCACGAGTTCTGATTGGCTCGGAGGCGGGGTCAAGTAGGGGTCAGATTCATTTATAATTTATGAGTTAACGCAAAAGATGACAGTTAACGCTAAAGACGCAGTCGATGGCCTTGTTTGGACAAGATGGTGCTGTGAGACCTTCCCGCTTTCGATGACGGCATGAAAGCATCACCTCGCATAAGTAGGACTCCATCAAATACTACTGGCTTCCCCAAATTATCCCGCTCCGTCACTTAAGCTCCACTATTTGTCCAACTCAGCCACCAATAAAACATAGCTTATGTTCCACCGAGACACGGTCCGAAGTAAGTTGACTCGGATAAGCCATCATTTCTCTTTCCTTTGTGCCTGGCTATACGAGCTACTTCCCTCTCCGGCCAACGATCGATGTTCCTCACATTTAAAGAACGGATGATGTTTCCTGTCGGAAATGTAACGCAGGGACGGTGGATGCTGCACTCTGCTTCCAAACTGTCGGTTGGTGTATGTCAAACTAGCGTTGTAGCGATTTCGCGTATTTTGTAACAACTCCTCCGAAACCGCTCTGCCGAACGTCGAGTCGTCCGTGCCGACGGGAGTTCGTCGATGCTGCGATCACGATAAAGCCTGCCGCACACTGGAGATATCTACTGAGCAAAAAGTCCTTCGAGACCATTTGCTCAGCAGATAGCTTACCGAAAAATACGCGCACACGCGAGCTTTCTGCCTCGCGAGGCAAAAAACTCACCGAAATTACGCGCACACGCGAGTTATCTGCTGAGCAAACGGTCTCGAATAACTTTTTGCTCAGCAGATAGCTCCAGTGTGCGGCAGGCATAGATCTATCTCGACACGGAATATTCGTCGGAAATTGGTTTTTCGCCTTTTTCACCCCAAAATGGCGACCGACTCTGACGTCACAATCGAACTACGTCACCAGGTATTTTTCATTTTTAATTTTTTTCAAAAATTTTTATTTCATTATTTTTATTTTATTTTTTTCTATCGTTTGATGCGAAAATAAACTATCTCTCCCTTCCCAGACTTTTGAAGCAGACTGGGCGATTGTCTGTTGTCTGTTATGTGTTAGACCACAGAGTAGTCTCTACATCTGACGATTTAAGAGACTACTGTCGCCCTCTTGATTCTGGCTGTGATTCGTCGGAATACGTCCAATCAGAATACGAATCTTCTCTGATGACGTATCGGCGGCAGGTATTCCCCAAAGAAGCCAAGTTTCCAAGATGGCGTCTGGCGTCCAACATTTCTCGCTTCGAACATTCAGCGAGGTAGTGCAACGAATGTCAGCGAGATAAACACTCAGTGACCTATCCCAGCGATGTTTTGTGTCATTAGCT
>NMRB01000457.1:42074-53764 GCA_002633025.1 Notospermus geniculatus
GTATGTTGTTGAGGGTCGTTGCAAACCTGCTGAAGAGACGTCGTCAGAAGTAGTAAAACACGTTGGAAAAGATGATGAAAAGACGTCAAAAAGACGTGAGGAGCAATTGTAAAACACGTCTTTATCACGTTGCATTCTTGTGATTATTGACCAGCCATGACGTGTATACCACGTGATTCTGACTTTCAAAAAGAAGTGATTTTCACGTCTTCTTATTACGTGATTTCCACGTCTTCATAGACGTCTTTTTCACGTGGTTTTCTGGTATGCTTGCTATCTGGGTGGATACCGGTTTAGTTATGTGTAACCAGTTTACTCCGGGCCCGACAAGGCAAAATACGGCGTGCGTACGGCCGAGGGCGAACCATCACCCTCACTGATGCCCGAAGGCGAAACGACTGCAGTTCCCTTGAAAAACGCACAAGCCATTCTCCTGTGTACTGCTGTGTATGTGCACGCAACTCCACAGGCACTGTAATAACACACACCGCGTTGCCTATTCACCAAATCCTTTCAAAACTCAATTTCAGTGACACATGTTCAATATTTTGTCAATATTTCAGACACTGCCTGAGTCTAAATACATATTATTGCGGGCCAGACGTACCATTAACGCTGGATGCAATCTGCTCTACTCACACTGGCCTGAAGGACGCTAGTTAAATATTCATGAAGCACTTTGATCTACTCGGGGATGGTGGCCCATATGTAATTTACTGGCCCATAAATGTTTTAAAAGCAGAGAACTGCTTCAGGATGAAACGAACATCTCCGACTACAAGTGAAGCTTCATAATACAACAGCTAAATTCATACGCGTCGCGTATTTCAGAAAAGAAGATGGCCGCCGTAATGCCCGGATGTTGGCCTCAATAGGCGCAGTCAGCCTAGACTACCTGATCCTACAAACCTGCGCGCTGCAGTCGTGGCTTGTTTGGTAGGACCAGTATTGGTCGCCATTTTGGGAGGAATTCTGCCAGTGACGTCACTAGGAAATTTTATGTAAATTATGTAAATTTATTCAATTCTCAACACAGCTGACGTACCGGAATGCAGATAGAAGGTGACCTCCATTTGACCAAGGAAATCTACCAATCACGAAGGTGTTAAAAATAGAAATACATCAACATAATAGTTCCTATACTTATCACCTGCGCCAGCACCGGCCAATCAGATTCACGAACGCGATAGGCGCTACCGGTCCTAACATATGCAAAAGTCCAAAGAGAAGGCAAGCACAAAAATTGACACACAATATATGATAAATAAAAAGTCAATTTCCAGAATGTTTGCGAATTTTCGACCCCAACCGGGGTCTTCTTCAGGCTGGAACTTTACAATCCGAAACTCGGGTTTCAGCTCAAACTGTTCTAGAGTTTCGGATTGTAAAGTTCCAGCCTGAAGGAGACTCCCGGTTGGGGTCGAAAATTCGCAAACATTCTGGATATGCAAAAGTCCGATGTAAAATTGTTAGGATCGGATACCAGTCCTTACAGTCAGCCAAAAGACGGCAGCAAAGTTCCAGCGGACCAATACATAGGAAATTCTCCTGATTGGTGCTCAAGCATGAACGGGTCCGCTATAGGCATTGAATTGGGCCTTAGCGACTCCTATTGGTCAGCAGACTGACAGCTCCCATTCGACGTGACTTCAAGTGCCGCCAACCCCAGCCGTCAGCATGCTCAGCTCTCATCAAATGTAGCCAGTGAGGGAATTACACCAAATGTGTAATTTTGATCATCCTACTGGGAAATCCAAGTGGACGCCTGTCTGTCATAAAACCGTTGTATTAACATGATTTATGTCGCAGGAAATATGTAATCTAAATCAAGATTGTTGGTGTATGGAACATTTTGCGGCGGCGCGGTGGCGCGTTGGTTGTGCATCGGACTCAATGCTATGAGGTAAATGAGGATTTGAACATGCCGGGGCTTACAAATGATGCGGATCTGAGGAATCCAGTAGCCCTGACATTTTTCATGGTTTTTGAGAGCTCTTCAATGGACATTCCTCATTGGTTGATAGCCACACGATATCAGAGGTCAGAGGTCACTTCCGCAGTGAGATCTCGGGGATGTTGCAACATCGTCCCCAGGGGTCGTTCGCTTCTGACAATATGGCGGACGCTCAAGCGTCCGCCATATTGTCAGAAAGCGAACGACCCCTGGGGACGAGGTTGGGGATGTTGGACATGTCACGGCCTCCAACTCGTCCGTGCTCACGTAATTGTAATCAGGCTGCGAGTTATTCTAATTAGTCCACAGTGCTGATCAATTTTCGATGTCGGCCACCAGGGACATCAATATTCATTGGTGAATTGACTCATAGTATTAATTTGAATGGAAAAAGCATTGTCTCCAAAACAAAAGGACTTTACACTACACTGGTAATAAACTAATGGTGAATCCTATTGACATCCTGAGCTGTCAGCCCGATGGGTTACACAATGGATCCTGGTGGCTTCAAATTCAACCAGCGTGTACAGTCAGTGGAGGTGAACTTTCACAATCATTGTGCTGTCATGGCTGTGGACTGGTTCAGAGATGAGACAGAACAGGATGGGGTCTATATTGTCTTGGTAAACAACCCTTGGAGCCCGTGAATTCACATACATAGAGTCGCGATGAGTCGTTTTTTACAGAAAACTCTTCGCGACCTGCAATTATGTCAGTATCATGGTGACGTGATTTGAACAGTGACAGCAACATGTTGCTGTTGCGTCTAGTCTGCTGCCGCTGATGACATTGTTACAACAGAAGGCGCTCATACCTCGCACTAATCTGTCACGCCGCGCTCACAGGATTGTGGGTAATCAAGATGGCGTCGGGTGATTGACAGCGAACTACTTTTTTGGCTGATCATGAGATCCCAGTTTTCGCTGTAGTTTCTAGGATCAAAGTACCTACCTCGCTTATTATGAGATTTGTTACTTGCTATACAATTACATTATTCACAAAAAATCTGCAAATATTTTTGCATTAAACAAAGAATGTTAAGCCAATAACTTGGATTTATTTTTCGGTCAAGATTCCTACGCTGTGATGAGGTCGCGGACGTACACCTCGGCCAAATCTGGCCGATGTGATGCGTTCCACAGCTACACAGGTCTGTGCATAATCAGTCTCGCGCAGCCTGTGTGGACACAATGCCGCTGATGATGGTAATGTTGACGGTGATGGGGGGGGGGGGGGCAGGGTTACCGATGTAGATGATGAAGTGAATGTTCATGCATACAATGATCACGACGGTGATGACGATATGAATACGTCTGTTCCTGAAACTCAGACAAACATTTTGAAATTGACCATGTTGACGTCATCTATACGGAGCGCTATTAGAGGTTGCGAAACGACCCGACTTCAACTACTGGAATGAATTGCAGTCCACTATGGACATCCTTGATAAAAACGATTTGATCGAAGTTTTCAATTCGTCAAACACCATAAATTGAAGGCAGAAAAATTTGGCCTTGTAAATCGGAAGTGCTGATAAATAATGAATATTGAAGTCGTAATCCTAGTCGTTACGACTTGAAACACGACTATAATATTTGCGATTTACGTGCACTTCCGATTACATGTACGAGTCGAAATTATTCTGCCACAAAGTTATGGCATTTTACAATTTGCAAACGTCTATCAAAGCCTTTTTTCAAGGATGTCAACAGCGGACTGCAATTCATTCCGGTAGTTGAAGCCGTAGTCGGAGTCGGAAAGCTGCGCAACCTCTCTATTTACCAAACTCTAACCGACTTTTAACAGAGATGGTGATTAAATGACCTTCTCATCTCAGATGAAGTCAAGATCGTGTAATGGGTTGGAAATGCCTTTATCTTCATCAAGTTTCATCAGTTGGCGGAGATGGAGGCTGGTTTGGTCTGCTGTTAATGAGAAACAACTGATGGAGTCGTAGATAAAATAACTATGAATAAATAAACACCCATTCTTTTGTTCCGACGGGACCTATATATTCGGGAAGTAACTGATTAAAGTATACGACGCAGGGGAAAGAGGTGATGCTCATCCTGGATCCGATGGACAAGAAGCGAGACGGTCAATTAATGCAACCGAGGACGATTCGCAGGTTGTTAATGCCTGTAATGCCGGTGTGATAGGATCTAATGCCACCTGATATAGGATGCCCCCCAACAATACATTTGCGGATTTAGCGGCACCATCCAATTGGACTCTAGAGAGAAACACTGCAGGGGGCATCAGGAAGTCGGAGAAGTTATAATAGATTCTATCACACCGGTGTGAACGTGGAGAAAGTCCCCTGGAATCAAGTTCAGGGTGCTCTTGTGAAGGATTATGTCGCTAACCCGTTGACAATGCATGGGATTTGTGTTGAGGACTTCCAATCCTAGGACTTTCTCCGCTCGTACACACCCTGTACAGGCCTAGTTTGTTCCAAATCGTTGCTGCGTGAGGTTTCTTAATACCTCTGACTCCATTATTTCGCTAGGCGGCAGTATACAGACTTTTCGATATGCAACATAATTTTCACGAAATTCCATCACAATTTCGTCGGCATCTTTCTTATATCTTCATTTTTCGCGCAAATCCGACATAACGGATCCCACTCTCAAAATTCATTTCGTTACGATGTTCAGTGTAATACACAGCGTTTTTCAAAATGGCCGCCATTCGGCCATCAATCACGAACTGCGCTGGGAAAGAACTTCATGTCGCGTTTTTTTCGAAAAAAGAAAGCAATGCTGCCAGTACCGACGAAATAATGATGAACTTCAGTAAGAACCTGTTGAAATTAGTTGAGTATAAGCAGAACTAGAGGTCAAAAACGATTTGGAAGTAGAAGTTTGGAAGAAACAGTAGACAGCCACAGCTCATTTTGAAGTTACACTTCATTCCACATCCAATTGGCGCGAGGTTTTCAGCCGATATCTCGGCAACGGCTGGGTCAAATTTGACATACCACACATCATTTGACTTGTCTTTCTTGTCGGTATCTTTCTGCTATCTTCATTTTTCGCGTAAGGCCGACATAACGGATCCCTTTCTCAAAACCCATTTCATTTTGCCATGGTGTTCAGTGCAGTTTACACGTGCGCGGTGCATTGCGTCATTTCAAAATGGCCGCCATTTCAGCCGTAAACACGAACTGTGATTGGTGAAAGAACTTTTTTTTGTCACGTTTTTAGGGAAAATGACAGCGATGATGCCTGTAGCGGCAAAAAGACAAATCGATTGATGTATGGTATGTCAAATTTGACCCAGGCGTTGCGGAGATATCCGCCATAAACCTCGATGTGGAATGAAGTGTAGTTTGAGCGCCAGCTCCGCTGTTGATAGATACAAGAACCCAAGTACTCTTCTTTCATCACCCAATGCAAGCACCTGCTCCTGGAAAGACTGCGCGTCTGTAGCATCCATCATGGCCATGTAATAACTTACCCTCGTCATTCAGGACGTCACGTTGCCTAATTACCTCCAAAAGTCGGCTGATCGGCCAGGGAAAAGCCCTGGCTGCTAATGATAGACAGTCTCCCAGGGCATCGGATGAATTATTAAAGACTTCCGTTATACTGTGGAGAGTTAGAGCAGGTAAAAACTGGGTGCTAGATCATGAAAGAGACGGGTTCATAATGTGGAGGATAATCAGGGGCCGGCATCTAGCCAATCACGGAGAGGTTCAGATGAAAGGAACAAGTTGTAAACGTTTTCGCTCACACCATGAGAGGTCAGGAAATTTACCATAGTATTTCATGGGCTAAACCATAAAGGAATCAAACATATATAACTTACAAATTTAGCATTTTATAAATGTGGACAATAATAATAATATTAATAATAAATTATAAATGTGGACACTATCCCTTTAAACCTCAACAGATTTGCATTCTGACTCTTCCATATGGACGCCTCCTTTAAACATGGGCCATTGAACCATCTTTTTTTAAGATGGGGATTTGGCCTAGTGGTTTAAGGCGTGCTGCCCCTTAGTGCTGGCGATTGATGCCTTATGCGAGGGTCCGTGGGTTCGAATCTGGTAGGAAGCAATGTCTTTCACCTTAGAGGCCCGACTTCAATTTCATATTCATGACTCTTCCATATGATAGGCAAGACCCTTCTGCATGTTTACTGCAAATTTTGTTGAATTCCGACTAGTTGATCTTATGATACAAAAGGACTGAATTAATGAGAACCCCACGAACGATGGGCACAGGGTCATCTGTGTAGCCTACATTTGAATAGGCTAACCTACATTTGCACGTGGGACACTAATTGTGCTGAAAATAGCTCTGTTATCCTCAGAAATGGAATTCAAGGCACCAAGTTGACAGGTTCATGTACCCCACTACCTTAAAAAAAGTTGAAGCCCCTGCCTATTACGTAAAGCCAAAATTCACGCAGTGAGAGACATCTAGTGGCAACACATAAAGTGTATCCCTCAGTTACTTCATCGTTCGCAGTTAAACATTTATGTTTGATTCCTTTATGGTTAAACTTAATTTACTAAAAAAATTAACAGTCTAATCTAAACGTCTATCTTCTCTCACTACCCGATGTGATCTATAGAAGCATTCATTACATCTAGCATAATGTTTGAAAAACATGTCGTTCCCAAGTGTGCACTTAGTTTCTACCACGTTCCCTACTGTACGGAAAGCAACTCTCACATGGTAGAACATTTGATGGTTTGGGGTTTTTACCGCGTAACAAAACAACATTCGTAAACTCGTGGGAACGAGGCTGAGCATGTTCCCATCCAAGAACTTGAAACAAATTGTGTTAATACTCGCAAATTTGCATTCTGGGATAGTAAAAAGACGCGAACAGCCAATTATTGAAGCTGAGCTCGCTTCTCCATACACGAATATAGATCGCAGTGCAGTTGGCATTATGGAGTGAACAAGCCACAGTGCTTTGCCTACAACAATCTTGCCGCTGTAGTGGTGGAACGCTCCCGTTTTGGGCAACGAGTGTCAGTTGTGCATAGAAACTTGGAGGGCAGAGTTACAGGAAACGTAATGTCCATACTAATGGCTGCGGCAACTTAAAACTCCATGGGGGTTACCAATTATGTTGGTAACCAAAATATGCAAGTTTCTTGCTGAACGTGGTTCTTGCCGTGTCTGTGTGGAGCTAAAGCGTGAAGTTTGATAGCTGGCGCACAGGCTTGGTAAGAGGAGAACATGACACATTATATTTTTAACCCATCTTAGTTGGTTTGGCCTGTGAGTTCTTTCCGTTTCCCTATGATTATATTCACTTGTCTATGCATTAAACTTGTGACGCCTGAGTTGGCTCGCTTGCTGCAGATATAATAGCGAAGTATTGAATATATTTATTGACCTATCGTGACCGCGCATAACGAATGGGTTCCATACGTAGACCGACAACATAGAATGCATCATGTAATCGTGGCAGGGCCACGCCCTCAGGGCATTATTTTTTGGGGAAAAACGTTTGCCCAATATCGCAGCACCAAAGAAACAATGGGAGAATTTCTTGCCGTTAGAGGGCGCCTATCGGCGCTCACAAAATTTGACGTCACAGACGTACATGTAAGTCATGGCGTCCACGTCATTTTGGATGACGTTGTGGCATGCACTTCTTCTCTGTTAGTTTGGTTCCCGAACCCGCCGCTAGTCGCAGAAGGGTTCGGTACCGGCCTCGTTTGACCTTGACCGCTTCAGTTTATTTTTAACAACACGGCCGGGGAATGTCAGATTCTTCGTGTATCGTGTGCATCTTTGCTTCGAATTTTTGAGATGTGGCCGCCAAAAAAGGCAACTAACAATAACTGTGTTGCGTGCGGTTGCAAACAGACCCTGGCAGGCGATGTATTATTGATTCGCAGATTGTATTCCTCTGTGACGTCAGACACACAGATTTTGGTGTGTGAGGTCAAGGTCAAACGAGGCAGGTGTAAAGGGAAAGAATGTCCCCAGGAAAAACTGTCCCAGGAACAAAAGATCCTATTGTTACATTCTAATCTCTGGGGATTGGTTTTCAATAGTCATGCCGCTTATTCCGTCATTCAACAATAGAAGTGGACACTTTTTACAGGGGGACATTCTGTACCGTTACACCTGTACCGAACCCTTTTGCGACTAGCGGCGGGTTCGGGAACCAAACTACTTCTCTGTGACGTCAAATTCCATGACGTTCTAGGACCGCTAATGCGTGGTGACCTCTAACGGCAGGAAAGTCTCCCACTGCGTTCACATGTATGTACACTTGTACTTTTACGAAACCTTCCTTGAGTCTCGTCCATTTCAACTTACAGGCCCAGCTAGACGTATGGCAAAGACTAACTCTTCATTGAGTTATCCTATAATTTGTTACTTCTCCCTTGTCGCTATGAAGTCACATTAAGAGACTAGCTGTGTATTTCCCTGAGGCCATGGCCCAAACCGGTGGACAATCTTCTCGTCCTCAGCGGATCACAACCAAAAGAAATATACATGGATGAATTTATTCATGTGAGATCCGGTTACAAATTTGAAAGAACCGTATTAACCTCGCTGTATGGGTCTCCGGTAAATCAAACTTTCAGGGGAAACAGCTGTGGTATTCCCAGTAAAGTCTCACTCACCTACAGCGGGGTTGCAGGCACAGAGAACCATCTCCGGCGCGGTTAGGAATTCACGTTCGGAGATACATGTACAATGCACAGTTAAGCCTGAATTTATTCATACCCATGAAAAATTATAGGAAAAATGTTTAGAAAATACACCTCAGCTGAACTGGCACGTCTTAGGCTTCATTGCATGACTTTTAATCGGAATGTACAGAGATTTAAAAAATATCGGCACAAATAATATCACGCAAATATCACAATTTGAAAATATCATGACAACCTAACTTTTTAAAATTTCAAATATTTGATTCGAAATCGACATCATATCATCCTATGACCAATTCTAACAATTGCAGTAAAGAAAGTTTTCAAAAATCTCACTTCGATTTTGTGGAATTGGAAAATATCAATTGAATTTTCAAATTTGATACTTTGATAATTTCAAGAATTTTGAAAAAAATCGAATGCCATCAGGCCCACATAGTCCAATAAAAAAATATTCCACCCAATTTTCTGACTAGTTCAATCATATCAGAGAGTAATTTGAATAAATGGCAAAACTAGGCCTTCAGACCGTGACAACGAACAATACGAAATGACGCAACATCGTTCATGCGGCAGCCAATGGGCTCTCATTTTGCCCAGCCAATCAGCGAGTCCGAATCGAGCACAGCGGAGTAACACAAAACCCTCTTCAGACGAATTTGGCACTTTGAGTCAGTTTGAATTCGATAAGTGAAGTTAGAGTCGACTGAACAGCCGCGTTTTTCTACGAAATTGGATACAGATTGGATATAAAATTCTGTCCATTTGGACGCCAGCCAAACTTGTTACACGACAGATTTGATATTCCTGTTGAGCCTTGTCATGGGGGCCCGCGATAGGGTTGCTATTATCTTTAGAGTTTGACATGAAAGCCATTAAAAGTAATGACGCTCACGCCGCTACATGCACGTATTGGTGAAGTTCATGAATTAGATCCCCATAACAACCGACCATGAATTATTCACTATTAATTTTAATAGACTTGTACATGAATAGAACAAAGTCATCCGCACCAGGTCAATGATGAATCATCCGGTGGTTGAAAAAAGTTATGGATGCCGCGTAACATTAAAAAAAAAACATTCGGACGCGTAGATAAATATAATCGCCAGTGTCATGCAGATTTTCGAGGAGAGGAATGGTCCCACTCATTGAAATGTTGACCAATAGATTTATAAGCATCCAATGTGCATAAATTTCAGGCTGTACTGTGTTTAGCCGATGGCCGAGCAAATGATTGAGGATTATTTGTAGTATGACACTTTACTGCCGTTAGAGGCCGCCTGTTAGTGGTCCTAGAACGTCACAGATTTGACGTCACAGACTAAGTCATGGCGCCCATGTCATTATGGATTATATTACACTGTGGCGTGTATTGTACTTCTTTGTGACGTCAAATTTCATGGCGTTCTAGGACCGCTAAGTGGTGGTGGCCTCTTGTAACATTTTGACTGACCAATTATGTTTTGGGATTTTGTTTCTGTTCACAAAAAGAACCTGACGACCGCCCTGTTCCTTTCCACCATGGAACAGACGTTTTCTCGCATTCCGCGCTGTCCTCCCACATCAGTACAAATATCCACGAGGCGATAACATGATAAGAACAAGGCCATGTTACTTCTCAAGTAACTAATACTGGACGAGTTCCCTGCTGGAGAAATAGATTGGTATTCTAAGACATCTTTTTGGCAATAAAGGACGAGGAGTGTCAACACAGCATCGAGGTAGAGATGTTGACAAAGTCATCAACAGCAATAGCCGCACTCCTGAACAAATTACATGAATCACTGCAAGGTGTCATCAAGCCTCAGCCTCGCACCCAGGGTCTTCACAACCGGCTCCCCAACTCGCGCTTGGTTAAGACCCTGGCGACATCCATGCCATTTCGTTGGGGAAGCAGCGGAGCACCAGACCCCGCCGAATCAAGCCAATCACAGCAAAGCTTTATCCCGTCTTGGTCACATCCCAAAATGTTGCAGATTTGTGGCAACAGAATGTTTTTAGAAATGTTTTGGAAATGTTGATGGCGTGGACAGGCCTGAAGTTGCGGAGTGTAGACCAACCCCAAAACAAGCCAGAACATTTCCAAAACAGTTTTCAAAAGTTTTGTTGCAGAAATGTTTTGAAAATGTTGATGGTGTTGACAAGCCTGGAGTGGGACGACGTTGTTCAGACGCGTATGGTATACTGAAGCCATGGACGATTACAAAAACCCCAATACAGCCATCCAACCACATATTGTCCAGCCCAATTGGATATATGAAAATATGATTACATACACAGGGCATGCTGTAGTTCTTAATAGATATTGCGTGCTACAAGTTACATATCAAGTAACGTTAATCCTGATTGATGTAAAGTGGTGGTTGAGTCAGCTTATTGTGTCAGTTTGGTGAAGGCGTGTTGTGACCAAGTGGACTCAGCTCTGTTCTGCTGGTCTGTCACAGTGGGTTTTAACCATAAAGAAGTCAGAAAAAATTCTGATGGCATGAAACCAATGGGATGTACTCCAGAACATGGCCTAGAATACATATATGAAAACCGGAAAAAAATCTGTTGGGGAATTTTTGTGATTTGGTGTTTTTCAAATTCATGTACATTTTCCTGTACATTTATGTATATACAAAGTATATGGCAAAGTCATTACAAGCCATTACAAGCACTACCAGTCGCTGAGCGAACCGTCGTTTTCAAGAGAAGCGCCTCCGAAACACCAACGCGAATGCCAATCCCATTGTTTGATACCACAAAGAGAGCACCGGAAAAAAACTATCGAGTTCGCGTTGGACTGAGTTTCGGGGGCTTTGCGAAAAACTCTCTGTGAACGTAACCTACATTACGTGTGATGCGTGGGGATGTCTTGTCGTCGTTTCGACGCCCCCGCCATCTTGGATTTCTTGCAAACTGCACATGCGCAGTTACATCCGGTGGGTAAATTCGTATTTCCCGACCAATTATACGCGTTGTTTCGCCCACCAGGTGCGCACGCACAAAATCTTCGTAGAAAGCAACATGGCGGGGCCATCGAAACTACGTCGAATCAGGCTGTTTTCGTGTCTAGAGCCTCTTTCTGTAATGAATGCAAGATTTCGATCTTGG
>NMRB01000457.1:53775-73402 GCA_002633025.1 Notospermus geniculatus
GAAGCCATTCGGAACTTCCGAAGGCAACTACTCGGCAATTTCCGTAGACACTCGCATTTCCCCTCGGACACAATTCCAAGGCAGCCATCTTGAACGCGCAACGATTGCTGCCCGTTGTGAGAGTTCAGATGCGGTTCGCCTCATCACACCTGCGCATGAACAAAATAGGGCACACAAAAACGTTGCGTTATTGATCAATATTTGGCAGATTGGGTGAGATACCGGTACGTTTATGTAATGGCTCAAATAATCCAGCAAATAAGGTTGAACATCTTAACAGGCCAAAATTCGGCCAAAATATAGTCCCACGGCCCTGTCGCCGGTGGTTACGTGGGTTTGTTGATAAACAATATGGCTGCCTTGGACTTGTGTCCGAGGTGAAATGCGCCCCCAGTGGACAGATAAGCAGTTCGCCTCAGGTCGTTCCGAATGACTCGAAGCTACGCGAGAATCGTTCACTTGACGAATTGACCGATGGCCAAATTGTCGAGCGATAAATCCAAAAGCTGATTGGGCAGATTGGTCTAATCCCTTGAGAAACATTCAGCCATCTTTTCAATTGCCTTAGAGGATGTCAATTATCAAAAATACAATATTGATAGAAGAAAACTGATAACATCAACTCGAATTTGAGCGCGTCATCTCCGTTGTCAATTTCAATCAATTCGAAATCTTTGAAGAACATACACAGTTAAGTTCTTTTTACTATTTCTTCTGCTTTGGAAAACTTCCTACGGCGCCAGCGGAGGCCACTGCCCGCCCAAACCAGTGTCTGGTGTCCAATCTGTATTTCCTGCCACGTAACGTTAAAGCAAACCGCTCGCGAGGTTTGTTTTGATTCTTCAGCGGCCCTCTCATAGCGAGTGAATCTAGCCTCCAGGCAATACCGTGCTCCAGTCATATGCAAAACCTGTGCAAATATGCGAACGTGCACCTGGGGACGAGGTTCCATTAAAAATTTGTTCCATTAAAAATTTGTTAAAATGGATTAATGGCATTTTCAAATTCAGTCGGTCAAAATGTACATTTTGTACTATTCACATTGATTTCGAAGCGGCAGATTTTGCAGAATGTGCCTCCGAAGTTTGGCTGTCTAATGCATTTCCATCCTGGGAACCCAGGGCATTTCCACTCTGCATAGCGCGTTCGTGCGAGTAGGGGAGCGCGTTTTAGAGGACCTGTTGCAAGAGGATGATGCATTTCCCATTAAACTAAAATCCTTCTTTCGCCTTTTTCTCAAAACGGCGCTTGACATTGAGGACCAACTGTCAACAAACCCCGCGAGCGATTTGCTTTAAAGACATTGTCTTAGTTGAAACAACCGACCATCAGTTCGGGACCCCCGAGACAGTGAGACGGTACATCCTGTTACCAGAGCACGTACCGGTATCTCGCTCTTTCGATGGAAGGCAGGCCGCCGTGTATGGCTGTTTTCTTGAATGTACAGTAGACAAATTCAATATCTCTGAGACTGAGTCACTCGACAGACGATTTCATGGCCAACTCAGCCACAGTCGATCATGTTTTTATTGGAATATGTTGCAAATAACCTTAGGTTATGGTTTCATCTGCGGGGGGGGGGGGCTGGCAGAACAACGTGGTGGACAAAGACGCGACCGAATTATCACCAATCATGCAAATACCCGTGCGACGGTCATTGACCCATCACGAGCATCTTCACTGAGTTCAGGTCAAGACTCGGCTTCTCCTCCCTTGACCTTCACGCAAGCAAACCACATTCCGTGTTCAAGGATTTCCCCCGTCCCAGAAATAGCAACCAATCACGGCAGAGCTTGCATCGGCAGCTCGGGTATGATGACAAGATGGCGGGCTCGATGAAACTTTATTCGAATGCAAAGTCTCCGTGCAAGGACTTACAAGTACTCAAAAAGAAGCCGCGAAGGCAATATTCGATCGAGACTATTTGTTATTCTGTTGTAGGACTGGCAGTGAGAAGTCAATTATGTGCCAGCAGGCCAGTGTTGTCCGCTACGAAGTTGAACGGCGTACTCGTATTGAATAAATTACCGCATGAGAATCGAGGCTTCTGATTGGTCGCACGAGAAAATCCCAAAGCGTTGAACACGGAATCTGGTTGCTTGCTGCAGAGTGTAGGAAGAGGTTAGCGATTTCTACACGATGCATTATGCAGAATGATCACGAGGTGTGGCCATGGACGTGGTTGTGGTGCGAGTAAATCTGACACAAAGGACTGAACTGAGAAAATGGCAGTAGGAGTTAACTTGAAAAGAAAGCTGAATTCGGAGCAAGCCTTGTTGATAAACGATGCTGACCTTACACCATGGGCGGTATTTTCCGCCAAAAATGGATAATCGCACAGAGGGATTAATTCAAGGAGGGCTATTCAAAGAGGGAATATTTCAACGTTGTTTCCATTAGACATCCACAGAGGGATTTTCAAAGAGGGATATTCGCAGAGGGATTCGAAGATGGATATTCAAAGAGGGATATTCAAAGAGGGATTCAAAGAGGGATATTCGAAGAGGAATATTCAAAGAGGGATTCAAAGAGGGATATTTGCAGAGCGATTCGAAGAGGGATATTTGAAAAGGGATATTCGTAGATGGATCTACATGTAACGGATAGTCGAGGTCATTCATCTAAGAACAAACAATTTTGTTTATTCTCAGGAATACTTCCCTCTGCGAATTTTTCTCTTCGAATATCTCCCTTTGAAGATCCCTCTTTGAATATCCCTCTTTTAATATCCCTCTTTGAATCCCTCTTTTAATATCCCTCTTTGAATATCCTTCTGTGTGATTATCCCTTTTTGGCGGAAAATACCGCCCATATTACACATCCTAGGTCGAGGTTTGAAGGAGCGAAAGTTTGGATTCGGAGTCGACGCTGATATTGGTCTTCACCAGCCCAGGCGCGTGTCCAGAGGGGGGGTCCAGGGGGTCCGGACCCCCCGCTGCTCGCGCAGACCATATATTTATTTACCCATATTACTTCAAGCGAGCATGAAAATACAGGGAGAGGGGCAAGTAGGTGAGGGGTCTAGCGGGTTCTCGAAACTTCGGACCCCTACCCGCTATAGTTCTGCTATATGAGTAAGCCCATGAGGTAGTCTATATCCGTTGTCGGGTGCGGCGGATGCGACCAGGTTCACTCAGTCAAGACATGTTCATATGGCGCTCCGTTGCGGTCAGAATTATCATATTTTTCCCCGGGAACAATTGAATTCCTCCCCGGGAACAATTGAATTCCTCCCCGTGTTAAATTAATTCCTCCCGGGGTACAATTAATTGTTCCCCGCGTTAAAATAATTCTTCCCGATGAATAAATATTTATGCCCGAGGAAGAATTAATTAGTCCACTTCGGACGATAGGGAATAATTACTTCGGGAATATTCGGCAAGTATGGCAACCAATCAAATTATCCGCCGGGCAAACACGGCCTTGAAACGTATAATAGCAAGCATGTTATTGGCCAGTAAACTTTTACCGAGAACGACCGATCATTTATTCCACGTCGAAAATCAATTCCGACAAGGAGTAATTCTTCAATAGAGGAGCGGAGAAAAATATAATTATACCCGAGGAATAAATGGTATTCTGACCGCATTGGAGCGCCATATTATGTTCAAGGCTGAAATGCTGGGAAATGGCGTCTTCGGTGCGCAGATTTTACAAAATTTCCTACCCGCGAGGGGGACACCCCCTCGCACCCCCTCGCGCTCCCCCTGTGGCTCCATTCTCGACGACCCTCGATCCCCTGGACCCCCTCTGCTCGAAATCCTGGACACGCCCCTGCAGCCCTCAGTAAAGTGCAAAGTGAGGAGGAATAGGCAGTTGATGGAAACAACCAACTCTATGAAATATAAGAAATATCGCGTTTAGAGGGCAGCCGCGACCCAGAGCTCGTTATACGAACCGTTATTCAGCGCGTATCTTCGTATATCCTAACATTTTGTAGCCATCGTTAAACCATCCGGTGCCACATTAGGCTAAGTGTAATAAGCAATAACTACATCCTTTATGAATCCAGCTCGCTATAACCGATTTACTTTCTAATTCTAGCTCGGATAACGACCAGATGATCGCTGTAACAAGAGGAATAGCTCTAACTCTACATCGTTCTCCCATGCTCTCAGTGTTCTTTGTTAATAGGGAGGTTTCGCAAGTCTGACGAAACACGAAGTACGAAAGGCGAAATCCACCTTCATTTCCAGGGAAGGGAGTAGGAAATAAAAGTGGAAAATAGGAAGTGGGAAATGTTGGCATTTTGCGCGAATTTTTCAATTTCTCAAATTGGGACATTTTTCTCCCCCATTTTGAGAAATATCGCCCGAAAAATCAGAGCCAATATGTCACCAGAACTTTTCTCAAAATGGGAAAAATTTTTCTCCCAATTTGAGAAACTGAAAAATTCGCGCAAAATTCCAAAATTTACCAAGTGATATTTTCCACTTTTATTTCTTACTCCCGTTGTATTTCTGGAGATGGTTGTTACCACAAATGTCCCTGCTGCCAGGGCGTCTTTTATCATATCATGTAAGACCGAGAGAGGTATGGTGTGCATCTTGAATTTTTAAATTTCCACTTCGTAGCCACATGTATGTGGAAACGAAAAATAAATTTCAAAGTTCCATATACATGTACATGTACACGGAACGCTGTCGGTCTAACGTCATACGCTTAAGGACGCTCTTGCAGCAGGCGATGTGGTACCAACCATCTCCTGAAATACATTACGTCCTGGAAATGAAGTTGAATTTCGTATTTCGTATTTCGTACTTCGTTTTTCGTCAGCTTTGCGAAACCTCCCTATTGAATTGTTATAACAATGCAAAATTCGGCGCTAACGGTTTAAAAGTCTGTAATCATCTGAAAGTTGTTTTGTAACGCGAAGTGACGGCGGATAATTTGAGCGAGTTTATATCATATTCAGCGCAAATTGCTTATAATGCATCAGAAATGACGCAAATAGATGAATAAAATCGTTTTGAAAGCAATATGATGGCTTCCTCATTAGTCTGGACGCAAAACCCCCATTTTTTAGAAAGTGTCCTTTTTCGGAAAACAGCACTTTCTCTCCATTTTCCGGGACATTTTTTGCCGTAGATTCAGAATCCGAGGGGTGTCACTTTGGCAACCTGTGGCATTTTGAGAAAATCGCGTTACCATGGCAACGGGCTCAAAGGTGTGCGTTTTTTGTTTAACATAAAAAAATGAGTTTTTCTGAGCTTTTCTCTTTAATGAGCAGACTACAGGGCCGTGGCGGCCTTTTTTGCCTTGGGTTGGCATGTCGGAGGATGTCAAAAGTGCACTTTGTTGCCATTTTTCGGCCAAAGTCTATAGGCCTACATGGTAAACATGTTTTTCAAATGGTAGATTGAAATACCCCAGAAAAGTCAACTTTGAGTCAGCCCTGCCTCTGTAGCTCGCTAAGGACGAGGAAGATATCCATTATTCGCCTGAAGGAGTTAGGTAAACGTCCGAAGGTGCAGATATATGTATGTATACACAAAAACTGTTGACATGAAAGATGGCGGTAATTGTATCTCTGCTGGCTCCGGACATGCTGTCTTATTACATTCCCACAACAAGCACACTTGAAAATAATTCATTCCTATTTCATCGGCTCTCCAATTTTGTGTTCATATTGACTGAACCAATTCTGCGCGGAAGTTACTTGCCGTGGTGAGAACGCTGGGAATGATATTGTCGTACACTCCAAGGGAAGGTCTTCTTCCCTGGTGTCGGTTTCGTTCGCGGTGTCTCTACGTGAGGCGACTGGCAATGTTCAAATACAGTAGCCTTTGCCTTCGACCCAAGAGAAGGCCAGGGAACTACTTTCTATGCGGAGGCCGTGACGTCATCATTGTCAGTGTCCTTCGTTTTCTGACGAATAGCATGACAGACATCTCGTCCAATCAGCCTGATTGTGGGCCAATGTCATTTTTAGCTCACCTGTGAACTATATAGTCGTCACGCGGTGTCCGTCCCCGGCGTCCGTTAGCAGGGCACGTTTTGTAACCGCTGGGCCAATTGACACCAAACTTAGTACAGATGTGCCCCTAGGTCAGATGACCTTAGACACCAAGTTTCGGTTCGATTTGATTCTTAGCTTGGCCACCAGGGGGCTTAAACGAAAACCTTCAGAGTGCTATTTTGCTTTAACCGTTGATCGGATCCTCACCAAGTTTTTATCGTAGGTACATGTACGTCTAATGAGGTTACATGATAAATAATACGGGTTTTTGATTTGACCTATTTTTCAAGGTCACAGAGGTCAAAGTTCAAAATTTTGCCATTAGGTGGCAGGTTCCATGGTCGCAGGGGCTATTGACCTGAAACTTGGTACATACATGTACATGTATATAGATCTACCCGAGGTCAGATGACCAACGACACCAAGTTTCGGCCCAATTCGATTTCGATTCTCGGTGTGGCCACTAGGTGACTAAAACCAAAAACACAATTGTCATCTGTTCTTCTGGTACCGGTACATTCACCCACAGGTGAGCACATGGTCCACGGACCATTTCATTTCAATATGGCACTGATGGCAGCCATATTCGATTTTGTTGACGGCTATTGAATGTTGGTCAATTTTCCTCTTTTTCTGACTTGTTGGACGTTCCATTCGACACCCAGCACCGCCATGCAATGCGTTTCAGGCGAAGGAAAAATGTTCTGTCAGGACTTGAGCAGAACAGTGCAATATACATGTACTCCTTCGCTCCAGAACATACGGTATGTTGCATGCACGCATGGATTGTTGTACACTGATTGCGTATAATGCAAGAAATCAAAACTTTACCAATAACCATATGTCATTTGAACACGCACACTCAACATCGGCTGAAGTGGTGCGGAGAGTTTAATTTTTCAATATATTGGTGTTACCGATATCTAGCTTGTATTGGAGTTTTGAGCGGCGTATGTGATAGTTTTGGTCCAAAGTTTCGTTGAAAAACCCAGGGAGGCCACAACTCATGGAGATGTTCTTTGTTTAAATTCATTCTCGACTGTCACTGCATTAAAAAAAACTGTCACAGACTGGTCCCCTCCCCTTGAAACGATTGGCTATATGTATCAGGGGAGCTCTACTAGATGGCAGGGGACTAGTCTAAATACATGTAGGTCACTGCTTGATAAAACCGGAATACCCCGAAATAAAAAATCTTTGGTGGCCACCAAGAGCCATGAGCTAAAACAAGAATTCTGCTGGAAGTCAGAGGACATCTGATTGGGAAGGAAACTTGGATTAACTCTGTGCTGGTGAAGATAAAGGTACAAAAACAATGTTCAATTGGGACTACCGAGCCCATGAAATTCATGTCCAAAAATGTATATTATACAGTGAGTGAAATGTGAGTCATTGTGGGAAGTTAAGTCCGATTCCTTGAGGAGCAGAATCTGGCAATAGGAGCAGTCAGCCGCGCGTATTATCAAAAGATGGCAGCAAAGTTCTAGCGGACTAATACACAGAAAATCCACGTGGTTGGTGCTCGATCAAGAATGAATGGGTCCGCTATATGCATTGAATTGGGCCGTAGTGACACCTATTGGTCAACTCACTGACAGCTCCTATTGCATGGTGACGCCCCTCTCTGGAACGCGGAAGCATTTTTGGGGTTCATGCGTAAAACGTCCCCCCACCCAAATTTTTTTCATAAATCATGCAAATAACATATGCAAGACCGAATCTAGATGCGATTTCGTACCGCTCACCAAGAACGGTGTCCCGTGGTAAAGTCCATAGCCAGTTCTTTTGGAAAGGTCCCTTCAAATGGATCAAGGGGGCCATCTCAAGTTACTCATGTTCCTCACTTTCACGGGGTCTTATACTTGTCCTTGCAAAGCCACATACAAAGGCACAAGGTACATGTAACCCTAACCCTGTCAGCAGCGATGAGCCATCATGTAGTCCCCCATCCCGGCCCTGAACTACAGGCCAGGGTTTGTCTTCAGTTGGGATACCCTTAAGGGATGCATCGAAGTTCTTTGAATAATTCACCCTGACAGCTGTCAAAAGGAATCAACCATTAGTATTATTCTGTCGTGTAGTTACTTCGGAGCCTGCTATACCGCTCACTACAGTCAGCCAACTTGTAGATCGATAGAGTCAGTATGCAAGAGAAAGTAACCTGTAGCCTCTGCTGGATCCAATTTTACTTCGCTTGTAGCGAGGCCATCTTAAAGTATTCATAAGCTTCACTTATATCAGAAGCATTGGTAAGAATCAGCCTGTTTTCTATAGCGCTCAACCTCACCCTCGTTCCCAGGGCTTAACGTTGGCTTGTTAAAGCGGATTGTTCACCTCTGTCCAAAGTGAACCATAAATAATAAAACAACCCGTTTTATTCGTAACAACCCCTAATGCATTGCGGCGGCCTCTTCGGAAATTGTTCTGTGGAATCTTTGTCTCGGCGCGAATAGTCCGCTTTAAGCCCTGGCTTCAGAACCGAATAGGCCTACCTCGGCTGTGATTGGCTCGTGTACATGGTGTACAATGCATGGAATGTACATATTGGTCTGACGTCATACCCAGGAAATGATTAAAATATGGTTTATTTTATTTTTATTTTTTCATATTAGGCCTATTGCAAACATTATTCTTTCTGATGACAGACATAATTGTTCATGGAAATATATTTTACTACAATCATTACTGTAACCGAGGTTAAATAAGCGTTGGGGACGAGGTGCCAGGAATATTGGAAGTGAATCAAGCACCACTGGCGAGTACCTAATCGTGGGAACCAATCAGAAGACCTGTTACTCACAAGGAGTATAATGATTGGCTGATGGGAAAGGTCATTGTTAGGGTCAGCCTTATATCTTTAACACAGAGAATACACGTCCACGATTAGGCACTCGACAGGCTCCTAGGGTCTAACGACGGAACGCCGAAAATGACCTCGTCCCAAGGCAAAAGCAGAAGAAATTCCGAGTTAGATCCTGGGGACGAGGTTGCGCTCAACCTCGCTTTCCTAATTCAAAAATACTGAGATGTCGAGCTGGTAATTTGCATACGAGCCTACATGAAATCAATCATTTACTGAAGGTTTCCTCAGAATGTGAAATGCTCTCGTAGGACAAACAAACGAATCTACTGTGGTTCGCCTGACTGAGATGGTTGGCGGCTTTAAAATAACGATCGATAGTCCGTGGCAATTAACTTAAACAGTTGGAAAAATAGAAATAACAAGAGTCTGTCAGCAGCAAAATAACACAACGCTCGATGGCTTGGCGAGATGTAAGAAGTCCCGACAATCAAATGGAGACGTATTTCTTTGGAGGCAAATATTTTGAAACGAGCTAATAAGCGACTGGGTGCCGATAAGGTGGAAAGTTCCCTTCGAGAAATTGCGTGATGTGAAGCGAGAATAACACAAGTGTGACAGGTATTTAAGTCCCCGGAATCTATATCCGGTTTTATTGTTCAACTAGAGGTGAAAAGCCGACCTTTCATCCATACAATTGCATTTAATACGAAGAGTCAACTCCGAATTTGGCAAATTTTCGACCCCACCGGGGTTTTCTTCAGGCACTTTCTTGTAGAGATTACAGAAAAGATTTTCTGTAATCTCTACAAGAAACTGAGGAAGACCCCGGTAGGTGTCGTTCTTTATTGGATATCATACAATTGCATCAGATTAGTTGTAACTCGGACTTACGTTCCTTGGACTATCATTCCTTCCACATCAACATGTTTGAAGACGATAGTTAGGATTTTCGTCACTAGAGGGCGTTCTGCGCCCATCGTCTGTCCACGAGTTTGAACAAGTACAAGTACACCTAGTCTCGCGCAACCAGCCCCTCGGTCATACTCCGAGGTCGCCAGACCGAGGGTCTGGCACGGAACGCAATTCTCATTGAATTTTCTCATTCCGAAAATTCAAAATAAGGGGAGCTTCGCTGATTGGCTAGTCACCACCAATGTATTATGCATGCATGCATGCATGCAGTGCAGTGTAGTTGTGTTCTACGTCATCAGTCATCGCGTAGATTGTCCGCCATGATGGTTTTACAACATTACAAGTCAAAGTAACCATACGGACCAGACTCTAAAATTGGAAATTTATTGGAAATTGCAAGAGTCTGGTGGCACGAGACTAAAGTACACCCGGCCTTTGTTTTCAGTTCTAACTTGGTGTTCACTATATTAGGACATGTCTAGACGTTGTAACAACCGAGAGATAATAGGTGCCGAGTATATATGTCGCAATATTTGCAGGCACTCTGTAGTACCAGGGGCGAATCCACAATTTCGGAAAAGAGGGGACGCACTCTGCTAGAAACAGTGAAATCTGCGGTGAATTTGAATGATTTGCTCCAAATTTCAGAGTTTCACAGTCGATTTTACAGATTTTTGGCCGGGTCCGCCCCCCGGATCCGCGCCTGAGTACGTTGTCTCGCTACTCCGTTGTCTTGTAATTTGTAGGTGTCACTAGTGGTCATATATCCTCTCCGCCACCAGCGGCGGAAACAGGAATTCAACCTACTGCAAAAACGGCCTGCAAACGAGCGAACAAATGAATAGGGAATTGATCCCGAACAAAGCACACGAACCATGTTATTGATTGGGTCATTTGCTTGATAAACAGGGTGATCTTTCGATTAACCTGTTTGATGTTTGGTTACTACTGCGAACACTAATACGCCGACGATTTAGCAATCTGAAGAGGTCGCCACTATCGTTCCTCGGCTAAGACCTCTGAAAACGGCTAAAACCCAGCACAAGATTCTTGTGCTCATCGATTTTACAAATTATTTTGATATTTAAAGTAATCGTACCAAAAATTAAATTTTTTTCCAGTATTTGTAAAAATACTACTATTTTAACATTCCGTTGGGTATTCAATGTTTTAAGGAATAAAGTACGAACTCTTTCGAATCCCTACGCAATTGCTTGTGCAACGGTCAGAAATTCATCCGCCTTGAACAAAATGCATTTGCACTGTACAAAAGTAGTACACTGGTCTCGGCATTTCCAGAGTTTAATGTGGCAATGTTGAACTCTGGGTACGAGATTGGCGCTTTAGATCATATCAACCACTGGGGCGAGGGTGTTCCACCACTGGGGACGAGGATGTCGCCGACAGAAAGCGACCAACAGGGACTCGATTCAAATGAGAATGCAAGAACAGTCGTACCGAACACGGCTCTTGGCTGCTCTTCGAATTTCAAAATGAACCTTTTAGCCCCCCCCCCCCGACCGCCGAACTGATTAAAAACGCCCATCAACAGGATCAAAGCATGGTAGGTCTTTGTGGAGTCGAAAGACTTAGTGTCTGGTGACGTCATCAGAACTCCCCATTAGCCAAATCTAACTTCTCACAAATGGAGCACAATCAGACCAAACGCTAATGGTCCTATCTTGTGATGACGTTGTTCGTGACGTCATTGATTGATGCGTAATCGCCTGTCTCGGATTTCTGTCAGAAGAATAAATGAACGGGCATCAGTTTTGGCTGGTGTACGATGACAAATCACTTGTGGGATTTCGAGGAGTGATAAAATCCCTGGGTATGCCGACCACCCGGGATGGGCAGGAAATAATATTTACTGACATGAAGAAGATTTCTGCGTGATGCTATGACGTCATAAAAACGTATAAATTGGCAGTTGATTAAAATATAGTTAGTGCTTTCACCTGCTAATGAAAATTGGCCGTGTCATATGGACAGCCATTCCAACCACAAGTAATAACATTTACATGCATTTTCTCACAGCCATCAAATTGCACACATGCAGCCCCGTTTTATGGACGAGTTGGGTTGGAAGTCGTCCCAAGCCAAAAGCTACACCGTCGAATTATAGCCGTGGTTACACTACATAAAATCCCCGGGTTTTTCCGGTCACAAGACCTATGAATTGCCGGGCTTCAAGAAACCCGTGTCTGAATGAAATGGTCCATGGACCATGTGCTCACCTGTGTGAACGTACCAGAAGAACAAATGACAAGTGTAAAATCGAAATGCNCCAGATGAACTGATTATTGTTTCATCGAGTGAATGGAAGAATATTGGCAAATAGAACCTGCTAAAAGCTCTTTTTAGAATGGCCAGAATCGTCCACGTAAAGTCTGCTCATCAATACACAAATGGATTTACATGCAACGCAACTTACGGCCCGTCACTATCAATTACATCTCCACATCAGCAGTAAACATCAACGGTCCCAGCTCGACGTGACGTCACTACCTCGTCATGGTCGATTCTACTTCCGACTAGACTGGTTCCCGGTCCCAAAATAGCTCTGACGGAGAAAGGGACCGGTATTGGGCGGCCATTTTGTGGCAGAAAGCTGCCATAATATGACGTCACAGAGGATTCCCCTCAGTACTGAGAAACAGCTTACTCACCTCACATCCCAAAATAGCTAACCAAACAACTGCGATGTTACAAATTCAAATTCAAAAAGAGCTAGCCAATCAACTACGTCGTTACATCAGGCAATACCGGTCCCTTATCCGTTAGCGATATTGGGACAGGGAACCAGTCTAACTTCCGACAAAACCCGAATCGGAGGAGAGTGAAAAAGGGACGGGATCTCAATAGGACTGCAGTCGGACGAGTCTCTGGAGATGGTAGGGCGCAAGTCTCTGGAGACGAGTCTCTGGAGATGGAAGGGCGCAAGTTTGCTATCAATGGGAAAATTCAGCCAAAAGGCCTACATACACCTTCCAATACACCAATTGCACATTATGGGCCCAAATAGGGTCGTGTATTTCTGAGCCATTTTGATCCTCATATTGTGCAATAATATTGCACGTGTATGGGCCGCTTTAGAAAACCAGTCTTTTGTGTCACAGTATAGAGCGGTTATGGGTTGATTTTCGCCAGAATCTTTCCCTTCTTCAAGAAAGCATGGACCTGCCCACAGGGATACTTTGGTACATAAGGATCATGAAAAAAATGGACCCCAAAAATTCGGGCCCCTGGCTATTTTGGCAGCCATATTTAAAATCAATATGGCGGCCACCAGCGCGCGAATTTTTGGGGTCCATTTTTGTTCATGATCCTTTAAGCCTGCCGCACACTGGAGCTATCTGCTGAGCAAAAAGTCATTAGAGACCGTTTGCTCAGCACTCACCGAAAAATACGCGCACACGCGAGCTATCTGCTGCGCAAACGGTCTCGAATGACTTTTTGCTCAGCAGATAGCTCCAGTGTGCGGCAGGCTTTAAGTATCAAAGTACCCACGTGGGGAGCTTCATGCTTTCTTGAAGAAGTGAAAGATTTTTACCCTTAACCGCTCTACTATCACTGATGAAGTCGTAAGGAGACCTAGTGATTGCCCACTGACAATCAACTCACGCGACACAACCCACACATGGAGCGCCACACAACCCACACATGGAGCGCCTAAAAAGCTTTTTCAATCCGCTATGTGTCCATCTGATTATCATTAGCCGACTTGATTCTCATTAACATGACGTCATCTCCTTTTATTTGTCAATATACCGACAATTCCCATAAAGATTTCATAACGCGGTCATCCAAATTATGAATATGTGATGAAAATGTTTTATGGCACAAGGTTGATTTTATTGTTCTGCATGCCATGCTCATCCATTTTTAACTGGGAAGGAGATTATGGCCCATTTCCTGAGTCAAAAAGCCACTTCTTCCATATTTTTTCTGTCGACGTATGGTTTTTATTGCCGACAACTTTGAAAGAAGGATCATCCCTCTTTGCGCATAATGGCTTGAAGTAATTTGAAAATCCATATTCAATCTCCCCTTCAGGGATCCTAAATTCCAATCTCGTACCCAGAGATTAGTTACGGTCGACCGAGGTTGAAGGTCGCTACGCTGATCTCTGGAGACGGCTACGGACTACTTCTTGGTTTCCCCAGGCAAGGGTGTTCCATACGCGCATGAATATATACTAATTTTTGACCGTTTCACTCCAAATTTATATGGTGCGCCAATTAGTGCTGTGGTTTCTCCTCAATAAATACAACAGATCCCTAATAAAAACCTTCCTAAGGACATTTTTGTGTATAACATTTTATACTCAAGTTATTTCAATGCATCTGCGGTCTAAAAATCGGTCTAAAATTGCACGATGCCACAAATCACACGTAAAGCGTGAAATGGCCAGCCGTCTCCAGAGTTTAGTGGAGCGACCTACAACCTCGGCCCGAGCGTAACGAATCTCTGGGTTCGAGATTGCCTAAATTCCCCAAGTTACGTGGTACACTTCCAACTACATGAACGATCACCAACCATTCAATACACACTGGCGTGTTCTAGAGGTTGTATATCCCTCGAGTTGACTACAGTATGAGACCAATAAATTACTTGCTAACCAAGGCCGTGAACGCCATGAAAGATTCGCCTTCGCGACATCGGGTATTGGTTCTGTTGGTCTGAAGACTACTCGGGTGCAGGGAGAACTATATATAGAGCATGGTTGGAGCTTTAAAGGCCGACTGCATGCATTAGGTGAATCTTTCCTCCCCGCTTTGATAAGACTGGTCTCCTGTCCAACCTGTATATAGCCAGTGATAACACCGAGGCTGGACTGATACTATGTCGAAACAAAAATGGCCGCCATAGCTTCAACACTTGAGAAGTTCAACGTGCAGTTATAGCGTGACTAACCCTTCATCTGGTAAGGTAACATGTTTCAACTCATTCTTTTGCATATGATATGCAGCAACACTCTCCGGGCCTAATTGGTAACTTAGATCATTCAAATAGATAGATTTGAACAGTCTTGTCGAGCATGCATATACCACTTTGCCTAAACGTCAAAGGTCACGTCGGCCGTCGCGAGATACAAAACCTAACGCATACTGTTGGGCTTTA
This sequence comes from Notospermus geniculatus, assembly GCA_002633025.1. Lineage (NCBI taxonomy): Eukaryota > Metazoa > Nemertea > Pilidiophora > Heteronemertea > Lineidae > Notospermus > Notospermus geniculatus. The sequence continues at coordinate 68,574 of NMRB01000457.1, forward strand.
AACCGGAAGATTATCGTAAAAGAGGTGACACTAACGAAGTTCATGACAAACATTCTCTACAGGGGGCGCTCTGTGTCGTAACGATGTCAATGTGGGCATCATGGGTTCTTCAAGCGCAAAGACTACATCCTCCCATAGCAGCGCTTTGGTCTCGTTCCTCTTCATACAGTCGCACACTGTGTGAGTGGATGAAGAGGAGCGAGGTAAAAACCCCTGCTGTGGGAGGATGAAAGAGTACGTCAATTTCCGCCCTGAGCGGGTTTCACGGATCAGTAGCGTCTGACGATCGAGGTGTTTGTAATTCTTTTTTCCTCTCCCGGAATTTGCCTCCTCCTGACGACTCCAAGTCTAATTCTCAGCCGGCCACCGCAGGCCAATAACCACTACACTGTCCAAATCAATGGGCGACCATCTCACCAGATAGCTGCCGACATTAATTAGCGGCAGTTTCGGGCAATGACCACAGGGAGACAAAAACCGATTGCTGGCGTATACGAGTCAGACATAACGGGAAATGTACACTGAATTTTTAGCTGATGGGCTGATGGTCCCCTAGCAGGTTAACGCTTTGGTCGAGAGCTTGCAGTGTAGCAGTGTAGCTCACAGTGGATGTTAACTTCCAAGAATCGATGGCGGATGGCAGACTGTGTTGGCCGAGTATGGCTCATCTTCCAGGGAAAGCCAGATGGTGGTGTTGGTAAACTCCGAAGCAGGAGTTTATTAGTGAAGGTGTTGGGAGCCCAACATCAGTATGCGTTACATGTAGGTTTTGTATCTCGCGACAGCCGACGTAACCTTTGACCTTTAGGCAACGTGGTATATGCATGCTCGACAAGACTGTTCAAATATATCTATCTGAATGATCTAAGTTACCAATTAGGTATTGGGAGTGTTACTACACATAAAAGAATGAGTTGAAGCATGTTACCTTACCTGATGAAGGGTTAGTCGCGCTATAACAGCACGTTGAACTTCTCAAGTGATGAAGCTATGGCGGCCATTTTTGTTTCGACATGGTATCAGTCCAGCCTCGGTGTTATCACTGGCTAGGTTGGACAGGGCACCAGTCTTATCAAGGTGGGGAGGGAGAAAGAGTCACCTAATGCATACAGTCGGGCTTGCTTTAACTTTCACACTGTAAAAACCATTTTGTCCACTACCTGGACACGTGGGTTTGAGATGAGAATGGGTCCATGGTACCCAGAATATTTGTTCTTCGAGCCTGAAACGAGGAGGTCCTTAGGTTCCAGTAACCCATAATGACCAGTTTCACATGTCACTTTGGCCCATCTACTATTGCTGCTCATGGGTGCCAACACCCCACGGTAGCATTCGTAGCAGGGCCGGCGCGGCCACTTTTCCATTGAGGGGGTACACCATCAATAGGGGCACCTACATACAGAGCGAGAGCAGGGCCGTAGCTAGTTTTTTTCGCTAGGGAGGCATTTTAAGCAGATAAGCTCAACGGACGTGGGCTTCGCCTTCCAGCATGGCGCCGAAGAGGCCGGTTTTGTGTGTGGGGGAGGGGGTCTGGGGGACCTCCCCCAGGAAAATTTTGAAAATTAGAAGCTCTGAGATGTGATTTTAGGTCAATTTCCTGCACCCTGAGACACGAACAAAAATGATCTTTTTTCCCATTTGATTTTGCTGAAAAAAAAGGTTTTTGAACGATTGGCGTGGGCAGGGGGCGTGTGCCCCCCCCCAATCCCTATGCTAGGTACGGGTCTGGAGAGATTAAATTAAGTATAATTTCAAAGCACAACGAACCAAAATGCCCTTTTGATTCTGAAGTACCGGAAACGCGATTTCCTGGCATCTGGGCGGGGGTCGATGGACATAACACTTGGAGGGGCGTGCAAAGTGCCCTTTTGGGATTTGCGTGCCCTTTTCAAAAGGGCACCCCAACCAAAAAGGGCACATCACCCAGAATTATTGAGGGGGTAAATACCCCCCCTACCCCCCCGGCCGCGCCGGCCCTGCGTAGATGGGCCAAAGTGACCTATGAAACTCTCATTATGGGTTACTGGAACCTATAGACCTGTCCGTTTCAGGTTCGAAGAACAAATATTCTGGGCACCATGGACCCATTCTCCATTGAACACGTTTCAAAACCCATGTGTCCAGGTAGTGGACAAAATCATGGGTCTCTCGAGCCCATTCGTTTTTACAGTGCAAGAATCGATGGCGGATGGCAGCCTATGTTGGCCGAGTATGGCTCATCTTTCAGGGAAAGCCAGATGGTGGTGTCGGTAAACTCCGAAAGCAGTTACATGTACATGTATACTGAAGTAGTGTTGGGAGCTTGTTGCCATCACTGTAAAAGAGCCTTGTTGCATTTTGGACCTGTGTACCATCTTGACACAAATATAGGAAGAGGAAAAGGGTGATCAGGACAACAAAGGAAAAAAATCTGCGTCGCTAAACATGCTCTTCGGCAACAGAAGACGCGGGAAGGGAGCGTTCACACGGCCATGAAAATCTTTTCCGAGCAGTTTGTCTTGGTTGGTGTGTTACATTGCGCTCTGAATTGGAACAAGTTGTCGGCAAAGACACCAGAGCCCGTATTCATAAAACTGCTTAAGTCAAAGTGTGATTATCTTTTGTGTTGAACAAAGGATAAGTGTCACGCTTAGACTTAAGTAGCTTTAATATGGGCCCAGAAGATCTCCTTCCTTTCGCTATTTCTGAGATGACTGGTCTGCCAAGCTTGTATACGCTGATCCTGCCAGCAGCCAGAACGGCTTCAGAATGTTAACGTTTCTCTTCCCAGACACTGTTCTACACAAGGGATTGATCATGGAGCCTGTTGTTGGAGACGATGATCATATCATTCTGTAAAGCTGACATCGGCTTTGTAAAGTAATTAATCTTGCCTTAGAGTCTATTTTACATGCAATACGTATGACAGTGTCACTGCAATTTATCAGGCGATAGTCCCTGGTGGTTTTGTTACTGAATGTATGTATGTCATGTCCCGTCTAATGAAATTTTCTATCCCGTTTATTGCATTGGCTTTAATGAAATCAATATGACTGCTAAGCTTGTTGTACATTGCATGTACGAGTGGTACATTGGTCGCGTATTAATGTTGACATATGGAGGAGAGGGGAACAGGTCAGGTGTACAGAGATATCTGTCAAACATATATCAGGCAAGCTACTGTCAATACTCCGATAAGCCAGATGATTTCTTCTTGGCTGCTGCAGAACTGTGTTTGATCTCGGTAGGTACGGCGTTGGTTCCAAACACCGGCAATCCTCAGTTTTTCGCTGTCTACACTGTGACAAAGCGAATGTGGACCATGTTACAACACAGCCCAGGACCCAGAGGGATTAGCGTGCTCTGTCATGCCTACTTGACATGAAGTAGCCGTTCGTAAAGTAGTATATGTACACGTAATAGTGAGGTTTCGCAAATCTGACGAAACTCGAAGTTACGAAATACGAAATTGGACTTCATTTCCATGACGTAATATATTTCAGGAGATGGTTGGTACCACAAATATCGCCTACTGCAAGAGCTTCTTTTAGCGTATGACGTTAGACCGATAGAGTTACGGTGTATATTAAACGTTGAAATTTATCTTTCGTTTCCACTTCGTAGATACGAAGTGGAAATTTGAAAATTAAAAATGTACCATAACTCTCTCGGTCCTACATGATATGATAAAAGACGCACTGGCAGCAGGGAAATTTGTGGTACCAACCATTTCCAGAAATACCTAAGGTCCTGGAAATGAAATTGAATTTCTTATTTCGCATTTCGTGTTTCGTCAGATTTGCAAAACCTCGCACACTGTTCTCCACAGGATTTCCTAAGGTAGGGTGGTACCCTTGAAATTCAAGGATTTCACATTACTTTGCAAATTAAAATAGGGTGGTCACCAATTTAAGGTAGGGGGTGTAATTGACCGTTACAAAATTGGGCTAAGGTAGGGTGGCTACTTCTAAGGTAGGGTGGTAAATTGCCAAGGTAGGGTGGGTCACCCTAACAATAAGCCCTGCGGATAACACTGCTCGCTAAATGTAGGCCTAATCCCGATATCATTTCATTGAATGTCAATGGCTGATTAATTCACCAGTCAGCGATCCAGTCATGCCTGTGGGACGTTTTCCCCTCTCCCCCATTCTCCTTACGCCTGCACACCAAGAACACGAGTTTGTCACGGAATCTTTGATGCTGCGTTAAACGCGAGACCAGTAGTAAAGTATGCACATAGGAGTTGGGTCGGGAACTAGGAGAGGTTTGATATAGGATTCCTCTCAAGCCGATGTGGGTGTGAAAGCATCATATCGCCAGATTATCGACAGGTCATGGTATTTGTCCATTTGTGTCAGACATGTTTGGGTTTGTGTGCAAGAAATGGCGAAGCCAATCCTTTCATTTGCTAGCCTACTGTTACATGTAGTTCCTTTAGTATGATAGGGTGTCTTTCAAAAAGTGTTCCGTCCGACACAAAAAAATTCACCATTCTTTCGTCTACTGGTGACAGGCTGCACTGTTAGAAATTATTAATTTTACAGTAGTGATTTTGCAGTAATTTTACAGAAAGTGCCTGCAGCAGAGTCCCCAGCACTTTCTGTAAATTTACATAATTTTTTTATGGTATGATTCATGTTTTCCTGTATTGGTTGGACTCCATTGGACATCCCATTATGATGCCTTCTGAGATCAGTATGAAAATATAATTTGGTCAGCCTCCAGTCAAGTCTCTGTTAACATTTATTTAAGTCTGTAGTTTTACAGATCACTCTGTAATTTTACAGATCCAGTCCTGGGGACTCTGCTGCACAGATTTTCTGTAAAATCTTCTGTTATTTCTAACAGTG
>NMRB01000457.1:77484-100789 GCA_002633025.1 Notospermus geniculatus
GAAGAGGACGATTTGCAGGATGGAAGAGAGGAGATGATTTGCAGGATGGAAGTGAGGACGAGGATGATTCGGAGGACAGAAGTGAGGAAGAGGATGATTTGCAGGATGGAAGTGAAGCAGATGTTGGTTGTACACAAGCTGACCAAGATCAGAGTTTGGAGCGTGCAGAAGATGGTGGACAAGCAGAAGCTCGCCATATTTTTCTTTCCCCAGAAGAATGGAGATATTAAAGGACCACCAAAGCCAAGGACCAGTCTGGTATATTCCCCATCACGGAGTGTACCACCCTAAGAAACCTGGGAAGATCAGAGTAGTGTTCGACTGTGCAGCCAAGTTCAAAGGTAGGCCTACCTGCTTGAACGATCATCTCCTCCAAGGTCCTGACCAACTGAATACCCTCGCGGGAGTACTCTGCCGCTTCCGAATGGAAAGCATCGCACTGATGTGCGATATAGAGAGGATGTTTCACCGGTTTCTGGTGCATGAGGAGGATCGTGATTTTCTTCGTTTCCTGTGGTGGAAAGATGGCAATATTGATGAAGAACCGGCGGAATACCGCATAAAAGTTCACCTGTTTGGTGCAGCGGCATCTCCAGGATGCGCCATTTGTGGCCTCCGATACATCGCCAACAAGTACAAAGACATAAGCCCTGATGCTGCCTCATTTATCCGCCGTGGATTCTACATGGATGATGGCTTGACAAGCGAAGAGAGAGCACAGAGAAGGCCTCTAATCTCATCAAAGGTGCCACAGAAATATGCAGCAAGGAAAATATTAGAGTTCACAAATTTGCCTCCAATAGTCATGAGGTACTGGAGTCTGTCCCAGCCTCAGAGCGTGCCAAGGACATCATGAATCTTAACCTTGCTTTGGATGACCTGCCCATTTAGAGAGCACTTGGAATTGAATGGTGTGTGGAGTCTGATGAATTCTGCTTCCGAGTTATCCTGAAGGAACAACCCCTGGCAAGACGAGGTATCCAGTGTCCATGATTTCTTCTGTGTTTGACCCTCTAGGATTCTTGGCACCTTTCATCCTCAAGGGTAAACAGATCTTACAAGAACTTTGCAAGAATGGCACTGACTGGGACCAACCCCTACCTGAAGAACTGCACCCTAAGTGGGAAAGTCAAACATCAAGCCAGATAATTTGTCAAAAAAACAACAAAAGCTACAGGGAGATTGGATAACTAAAACGACAGGAGTGGCCTGGCCCGAAATGGGCAATGCAGAATCTGGATGTGGGGGGCCAAACGGAAAATTCGGAGTATGCTGTATGGTGAGATGAGTGCCAAGCTGCCTGGGCAGGGTTCAAAGAAGCACCCAGTGCACCATCTTGACTAATCAAGGCCTCCGGTCACTCCGCCCTTCGAACTACGCTCCCTTCACCCTTGACGACCACCGTTTGTCATCCTGCTCGCAGACAGGCCGTTCCATGGACCGCGCACACCCCCACCACTGTCAATGATAAATGCGTGTAATCCAATGTTTTGTGAATAAAACATGCATTAACGTATTAGATTATTCTTCATTTTGAGATTTTCATCGATCCAAACCTCACAATGTTCCTATCACAATGTTCCTAAACCGCGCTTTCAGTAACGTTTGGCTGCTTCAGCCGCTCATGGGCGGCAAATGCGCGCGATAAATGCTACGGTGGTCGGCAAGGGTGGATGGAGCGATAGTAGGAGTGACAGGAAGCCTTGGTTGGGCAAGATGCCAGTGCACAGACTTGTGTATATATTGAACCATCCTAGTGATTTTAAGCCTGTGGGGGACGTGTCTCACTTGTGCCATAATTCACTTTGCGTGACAACAAGTTCTTGAACAAAATCCAGCATAGATTCCAAAAAAGGGTCCAAAAAGGGTCCAAATTCGGGATCTTGAAAAGTGTTACCCAAAGGGTATCATCATGGGTATCATTTTGGAGCTCTATGAGACCAATGTTGAAAAAAATTATTTTGATCCACCTGCAGCCCCCGTGGAACTGGTGGGAAGGGGTCAAAAGTCGGATTTGTGGCCCTTTTTGACCCCCTCAAGGGTTGCAGTGTAAATTTTGGGGAATGAAACCCATGCCATGTTGTTGTACTCACCGAGACCTTTAATTTGATACCCATGTTGATATGATTTGAAGATATGAAATTTTTTACCCCTACTGTTAACCCCTTTGGCCCTCTAAAAAGGGCGGCCATCTTGGAAATGTGCAGGTTTTGTCTTGTGGTAACAAGCTGAATGTGTTCAGCATGTCCATCTTCATATAAAACAGGAGGAAATGTTTAGTTACCAGAACTACGCTACAAAAGTGAAAAATAAATGGGCATGTCTCACGGCCTAGAAAGGATGACCAATATATACGCGTCTTCTGCAGGTTTGTCAAAGGGACGAAGGCTTCTCAAGGCGGGAAGGATTATAATGTGTCGACCGGTGCGGCAGCCACAACAAGGTCTTCGACAGGTTTGTCAAACGGACGAAGACTTCTCGAAGAGGCGGTAAGGATTACAAGGGGAAACCGAACTTCAATTCAGGAGCTCGTACAACTTCAGCATGGGTTCGAAGAGTTCATTTTGAGACGAACATGCCAAGACCATGACAGAACATGCAGTTTAGTGAAGAACATTAAATATGCAGCGAATACCTTGTTTGATTACACAACCGGTAGAAGACATGAAGTAAGGAGTGCCATTATTGGAGGTATCGCCGTTCAAATACAGGGCAATTCGAATTACTGCGGCTGCTGTGCAATAAACAACACGATTGGTGCCGATTCGGATGGGGAGTTCCCAGTTACTTTGCAGGAAATGGATTCCATCGCAGATGAACTATGGTTAAGAGGAAAAACTCGAGCATTTGGCAAAGAAGATGGCGACGATGGAAATCGGGATACTGTTAGCCCTCATTCACAACCCAGAGTGTTCGCTTGATACCCCATTGGAACCGCTAAGAGACAGGGAGGGAATGTACAGTGTAAAAGGCTTCACCGAAAACCCCAACATGCCTGGCCAACCCTCGGATTATTGTGTCATTTCCAGGATGGGACTCCTCATTTGATGTAGAGGCAGAGTTGTGTGATGTCAGGAACAGGGACCTTCCACGACAATGCGGAAGTTACAGTCATGGCATGGAGATGTGTCCCAAGCAGCAGCTCTCTATTTCTCGATATCTTACACCTTTTGGATAGACTTTTGGATTTCACCAAATGTAGTTCGAAGAGTTCATTTTGGGTCAAACATGCCAAGACCATGACAGAACGCGCAGTTTAGTGAAGAACATTAAATATGCAGCGAATACCTTGTTTGATTACACAACCCGTAGAAGACATGAAGTAAGGAGTGCGATTATTGGAGGTATCACCGTTCAAATACAGGGCAATTTGAATTACTGCACCTGCTGTGCAATAAACAACGCGATTGGTGCTGATTCCGATGGGGAGTTCCCAGTTACTTTGCAGGAAATGGATTCCATCGCAGATGAACTATGGTTAAGAGGAAAAACTCGAGCATTTGGCAAAGAAGATGGCGATGATGGAAATCGGGATCGGAAGAATCTTGGAAGGAGTGAGGGACCCAGCCAGAGATGAGGCTATGGCACAGAGCATGGAGGTGGATAAAGAAAGTGAGCTGAGGGAGATGATAAGGGATCTGGAGTTCAAATTAGGGGGTCGCTCTCCATCCCGCATCAGCTAGCCACCCTAAGCCCTCATTCACAACCCAGAGTGTTCCCTTGATACCCCGTTGGAACCGCTAAGAGACAGGGAGGGAATGTACAGATTGTTTCCAAACGACTGATTGTTCTGTGACCCTTTAAAGATGGAGAAACGAACACAAAAAGAGCTGAAACCATCCTGCTTGATGGTCAGGTATGCAATGTTTCTCAACGTTGTTTGGCTATGTTCGGTCACACATGTAATCTTTGTTATGTATGTTTACATTTCAAACTAAAGACATGAAATAAGGAGCGCCATTATTGGAGGTATCACCGTTCAAATACAGGGCAATTCGAATTACTGCGGCTGCTGTGCAATAAACAACGCAATTGGTGCTGATTCCGATGGGGAGTTTCCAGTTACTGTGCGGGGAAATGGATTCCATCGCAGATGAACTATGGCTAGCCCTCAGCTGGACCTAGGTTTAAGCCAAATTTTAACCACTTTGGTGCATACGGGCCGGAGAGTTTTGTTGAAAAATTTGAAGTTGAGATACATGACGTTTGTGACAAGGGTAGTGTTCTGTTTCCGATGGATTTGAGTGTTCCAACTGTGGAAATCTGCATTTTGTTGGAAATTCTGATTCCCAGCACAAGCAAATTCATAGGAAATTTTTTGCTACCCTTTCAATTGAGCAACAGGTTGCTGAAATTTTCTCCAAACCCCATGTTTGGAAAACTCTGAATAATTACAGGAATACCAAACCAGATGTATTATATCTGATATGAAAGATGGGTCCATGAAGAAGTTTGTAGTTGAAACAAATGGCACTGAAAACAGAACTAACACTTAGTTTTAGTACAGATGGTGCTCAGCTGTTCTCCTCATCTCATGTTGATCTGTGGCCAATATTTTTGGTAATCAATGAACTTCCTCCCAAACTGAGATTTTCAAGAGTGAATATGATCACTTGGGGTCTTTGGCAAAGTGAGACAAAACCAAATTTCACTTCATTTTTTTGCTGTTTGTAAAAGAAATGATCCGGCCAAAGAATGATGGCTTAACTATTAGTGCTGAAGGAGGGGATCAGGTCTTGACAACTCCTTCATGGATTTACAGGCAGAGGCCCCACTTCTTGGTACAAGCTACCATAATGGCATGTACGGCTGCATAACTTGAGAGGAGAAGGGGGAAGCTGTGAAGTCTGGTAAAGGTTATTTTATGGTGGTGTAATTACTACGCTTGAACAAGTTCGAACCCCTTTGTAATGAATGAGCTGGACATCCGGAATTAGCAATGCTTTGCCAAATTAGCCTTTTTTATCTACAGACAAGTTTCACTTCGTTGTGGCTTGCTCATTGTCTTTTAGTTTTCATTGTAATGTTGTGACTTTATGGCATTCAGGTCTTGGACTCCAGCCTGTGAACACCAGATTTCGACTCGCCAATCTGTGACTACTACCCATGTATATAAATGCTGTATTTTGAAGGACGAAGAAAGGACATCCATCTTCAAGTTGTTTTTGAGCTAGTTCTTCCCCATAAAATTTATGCCAGATCCTGTCCTCCTCATCCAATTCCTGCACTCCGTGATCACGTGAGATAGTGCACACTAATCAGCTCCAGCCACTTGTGCCACTGCTTCGCTACCAGTTGGATGCTTCCTATCTTCATTGTGCTATACATGAACCTGTGTGTTGGACTTAGTGACTAATCGGGAGCATACTTCCCCGGTAAAAGTACCGTAGTTCTGAAGAAATGACATTTCTGATAAATATTGTATTTTATGATGATTTCAGATGAAGTAAATATATTTGAGTCAATTTATTCGCATATTTACATCAGAAGACCCATAACAGAATATTTTATTCTTTTGGGAATGGCAAACAAATACCAGTGCATGCACTGCATCAGAACAGCAAAATGCATGTCAGTGCACTGTACATTCTGTAGTGTATGGCATGATGGCGACGTCCAAACTCGTGCCATCGGCTGATGCTGATAGTAGTAGTCAATGTTGTATTTGTGGCGAGTATTATGACAAAAACCGGGTGCAAGATCTAGGGAGCAGTCCATCCAGGACAGTATTGAACATGCTGATGGATGCTATGTGCTTGGACAGTACAGACAGAGAAATTACGTGCGCGGCTGTAGCAACTGGGAGGGGAAATCTCTTCCTGTGCAGAAACTGCAAACGTCATATTGATGTGCATCAGCTGCAGACCAGGAACATCACGATTAAATGCAAATGCGTTGTCACACGTGCTGTCACGCGTGCCTGACACAGAAGTCATTACGAACTGCCGTTTGCTGGCAGGATCTCGTACTGTCAGAAGCATCATCAACCTCAATGGCCGCCAACATTTTGGTGACGTTGAAAGAAGATGGGGACCCACTCCTCCTGATAGATCCCGGACAACCCCCAGCTTTAAGACGACTAAACAACTCAGCCGCCGGAGGGTACATCAGACACCACACTAAGGAGATGGAGCGATTTTTGTACTCAGCAGTGAAGCTTCAGCACGACAAGTACAAAAAAATCAAATATATGCATGTACTGGTACAGGATAATGTTAGAGACAATGTTACGAGATCGTTTGGTATGTGGTATCAACGACGAGCTGACACAATGGGAGATGTGTTAGTATGACGAGATACACCAATGGGCAGTGACAGAACAGTAGATAGGTAAAAAACATAACAATTACTTTATCATTCTTATGTTTCTGCAAAATTTTACAGGTAATTCAGCAACGACCTATTGCATGGATGAAGTAGTGGTGGCATTTTATTCAGAAGATAACAGCGAGAAAATCTCTTAAAAGTTCTTGCACGGGCTCAGAGACAACTTCATTTTCATCAATCACACCAAGAGCCATGGGAAAGAATTGATGGCGTTGTGGCTCTTGATTCCCAAAAGCCAATAATGTTGAAGAAAGAGCTCCTAGAAATGTTTACCTTGCGTGGGCAGCTTGTGTATGAACCATGCTGTGGAACAGGTAATACCCATCATTTAATACGCCCGGCTGGGATGTCTTCTGACTTTTACCAGCACTAGGGCCATTGGTTATTGGGGAAAAGGACATACGAAAGCAAATGTTTGTACCATTTTAGGCCCACGATAAAACGCAGATACATGTAGGCCTACATGTAATATGCAGCATTAGTACATTAGTTACTGGTCACTTTATTTTATGCAATCATATATATCATATACTGTAGATTAGTCAATTTATCTCATATCATTATGCATGCAATCAAAATCATCCACGCCACGTGAAAGGATAAGATTTTCGGAAGATGTTCTACTGGTATTGACACAAGCCACAACCTTGTCCAACGGTTTGTTGACTGCCTTAGTCAAAGAAGAGAGGTTTATAGAAAACATCAAGAAGACTGGCTTTACTGACCTAATGAATCATGCCAAAAACAACTGCGATGGACAGTGGCTTTTACTTCCAAAAGAAGAGAAGAAAAGATCCAGAACCCACATGATGTATTCTGTGATGTACAATGCAGATGGCTTCTTCTCAGACAAGATTTCCTATGAAAATAGGTGTGCACTAAGATGTGGTAGTGGCAGGAGGGGCCATGTGTTTGTTGTTCTAATGCAATTTTGTATGACTTTCATAAGTATTATCAAGGTAATTGAAATTAATGCCTTTCATTTCTGCTGCAGTGGGATTAAGGGCCGTATTCAAAAAGGGTGATCATCGTGCGATTAAGACTTAGACGCGTTAACTTCACTAAATGCAGACACTTCCACCGTGCATTTGACGAAGTTACACGCATCTAAAGCTGGTGACAGACTGGCACGTACGCAGCGCATCCTGCAGGCGTTCCACCAATCAGATTGTTCGGTAGGTGTTTCGGTCCCTATTACCGCCTCCCTGATTGGTTGAGCGCTTCTAGACGTGTTGTGTTGCTTACGCACCAGGAATGCCCAATCTGTCATAAGTGGGTGACTGTTCTCACGAACCATCTTAAGACGCACCGCTGTCTCCCCGGTAGTGTGGAACACACCAGATATATTTTGCGGGCTCCAAAGCCACAAATCATGCTAGCTGAGGAAGAGGAGGAGGGGCATTGGACGCCCTCATGGAAAAGTTCTACAACCATCTTTTGGACTTTGCTGGGGGCAATAAAAGTGCAGAACAGGCTCGCCCCATCGTCCAAAATGGTCCGCAAGTTATTGTGAAGATGGCCCTTGAGATAGAGGCGAGTTCGAAATAAGAACACTAACCAGACTAATGAAGATTGGAGCTAAACCTGACGGAATCCTCAACAAATGGTTAGTAACGAAGGAGTATACGGCTGGCAGGATAACGAACACTGCGACCTCGCTTCAAAAGTTTTTGTCGTTTGCTCTTCAAGTCAAAGAAGTTCGAGTTGGCTGGGCTGACGGTGAAACCGATATCGCTCAGTACATCGAGTATGCCAAGGAACTCTGCAAGGGAATCCGGGTGAAGACGGTTGAAGAGGTTGTTTGGAAGGCCTCCGAGGCGGGCGAGGTGCTGATAGACCTTGAAGCCTAAGAACATTTTCCGAACAGTGTTATCTGGAAAAGGACTAACCAGACTAATGAAGGTTGGAGCTAAACCTGACGAGATCCTCAACAAATGGTTAGTAACGAAGGAGTATACGGCTGGCACGATAACGAACACTGTGACCTCGCTGCAAAAGTTTTTGTCGTTTGCTCTTCAAGTCAAAGAAGTTCGAGTTGGCTGGGCTGACGGTGAAACTGATATTGCTCAGTACATCGAGTATGCCAAGGAACTCGCCAGGGGAATCCGGGTGAAGAAGGTTGAAGAAGTTGTTCAGAAGGCCTCTCAGGCAGGCCAGGTGCTGATAGACCTTGAAGCGTGGGAACATTTTCCGAACAGTGTAATCTGGAAAAGGACTAACCAGACTAATGAAGGTTGGAGCTAAACCTGACGGGATCCTCGACAAATGGTTTGTAATGAAGGAGTATACGGCTGGCACGATAACGAACACTGTGACCTTGCTGCAAAAGTTTTTGTCGTTTGCTCTTCAAGTCAAAGAAGTTCGAGTTGGTTGAGCTGACGATGAAACCGATATCGCTCAGTACATTGAGTATGCCAAGGAACTCTCCAGGGGAATCCGAATGAAGAAGGTTGAAGAGGTTGTTTGGAAGGCCTCCGAGGCGGGCGAGGTGCTGATAGACCTTGAAGCGTGGGAATAATAATAATAATTTATTATATTAAAGTGCTAAAACAATGATTTTTTTTCTAAGCACTGTACAATAATAATGATCATAAGATACATTTATAAGGTTTAGAAAAGGCAATTAAAAAGCAGAGGTAAAAAATGAAAATAAAACAATGGGAACATTTTCCGAACAGTGTAATTTGGAAAAGGACTATTGATATCCTGAACGAATTCGAGGCTGGTACCCGTGTCGAAGTTGACTGTGACACGTACCGGGACGTGCGAGATGCAATTATATTGTGTCTGATTCTTGACAATGCAAAACGTGCGAGTGAAATCGCCAACCTCACCATAAACGAGTTCCGTAATGCCACAATGGAGGAGCTTGCGGATGGGAGTTCCAGCTGGGTTGCTAATGTGTCTCAGCACAAGAACAGGAAAGTGTTTACCTGTCCCATCAATTTTCTAGTTGACGCCAAGAGGGCAACAAGGCTATTCATTCAGTTCCTACGTCGAAGGGTTCAACCCAAAGATGAACAGGTATTCCTGTCATGGAGATCTGGTAAGAGCCTGACCAGTGGTGATGTTAATCACTCCATCAAAAGGTTGTGGGCAACCCTTGGGGAGGAGATGAAACGTGATATCGGTAAAATTGGCACTATTCTTGTCAGAAAGTCGAGTAATGGCATTACCAGTTGAGCTGCCGTTTCTGTGGAAGAAGAACAGATACCGGCAAGAGGAATGGGACATTCTCACCAAACTGCAACCCGTGTATATATACGATACGACAGGAGCGAGGCTGAAAGCAGCTCAGTCGACAGCCATCATTCAGAAAAGCCTAAAAACGTGCCTCAACTGCACCGCGGCAGTCTATGGACGTTAAAAGCGTTGTAAGTCCCTCTTTGGTGGGCAGTATTGATGATGATCGCCAGACTGAGACTTCAGCCATCACGAGTCCCCCAGTGCCAGTAACCACGAGTCCCCCAGTGCCAGTAACCACGAGTCCCCCGGCGCCAGCAGCCACAAGTACCCCGGTGCCACCACGAGTCCCCCAGCGCCAGAAACCTTCAAAAAGAAGTGGTCAAGATCATTAAGTGAACAAGAATTCAATGAGCTGTTTTCTTGCTGCAATGCGTTCATCATCGAGAAAGTGTATGGTGGTGAGCAAGTATCCCACAAGGAAACAGAATTTGCAATCTTGTAATTGTGGACTGACGGCCAGTATGCCCATCTTTTGGAGAAGTTCACAAGTCGTTACTTGCGGAGAAGGTGTGTTATTGGAGTTCTGTAATGCCACAATGGAGGAGCTTGCAGATGGGGGAGTTCCAGCTGGGTTGCTGATGTGTCTCAGCACAAGAACAGGAAAGTGTCCCATCAATTTTCTAGTTGGCGCCAAGAGGGCAACAAGGCTATTCATTCAGTTCCTACGTCCAAGGGTTCAACCTAAAGATGAACAGGTATTCCTGTCATGGAGATCTGGTAAGAGCCTGACCAGTGGTGATGTTAATCACTCCATCAAAAAAGTGTGGGCTGTAGGAGATGAAGCGTGATATTGGTAAAATTGGCACTATTCTCGTCAGAAAGTCGAGTGTCGGCATTACCAGGCGAGCCGCCGTTTCTGTGGAAGAAGAACAGTTACTGGCAAGGGGAATGGGACATTCTCATCAAACTGCAACCCGTGTATACGATATGACAGGAGCTAGGCTGAAAGCAGCTCAGTCGACAGCCATCATTCAGAAGAGCCTAAGAAAACGTGCCTCAGCTGCCCAGCGGGAGTCTATGGATGTTGAAAGCGTTGTAAGTCTCTCTTTGATGGGCAGTATTGATGATGATCGCCAGACTTAGACTTCAGCCATCATAAGTCCCCCAGTGCCAGTAACCACCCCGGCGCTAGCAACCACGAGTACCCCGGCGCCAACCACCACAAGTCCCCCACGCCAGAAACCTTCAAAAAGAAGTGGTCAAGATCATTAAAGGGACTAGGAAAATTTTTTCAAGCTTCGGTTATTACAAAATGCTAGTCTTTCATGATAAATTTCCACCGTCAATTCACTCTTTCAATTAACTGTTAATTACTGGCACCCAGACAAATCAGTTATCACCACACCATGGAGCATTCACCACGTCACTGGGAACCTAATCAACATAATAGAGTACAAGCTCGCTCCATACAAAACATACAGCGAGAGGTTCCCAGTGATGTGGTGAATTCTCCATGGTGTGGTGATGACTGATTTGTCTGCGCGCCAGTAATTAACACTTAATTGAAAAAGTGAATTGACGGTGGGAATTTATCATGAAAGACTAGCATTTTGTAATAACCGAAGCTTGAAAAAATTTTCCTAGTCCCTTTAATGCTAACAGGACTCTTGAAATATTGGCAAAAAAGGAAGTGGAGATCTGTTCTTCCAGTCAATATCATTTGCACATTCATTCAAAGCGGAATTCAGCAGGTCTGCAATGGACGGCTGCTTTCAGCATCATCGACCTCCACCGCTTGCTGAATGCGTTTCATCATCGAGAAAGTGTATAGTGGTGAGCAAGTATCCTACAAGGAAATAGAATTTGCAGTCTTGGAATGGTGGTCTGATGGCCAGTATGCCCATCTTTTGGAGAAGTTTACAAGTTGGTTACTTGCGGATAAGGTGCGGTATCGGATCGCCTGTCTCTGAAAGGAAAGAGGAATGGCAAGCAAACCAAGGAAGATGTTTCAGGTGACGCATGAGACGTTGAGCAGGGATGCCACATGGTCTCGGCTACTCCCCACCCCTATGGCAGAAGAAGAAGGAACCCCAATTTGACAAATGCTAACAGAGATGTAAAGAGTGTACAAACCAGCAACGGGTGCCAAGACTGCAACAAACCAATGTGCTGGCCAGAATGTTTCAATGTCTGTCATACTGAGAACAATTTTCGCCTTGAGGGGAGCAGAATGCTACAGCGCATTCATCTCGAGTCTTGGCAAAGAGTACACAGAATTTTTCTGTCCCAAGTGTTCCGAATTTTCCGAGTGTCGTCCCGAATATTAATTTTATTTTTTCCCCGCCCTCCTACCCTCAAAAAACATGATAAGAAATCGCCACCAGCCAAAGTGAAAAATCTTATCGCAAAGGAGAAATTTCCCTTGAAATGTGCAGAAGGCGATGCCAGGTACCTGAAAAGAAGCATGCACAAAACAGCAGCAGTGGTTGTGATATGTCTTCAAATGATGTATTCGAGCTTCGAGATTTGCGCCATCTGCCGCTGCTCTCGAGGACGGAGGTGGAGCAGTTTAGCCTTTTGAGAGTATTCTCCGCCTATTACCGAAAGGCACATACTTTGTAATTGAATTCCACATACCGGTAATATGGCAGACAACATCAGCTGACCATATCACATGAAATGCGCAAGAATTTGTCTATAGTTTTCCTTCCGTCCCAGTGTCTTTCCCCTATGTCAATCACCACCGCATACAACATCTGCCAAAAGCAGAACATACCACATGTACAACTGAATAATAACTTACTGCTATTTGTCAACAGATTTCCTTCTAACCCAATGTCTGCCCTGAATCAAAGGTCTATATCTGCTTGTTTACGTGCGCAGTAACGCGAGCGATTCGCCTAGAAGTCATGCCTGACATGACGACAACTTCATTTTTGAAGGCTTTCCGCAGATTCACGGCGCGCAGGTCAATTTCGGCCAAATTGGTAAGCGATAATGCATCCACATTTCCATGCGCCGCGGAGGAAATAGAGCGATTGATGAACGCCCCGCAAGTAAAGGCTTACATGGCCAATCACAAGGTCTCTTGGGTTTTTAACCCCAAAAGAGCAAGTTGGCATGGTGGCTTTTTTGAACGCGCTATAGGACTGACCAAGAGCACACTGAAGAAAGTATTAGGACGAGCACGTGCATGCTCCGTGGTTTGGTTCATTTTTGAATGACATTTGTGTGGTGTTTAGGGCAGAGGAAGAACGTTTTTCGAGACTGAAAGGACATGACAAGGGAGACCTGGCAATCTTGATGCGGAGTGCATGGTCGAATGCACTGTCCGGTGTACGTGAGAATTTAGTGAGTAAGTTGAATAGTTTGGAGTTTGAGTTGGGTGAGGCCGTGGACATTGATGATAAGGACTTCAGCTGTGTTTTTAGTTCCGTCCATCACCACGTTTATTCGTATCCGTACTCACGGACTGACTGAACCTGGCCATGATGAAGGGATTGAAGTGCAAGAGCAACAGGATGATGAGCCTACTCCCAGCTGCAGTGGCACTGCCAGCAGCAGCAGCCGCCGTGGACCTGGCATAGAAACTTCTGATGGAAGCTGATAGTGATGTGAGCAGGGTTTCCGCCAGAGGGTAAAATTCCGTACCCTTAAATTTTTCCAGGGTACGGATCCGTACCCTCAAAAACATTGGGTAACCATTTTTCCATGAAGTGATATAAACCTCCTGATGATGCCTTAAGCAATTTGAAGGAGTCAAATATAATGTTGTACGGTACATGCAGTCTTTATTTGATAAATTCACATATTTATCAGCAGTATTCATTGTTTTTCACCATTTATGCAAGTATCAATTCGTATCTTGTACCCCCCCTCCTCAAGGGTCGACAAGATTCGACGCCGAATCTTGGCGTTGCTTAAGGGTAATTTTTTCCTTGAGTGGTGAAGCTTGAACGATAATCTTAGAGATTTCAGTGAACTGGCGTCGAAGTCTTAAGAGGGACTTGCAAACTCCCAAACGATAACTTGTCGAAGGATTTGCGCGGACTTGGCGAAGAAACGTCGAAGCAAACTCACGCCGGGAAATTGATCATAGTACCGTCTGGCTTGGTTGTCTCTGGGCATGCCGTGGTTAGAACCTATTCTTCTTGTCTGAAAGCACGACAGTAGGCGTATGCGGAAGGTTTTGTAGGGGTAGGCCTATCTCACGACAGCCGACGTAGGCATGTCATATATGCATGCTCAACAGCAACTGAATCTATCTATTTGAATGAGCTAAGTTGCCAATTAGGCAGAAAGACTCACCTATGAATTCCCATGTGCTGGGGTTTGGGTGGACTGCAGGCCTAGGATTTCTGTCCCTTTTCCAAGTTGTGTAACCCGGCAGGTCAGGGGTTAATGGGTTAAGTAGACTCAAGATGAAGAGGGGTCGAAGCTTATGGGACTCGTTGACCTTCATNGTTAGCCAGCGTGTCAACACAACCACGCGCCATTGATCGTTGACAATGTGCCAGCAGGACGAGTGTCACGTGGTTTCTATGACCTGGAAATGGCGGCCTGTTTGTGTTTGCAAGCTGTGAGGAACAGCTGACGAAGCCGAACGAGTGTTATTTGTTGATGTGTTTTAGGGATTTGGGGATTTTGACAGTCAATAGTCAGGGGGTCGACCTATACGCAGGGTATACAAAAAATACAATGATTTGAGGCCCCAAATAGGGGGGTCGACTTATACGCGACGTCGACCAATAGGCGAGTATATACGGTAAAACAGGCAGATTTGCAAGCATTGGGGGAGGATATGCTTGGGACTTTTGAACCAAAATCCACAGGGTCTAAAGGTCCAGGAGGTCCGGATGACAGTGCAGCAGATGAAAGTCACCAGAGAACAGGAGGAAGACAGTCTCCACATTACTTTCTACCAAGTGGCCATTGGGATCAGCCACCCGCACTTTATACTGTTGATCCAGTGTTCGTGAATCCAAATTCACATGACTCTCTGAGATTAATTTTCGACAGATCGGGATTCTACAGTATCCGACGTATTTGTGGTGGTTGATGATTCCGCAGGGGAGGATGCAGACTTCGCTGATTTACAGTCTGATGGAAGTGGGCTGACAAACGGAAACACAGCAGTAATCTCATACCGGTTCGAACTCAAATATAACCAAATAAAACATCACTTTCTTAAGATTTGCAAGTGTTATAATATTTTTGCACACTACTGTATGATGATGCCAAAAGATTTCTCGAGACTGAACTAGGATGCGAGATGGGAGACGGATGATCTAAAATGCAAACTAGATAACATCAGATAAACATTCTTGAAAAGGAAGAAGAAAGGAGGGAGCATTTTGAACTCCTTGGATCCTGCGAGACTCTAGAGGCAGCACAGAGAATTCAGTAACCGGCTGAACTACTAGGAGATACAGCAATCCTATCCAAGGTTGCTGGGTGGATCTGGTGGCTAAAGAGGCAAAGTACCACCATTCGTGCAAGCGCAAATTCTTGGCACTGCTGCAATGGTTGCATCGCTCAATGAACAACAAGCTGAACTTCATCGCTTCATTGTCCACTGGTGTACTTCATTCAATCTGCAACAAGATGGGAAAAGACCAGATCCATTTCATATCTTCCTCACAGGAAGTGCCGGTGTCAGAAGAAGTCGCTTAGTTTGCACAATGTCATAATTAACATGAGCAAGGATTTTCAGGGCTCATCATGTTAACGAAACAATAACCATAACTGTAACTATACTTTTTAACGGAGACATCTGACCTCACCGAATGTCAAAGGAATCGCTTGTGGTACTTATCGTACCAATTATAGTAGAAAACATACACCCATATACCAGACAAAGGCCTGTTGAACAAGGGAAAGATGTACATGTATTTGGTTGTCCAAACCACAGCAGTGGAAATTGTGTTTCAACTATGAGCGGCAATTTAAAAAATATATTTTGCCATAGAAAACATACACCCATACCAGGCAAAAGCCTTCAATGCTGTTGAACAAGGGAAAGACGTATTTGGTTGTCCAAGCCACAGCACTGGAAATTGTGTTTCCAACTATGAGCGGCAATGTCAAAAAAATATTTTGCCATAGAAAACATACACCCATACCAGGCAAAAGCCTTCAATGCTGTTGAACAAGGGAAAGACGTATTTGGTTGTCCACACTTTGAAGAAACCTGACAGTACGATCCAGAGACAAAACTGGAGGAGTCTTCACTGAATACATCAATACATTAAACGGGAGGAGTCTTCACTGAATACATCAATACATTTTTAAAGTTAAAACAGGAATCGAGTTCTTGGCCTCATTGGTGCCAGACCGATGATGACAAGAAGTGCTATGTTGAGAGTTACTTCTCAAAGGAAGGCATAGCATTAGATCCATCTAAGATTAAGAAAAGGTTAGTGTTAAAACCCGGAATGAAACGAAACGAAATGAAATCATCGAAATGGGACTCGCAAGGAATTTGAGAATTAACGTAGGCCTAATTAAGTGTCATTAAGGAAACCCTTCTGCCCAAGTTACCTCCGCGCTCAGTCATTGTGATGGACAATGCCAGCTATCACTCTGTTCTGGTTGAAAAACTCCCAACGTCAGGCTCTCTGAAGAAAACCATGGAGGACTGGCTTGCAAAACATGACATATGGGAACAAAAAATGACAAAGGTTGAACTTTATGAAATCATCAAACTGCACAAGGACCAATACAGAAAGTACGTATATCGGACACTTTAGCTGAGGAAGCAGGGTTTACAGTACTCCGTTTGCCCCCCTATCATTGTGACTTGAACCCGATAGAGATGGTCTGGTCACAAGTGAAACGATATGTTGGGGCAAACAACAAAACATTCAAGATCGAAGATGTGACCAATGAAGTTCGGTATCCTTAGCCAGTGCCACAGTAAGAAGATGTCTACTCCAACCAAATAGACACTGTCAAACAAGAAAACGTCCACACTAAAGAAGTGAGCCAGTTGCTTGGGAGAACCGTTTTCAGTCGCTTAAAGGTGCTCTAGTTCGAATTGTAAACATTACGGTGTGCCACCTATTGTCAACTTCTGGTACTGACAAATCAGATAAAATCGAATTAAATCTCGCCTTTTCACAACTTTTTGTTTGTTTTTGAGGGTAAAATCATAAATATATTTCAGTTACAAGAATATTTATTGAGATAGATATAAAAATAGACAACATTAATGTTTTGGTATACATGCTGCTGCCACCTGTCCGGAGGAAAAATACTATTTTAATCAACCATGTAAATAAACAAACTGTAATGTTTACAATTCAAACTAGAGCACCTTTAATATTGCCATCCTATCCAATAGTTCTAGCCTTGTACTTGTGGGCTCCTAGTTGGCCAACAGCCATTATTTTTCATACGGACAACGAAGCCCTTGTTCATGTTATTAACAAACAGTCCACCAAGGAGCCCTTACTTCTTTCAATTCTTAGGTTGGTACTCATTTGCTTGAGGTACAACATTGTTTTCCAAGCTACCCACAGCCCAGGTGTACTCAACGTATTATGTGATGCTCTTTCTCGTCTGCAGATGTCACGTTTTCTGAATGCCTCCAAAGGTTACGGGATCGATCCCAGTTCGACGGAAATCGAGCCCTCATTGCATCACGCTAACTTCTTCCGGTTGTGAAAGACCTGATTGATTCTAATCTCTCCTCTGGATCTCACAAGGCTTACGTATCTCAGGGCTTTTTCATCAGTATGAAACTTTTATCACCATTACTCTCAACCAGTCGATGGTGTATATTTCACCGCCCTTGCTGTTGCTATTCATTGCTCATCTTAAGGCCCGCTTACACATGCAACTTTTCATATGCAACTTCATGCAACTTGTTGCATAAACCTGATGAGACCAAAAAGTTTCATAAAAGTTGCATGTGTAAACGGATATGCAATTTGTTGCAACTCGATCACGCTGGATGTTGCATCGATTTTTCTATGTGTAAACCGTCCCAGGTAGTTTGCAACAAGTTGCAAGTTGCAGCAACTTGCAACTTGGTGCAACCTAGTGTAAACGGGCCTTTAGGAGCCTAGGGTGTAAGCCTCCCACAATATCCTCATGTGTCAGACACTGACCATGACATGAGAGTTAGTTCAGCTTCAAGTAATCCTCCCCAGCAGGCATGCCGAGGATTCAAAGAATCAGAAGCAGCTACATCCACCACTCTCTCCAGCCATTCCCGTAAGCCAGAGGCTTTCAGCCTCACGCCAAAGAAGATGCCGTCCCAACCAGTTGTTCAAGACGGCAGCCAGTCCCCTAAGCCGGGGACATCCACCCAAGATTTCAGCCTGTTCGATTTCTGATATTCACGATATCACAATGAGCCAAATTTATATGAGGACAAGGACAACAGGGAAAGACGATGCCAATGACACCAAGGCAAAGATACTAAAGACAAAGTCATCACTGAGGATGAAGTGACGGAGTGATCGAGACCTGACAAATTCTGACGTCACAAGCGCATGCGTAACACTGAAATGCAAATGGCGATGATCATGTTATTGTTGATAAATATTGGCAGCTGGAGCCATTCTATTTTTAGTTCACGCATGCGCACATCATTTTGGGCGGTTCAGGAATTTTATGTTAATATGGTGACCGTCTGGCTTCCCCAAGATCTCAATCGCACATGGAGAAAATTTGATGGCACAGTCAGGTCATTTTTAAATGGATTATGTGTGGTGCCTGAGACGGAGAACGAAAAGTTTGTGCGGGCAAAGTGTTTAGAACAAATCTCTTATGAATCTGTGAACTGCAATATAGTTATCCCACTGTCATTTACTCAGGACCTCCTGCTTTACACTGTGACCACAAGCAAAAAGGCAGTGGATATTTTTGGCACAACTGGGCCTTATCGTTGTCATAAGACACTATGAGAATGGCTCATTCTCAAAGCAATGAACCAGCAAAATACCCAGACGGAGGTATTGTTGTTGTTTTTGATAACGATCAAATAATTGGGCACTGCTGGTCCATTAAATTGGACAATAACTTCCATTTTCAAGCTTGATCCATCAAATTGAGGCAGGGCTGGCCAAGGACTATAGCGACAAAGAGGCCACCACAGCAGTCATTAACGCCATCTCAGCAGGCAGTACATTTCACAGCTACTTGGAGGGCAAGGAGTGTTTGCACTTGCCTTCACTACAGAAGATTCTCAGGTTTCATTACTCTGAGAAGGGTGCAACTGAGCTCTAAAAGGACTTGGTGAACCTAACTCAGACAGACTCCCAAGGAAAATGCACAGGAATTTCTGATGCGGGCTTTAGACTTTCGTCAAAAGGTGAACTTTGCCAAAGAAATCGGACTCTGGTCTCAGCTATGACCCGGGTTTATTGCATAGCATGTTTCTCCACACCCTACATACTAGGCTCATTACGCACGAACTGCATCAAGCCTCCTGTGGACGAGGTTGTCACGACTCCCACGTGCATCGATGGTGATACCACATGCATTGAAACAGAGAGAGCCAGAATTGAAGCGTCCCTTCTCGAAGAAAGACAGGCCCCAGCCAAGAGAGAGTTCGAGCTTTCCCAACAAAAAGAATACTTGGAATTGAAGTCCAAGATTGCCAAAGCCAAGGCTGTGAGAGGGTCTGCACTTCACTTGAGGGCAGGGACTCTGTCGCTTCAAGTAGGCGGTCTCAGCAGGTGAAAGAAATCTCAGACTCAGTCATGTCAGTCGCTTCTAATTTGTGAATGAAGAAATGCTGAGAGGGTATCTTGTACAAGTATATTTACTTTTTCCATCTTGCATCCTCAAATTTTCTTTTACAGAAGCAGTGCGATGCAACGAAATATCAAAGAATGTCTCCGAAAAAGATATAGGATTGGTTGCTGGGAAGTGGTTTGCCCAAGCAGCAGATAGCGATGGGGAAAGGAAACTGAGGAAGCAAGGAAAAACAGCGCACAAATGCCAGATGCTGCCACTGCAGAAAATGTCAATGACGAAGAAACTAGTGGTTCGGGAGGTATCGGACAACATTTAAGTTGAAGTCTGTTCGTCTTGCATGTGAAAAGGTTCTCTGACTTCAATCACTTCAATCATTGTCTGTGATGGCATCTCCGTTTGGTCAAGAGGTCAACTGCAATTCAGGAATATAACCTCCACATGGGTGGGGTAGACAAGTCGAACCAGTTGATCGCACCGTACAATGTTCTGGGGAAATCAGTCCGTTGGTGGAAAACACTGTTTTTTCACATGATTGACATCGCCATTGTCAACTCCTTTCTTCTTTTTCAGGCCTATAGGACTGAACGTGCTTTTTCAGGCCTATAGGACTGAACGTGCTTTTTCAGGCCTATAGGACTGAACGTGCTGACATAGAGGAGTTGAACAGGCCAGAATCCTATCAGATTTCGTCGACAAAGTCATATTTGTCAACGTTTTGCACCAAGTTCTGAGTATATTCTCGCAAGGGACATTCGTTTGCGTATTCTGTAGATAAGTACTCCTATTTTTTCAAGTTTTAACGTAGCTATCCCCGTCAAAACTCTGGTTCTCGGACATAGCTTCGTCCGGCGGCTCAAGGAATTCTGCGAGCACAACAGTATCGCCAATTTAAATGTCAACCCAGAGGCCTTGGCTGTCCAAATGGCCGGTATTGGTGGCCTCCCGGTGAGCCAAATGCCCAGGGTTTTCGACCCCTTGCTCAGGAGGTCGTCCCCCAATGTGGTCATACTGCAAATTGGCTCCAACGACCTGGCCGAGGCCAAGTGCCCGCTGTCTGTAGCCAAAGCAGTAGTCGACTATGCATCATATCTGCACTGCACTGGGGCGTCCGCCACGTTTTCGTTTGTCAGATTCTGCCCCGCTTCTCCTCACACCCGTCAAACAAAACTGGGAAGGGGACATGAGAGACTGACCCATTACCCCATCCTGAACGCCTTGTTCTGAACGCTGAAGTTCTCTATGGTAAGTCTTCAGGATCCAGGGTTGTCATTTAATGATTGAAAGGTATACCGACCAGCCAATTGATTAAAGAGGTTCCATTTAACTTTAACAGCCACTCTAACAGCTGAGCACAAGAGGAAGATGATAACAGCAATTGTGCGAAGACCTGTGGTGCTGGAAGGGCCAGTCGACAGACCCAATGTAAAAACAGGTACAATAGGAAAACTGAAAGAGGCACAGGCATCAGAAACCATCAAGCTGAAATTGACTGCCATTGACAAAGCGCACCTGATGTTTCACTGGGGTGGAACTTTCCGGGATGCATTTCGAAGCTCGAAGCTCTAGACTTGCCTTCATTGATGTACCGGATGCATAGAGGGGATATGCTTCAAGTCTTCAAATACGGAAGAACTTCAGTCTTGGTGGTGAGTCACTCTTGCCGTTTGCGGTGTAGGCAGATGTGGGGCCATTCTTTGAAGTTGAGAAAGGAACGTAGTACATGTAGATCTGATGTCAGGAATAGCTTCACTCAAAGAGTGGTCAACCCCTGGAACAGCCTCAGTGCTGGGGTTGTGGAGGCGAAGACTGTTGATTCTTTCAAGCGACTCCTTGACCGTGAATGGATTAATAGAAAGTATTGGTTTGAATAATGTCATGGGATAGTTCCACATGCATCGCTTTTGATTGTGGAGATTCAGAATAGTACAGACAGTTGGATATTGTATCGTTTTAGCTTCACGTACTGCGGCCTTGCTTCGAGTGAATTTTGCTCGTTCAGCTTATGGTTTATTAGTATTCTTGTGCGTGCAGTGTCATTGGATAGCTACTCATGCACTGCATTAGCATTTGTGGAAGTTATGTACTTTCCTTCTCTGCTGCGTGCCATGCTTGCTTCGGCTGGATTATAAGCGCTTATATGTGGAGCTTTGCTGTGCTGATTTGGAAGACATTTTAATTCTTATTGCTATTTCACACCCATATCGCACCTGCAATTGCTGTGTTACTGTCAAGGAGTCTAGTCGACATTGGCCAACAGGATCACCTTCGGCCCTTTGATGATGATTTCACAGATTTGATGAGCTGAAGGATGCAATTAAGGAGGTTCCATTTAACTTTAACAGCTGAGCACAAGAGGAAGGTGATAACAGCAATTCTGCGAAGACCTGTGGTGCTGAAAGGGACAGTCGACAGACCCAATGTAAAAATATCCTTGACGCGACACCTGCTCCAATAAAGGTCCAAAAGGATTATTCATACATTCCTACACTGATGGGGAAACATCCTTCAGAACAGGAGAAAGGACCCAGGCTTGACACCAAGGTTCCCTTGCCCGATATATGATCCCAAATTGATAGCACCAAGGATTCACAACGTGCAGCACCAAGGATTCACAACGTGCCAAAGCCATCAATGGAGGAACTGTTACAGAAACACCAGTCTCGTTTTAAATGAGGTACTGCCATTTACAGTACATTTGTCTAATTAAGCCGTCCTGGCTGAAAGCCCACATCACCCCATCTGGGGAGGGGTTACGTTGCCTTAGGTGGCACATACACATGAGGCAACAACCAACCAAAGTAATTTCACGAACTGAATTAGACGTAACAACTAGAATTTTAACTGGCCTTGTCTGATACTGCACTAGAAGCCAGACCCTAGAGCATGTAGAGACAGCTGTATCAATGAGTGGTCTTGGGGAAACACTGTTCAGAAAGTCATTTTCAGTATCAAGGCAGGATTTATTGACAGACAGGTTGTAGTGTGTCTACATGCAACCATGGAAAAGCTGTATGAAAAGAAGGTGAAACCCACTGGGCCGATTTCACAAAGCGCGTTTAAGACTTAGACGCGTGTAACTTCACTAAATGCACACACTTCCACCATGCATTTGACGAAGTTACACGCGTCTAATGCACCGGTCAATGAGATGTCTGAACCCCCCCCCGTTCAGGGGTCGACGCCAATTCGACGCCTCTTTGGCGTCTACTTCTGGACGAACAAAAATTGCCCCACCGTCGAATACCTGGCGAATAAAAAAAATTATAGTGTCGCATTTCCGTCGAGTGTCTGAGGTAAATAATTTTCGTAACTGTCGAATTCCTGTCGAGTACATTTTAACGTAAACGTCGCATTCCTTGCGAGCCGGTGAGCCGCTGTCGAATGCGTGTCGTCCGACGACAGAAATGCGTCAAAAAACCCATGTGCGATTTCCCAACCTCGCTTCTAGGACAGTTGTGCATGTACTATGTGGAGTAGTCCGAACGTATTGCTGTTTTTAGCATCTGCTGGACGCAGATGATCGTCAGTTCTGCAAATGAGCAACAGAATGCAGTGTTCAGACTGCTATGTGGAGTTGCTGTGACAGTACGGTGGTTAACCTGCCGGGAACGAGGATGACAGAGGAGAAAATATCTGCAAGAAGGTAGGCGAGGCCCAGGCCGGGAGATTCAGGGATTTCTTTCCGAAATACTTAATAAATACGTGTTCGTATGCATGATTCTGAAAATAAATGTATTTGGAGTTTTTCTGTAGTGTAGGCCTAGTCTAGAAGCCTAAACATTGATTAAACATTGAAAAACACAGGAAGACGGCGCTGCTTCGGTGCCTGTGTAGCCATTGCAGGCATTCTGTATCCTTGGTCACAGCAGGGCCCCGCCATATGTGTGTCGCGGGGTGTGTCGAATTCCTGGCGTCCTCAACAAACTGATGTCGAAAAAAAGGGTGATGTCCTGGGGGTTGAAGAAAAAAGCAGTGTCGAATTCCTGGCGAAAGTGCTGGTGGTTCTGGGTGAAATGGTGTCGAGTTCCTGGCGAACAGTTTCTCTTCAAGTGTCGAATAAGTGTCGAATGTCTGAACGGGGGGG
>NMRB01000457.1:101097-127312 GCA_002633025.1 Notospermus geniculatus
CTTAACCCAACGGTGCCGACCTACGGCCAACTCCGTCGGCTACTTGAAGGCTGAAAGCGCCGAACAACGGCGAACTCCGTAGCCGAGTCTGGCCGAGTGTTTCCGAGTGCCTGTCGGGGAAAATGACGTCACTGAGTAGGCAAGCTAAATCGAAGATTGTACAATTCGCAGTTTATGGATTTCGACGGATTTTGGAGTGGTTTTTTCGCTAATTTCAGCCAGAAATCTCACAAATTGAATGTAAACAAACCAATCAGCGGATTATATGTGTAAATAAAGTACAGTGGAACCTCCCTTAACGGACACCTCTGCCAGGAGGACACCTCCCTATTAAGGACACCAAAGTTCAGTCCCAAATTGACCATTTCTATACATTTCAACCTCTATAATCAGGACACCTCTCAATTAAGGACAGCATTCGTCAGTCCCAGTGGTGTCCTTAATAGAGAGGTTCCACTGTACTTCTGTGGACTTTGTATCGATATTTTAGTGATTATTTCGGCTTTTTTAGATAGATTCGATGGACTTCAATGCCAGTGACGATAACATTCCGCGGGTACTAAGGTCTGTACAGCTGCAATTGGGCATTTTACTTGCCCAAAAACTAATTTTTGGCCCAAAAATCCTTCGGCACGTTCAGCCTTTAAAGGTAAATTGGCCTTAGGCACCGTTGGGTTAAGAACTATCTGCAACTGCGATTCCCAGTATCAGAATATAGCAAGGACGTTTAATGTTAGCACGAAAACCATTTACAAATGCATGTCAGAAAATGGTTTAATGGCACCAAAATACAATAATCTGACAGATGTGGAACTGGACCATGTCGTGAAAGACATAAAACGAGATTTCCCCAACGCTGGTGAAGCGTTTTGCTTTTTATCCTACATGTAATTTCTTCAGTACATGTACATGTACTTCGAAAATTTGAGAAATTCGGCGAAGGAAGAAGAGAGATTTCATGTTATCGATTTGTAGTGAGTGAGATTTTGAGAGATTAAAGTGGAGGATATATTGATTCGTAAGTTGTGTTAGTCATCGAACGCCCGTACTAGAAATTACCTTAGAAGACGAATACGGCGCCCTGACGTGGGCCCTCGAGGTTCCGCCCGGGAGCGGAGATGATTTTTTACTAGACGCGTTTGAAGACTTATCTGCAGCAATGGACAACCGGCAGGACCAGCGTCTGATTACAGTGGAGGAAGCTCCACCAGCTCCGGAAACGGTACCTGCCATGGTACCGGCTCCCGTGCCGGCAGTGGAACCAGTGGCAGCGTCGGTACGTCGACATCTGACTGCAGCAAGGACACCCGCCGAGGCATCGTCTTAACGAGTATCAGGGGGCGCGCCGTCTGGCCGCCTTTGCCGATTTTTGCGAGGCGGAAGTTGGCCGAGGCCCTGTACCCTAAGCGGGCGCGCCGTCTGGCCGCCTTTGCCGATTTTTGCGAGGCGGAAGTTGGCCGAGGCCCTGTACCCTAAGCGGGCGCGCCGTCTGGCCGCCTTTGCCGATTTTTGCGAGGCGGAAGTTGGCCGAGGCCCTGTACGGCCCATTTCGCCTACTCCTATTTCGCCTAAACCCATTTCGCCTACAAAAAGTGGCCATTTCGCCTACACCCATATCGCCTAAACCCATATCGCCTAATTCCCAATTCGCCTAATTCCCATTTCGCCTACAACCCATTTCGCCTACATCCCATTTCGCCTACTACCCGTTTCGCCTACTTCTCATTTCGCCTACACCCATTTCGCCTACACCCACTACACCCATTTCGCCTACCCCTACTAATGGGAAGTAGGCAAAATGGGAAATAGGCGATATGGGTATTAGGCGAAATGGGAAGTAGGCGATATGGGTTTAGGCGAAATAAGTTTAGGCGAAATAGGTTTAGGCGAAATGAGTTTAGGCGAAATAGGAGTAGGCGAAATGGGATGACACCGTACCCTAGGCAGCACCTCATGGTGGCCACGATTCCACCGAGGGCCCATGCCACAGAAGCCGAGGAATCGCTCATCACTGGTGTAAGCAACCTAATAATGACCGACAATGAATCACGGGGGTTACCCACCCCTGACTCTCTTCAAATGGTTATGTAGATTTGAGAAGCGGCAGGGAGCAACTTGAGAAACTTGTCAAGACTTGGTTGGAAAAGATGGCAGCGAGGATGATATGAGAAGGTCTAAATGCCAAGGAGCTTTGTCTCATAAGGATGAGCAATTTGTCCAAGACTATGTTCGTCAGCTGCTTGCCAAGGATTGGACCGACACAGTTGTTTTTAACTTTTTGTGGAATCAACCATAAATGGGACGTACAAAGTGGTCAACCAGTACTTAGTTGTCAATGATGCAACAAAAGAAAGAGTGGTGGATGGTGGAGTTAACTCCCGGCACTGGTGTGTATACCGTTCTGATCTGGACGAGGCACTGAAGAGTGGGTACCAGCGAATGGGAATACTACCATAATGACATTCCATTTCAGGTAGAGGACTTCGAATCCGCATAGGACAATAATATATTTTGGCTAGATGTACATTGTAGTTTTGTTTGTTTGTTTGTTGGACTTCGAATCCGCATATACATGGAAGAGACCGAAAGTGGCCATTTCGACGTTGAGTCGCATATTGTAAAAAACAATAAGGGACAATAATATATTTTGGCTAGATGTACATTGTAGTTTTGTTTGTTTGTTTGTTGGACTTCGAATCCGCATATACATTGAAGAGACCGAAACTGGCCGTTTCGACGTTGAGTCGCATATTGTAAAAATAGTGCCAATGGCACTGTGCCCGCTTGGCTTGACAGCATAGTTGCACGAATCATCAGCAATCTCACTTAAGCCATATCATAAGTACAAACATGCCAAATTGCCATATAAAAGTATCATTGGATAACAAGTTGATGAAGATCCATTTTTAGTTTTGGCCCCCCAGTGGCAAAGTCAAGAACCAGATTTCGCCAAAATTTTGTGTGTGAGTTGCTATAGCCTAGAGGTAGATATGTGCAAAGTTTCAAAGGAATAGCACAGGAAGTTGATGGGAGCTTTGTGGAAGCATTCGAAGCTGCACAATGCAACTTTATCATCAACACCGGCTAATGGTCTTGTGACACTTCACCCAACGATTGTGGAAGCAATTATTGGTGAGTGGCCATTACTGTTAGGAACACACACACCATGACACCGTGGTTTCTGCTGCTAATTACATTTTCTTTTTCCCCAGCTTTTTCCATGGCCAACTCCAGCGAAGGGCGGAATGTCATCAGATGTGTGATGACAAACAAAATCACAGCTGCAAGGAGCCATGTCAACAAAAAGAAGCGGAATGTCATCAGATGTGCGATGACAAACAAAATCACAGCTGCAAGGAGCCATGTCAACAAAAAGAAGCGTGTGGCATGAGCATGATAAGGGCATCAACGGTGTAAATATGGACATACGACGGAGATACGGGATAAATCATGCTTGGCATGAAGTGTAATGAACGATAGCTTTGGAAATTATTAAAAATATTTTTCCAGTAAAATGTACATCCTTTTAATCTGTGAGAAGCAAGCGTCAGATTTAAATTCATTTGATAGGCTTTCCATCACCACCGTTTATCTTTTCAGGAAGAAAAATGTACAGAACATTCCTGATTTTGCAGGTTTTCTGTTAAGCATAGTCTACATGATACAACTTCAGGTATACAACAGCATCCAACTTAGATGTTGATCCCGGTTTGATCTTATTGGATGAGGCCGTCCACACTATCCAACATCACACACTCATGTTGGGTGTTGTTGAAAAAGAATAAGCATGTTTATTCTTCATTTAACAAAGCCAAACATAGTTGTTGTATGCTGTTGGATGTCTAATGTTGTATCGTGTAGACTAAGCTTTGCTATAGAGGAACTTCAATCACTCGGGTTGAACGTGTATCAGAGACGAAGCTGATTGAATTCCTTTCGGAAAAGAGAAACTTGTCAAGATTTGGTTGGAAGAGATTAATGGCAGCGAGGATGATACGAGAAGGTCTAAATGCCTTGGAGTTTTGTCTCAGAAGTACGAGCAATTTGTACGAGGCTTTGTTCGTCCGCTGCTTGCCAAGGATTGGCCCGACACAGTTTTTGTGGAATCAACCATAAATGGGATGTATAAAGTTGTCAACCAGTACTTAGTTGTCAATGATGCAACAAAAGAAAGAGTGGTGGATGGTGGAGTTAACTCCCAGCACTGGTGTCTATGTATACCATTCCGATCTGGATGAGGCACTGAAGAGTGGGTACCAGGGAGTTGACCAGCCAGCGAGTGGGAAGAAGACTGCCAAGAAGTTTATGGGAGCTTTTTGGAAGCATTCGGAGCTGCACAATGCGACATTATCATCAACACCAGCTGATGGACTGGTGACACTTCACCCAACTATTTTGTTGAAGCAATTATTGGTGAGTGGCCATTTCTGTTAGGAACACGATAGAAACATGGTTAAACAACTTTTAGATCCAGTGATGCCAGAACTCTTGAGAAGTGCCCTGGGGCCGGTTGTTCAAAACTCATTCTGTTAATGTTACGTTATTTTAACTTTTCACATTAAATCCTTAAAATCATCGTTAGGTAACGTAACGTTTAATTTCAGTTGTCCAAATCACCGTTAGCCACTTGGTTAACTAACAGTACCGTTAAAGTGATTCACGTTAGTTGCTAGGCAAATTTCATCACTCTCCACTCTAATTGGTCACTTCCTGTCCAAACCAAAATGGCCGCTCCCGCAGTAGAAAAAAAGCCTAAGAAGGAGAGAAGTGTTAATGTCTCCGTGACCGAGAAACACCTCCTCCTCGATTTGGTCGAGGGGGAACTAGACGTGCTCAGGTCCAAGTTTTCATCAGCAGTGACGTCATCGATGAAGAAGGAGTGATGGGAGGCGATAGCATTTAGACAAGTTAGTGCCACTGGTGTGGCAAATCGCACCACGGCAGCCGTGAAGGAGAAGTGGGCCCAACTCTTTAGCAAGGCGAAGAAGGCATATTCTCAAGGCACTGTAGGTGGAGGCAAGTTCCCTCCCGTGGACCCCATCCTTCCGCATAATCCAAAAGTTTGAGAAGGATGCGAGTTTTATTGGAGTTGGGGGTGGGTTTGAGACTGCCATTGGTGAACCTGTACTGCAGGTATTAGTGACTTTTCAGGGAAAATTTTTGAATTACACCCACTTTTCTATCCATATTTTCCGAATATCGTCTGCTTAAAATCCAATAACTGTATCATTCTGTTAAAATAACCTCATCTTGGAAAATTATCTAAAATATTTGTCCTATTAACAGTGGGGAGTGATGGGTAATTTGCCTAGCAGGTGCAATTGGGCAAATGCTTGCGGCAGCTTCATACCCAGTGTTTTGGTGAAAATGACGTTCAAGTAGGTGATCAGGAATGCTGCACTGGTTGTGACCTCAAAAGATCATTAGAGCTTCACGTCACCAAAGATGCAACTACTCTCCTCTGCTTCATCGAGGAATTTCAATCACTCGGGTTGAACTGTGTATCAGAGACGAAGCTGATTGAATTTCTTGGCGGAAAAGAGAAACTTGGCAAGACTTGGTTGTGCAAAACTAGGCAGCTTCAGACCCAGTGGTTTGGTAAAAATGACGTACATATGTTGAAGACGAGGTGGGAAACCTACCTTTATAACTTTAGGGAGATATGATAAACAAATGTTGAAGAAAATGACACTGGCCACACGGTCAGTCAACATTTCTGGAAGGAGTACAGGTTGCATACACAGTGTAGCACGGTCAGCAAGGCCCATGAAGCAATATAGAAAGAGAGGGATAAAAATGTCCGAGTGATTCCACTGAAGCGTGCTGTCCTCTTGTCCTCTAGTTTAAAATGGAAAAAACCATTGAAGAATCGATCAAGTCTGTTCTCCCAGCCCTGCCAACTGCCAAGGTGAATGAGATGGGGCTGCCATTCAACCTGGATTCTGGCAGGATACTTGCGTAGCTGGTGAGTATGCAAAAAAAACTTTGTTATGCCTAAGTTGAGCATATATATTTTGTTAAGTAAATATTATTGCCTGTATTATTTTATGATTATTTTATGTCTGCTTATAATCTACATGATGTATACACGAATAAATTAGAATTGAATTTAAAATTTCACTTCACTTATTATACTACGGTATTACATGAGATGACGTCACTATTCCCGCCTCAGAACATCACGGGACCCGCTTCAGTTTTGTCAAAATTTCAAAATTTCTATCAGGGAGAGGACGCAAAAAGTGTGTGATTTCCTTATCAAGGAGACTAATCGTCCAGTGAATAACGCCATGATATTCGACAACGTGCTGAACTATTGGATTAATCATCATTTAGAGGAGGACCATACCCAAACCATTCCATCGTATACTGCAGTCAGCAAAGATGACGTAAACCAGGATTTATTTGTCCTAAGTGAGGATGCTCTTCAATGATCAATAGAGATAGCTGAACAACATGGCCGTTTATGTGACGCAAAGTTGCCTCAGAACATCACGCGACCCGCATAAGTTTCGTCTGCTTTTTATCGTGGCTTATTTTTCACGCATTTTCAGTGCTTTTCCGGGCTTTTTTGGTGTCAAAGAAAACCTTATCAGATCCATTCATAACTGGAGCTTCTTTTGGATAAACTTTTTATGCTTATTAGAATCACTCTATACGATTTTTTGAGGATTTTGTGAAGTTGCTGTGCGTGGTCCAGCAACACCACCGTACATATGCTTGTGCGTTGTAAACAGACTTTTGCATTGCAATGTCTGACACCAAGAAAGACGGAGCTTCTGACCTTCAGCAAGAAACCATACAACCCCAGGGTAACACCTGTGAGGGATGTCGACCCAAGGGACCCCCTTGGCCTTAATGAAGAACTCCGTTGTGGCTCCCCCCAGAAGTCCACACTGAGCGCGCCTGCCAAAACATCAAGTTACGTGCCCCAGTTTTCACCAGAATCGCCGATTTTCCTTTGGCCCTTCCCTCAGGCCCTGAACAAGGATTTCCTAGCAGATGAATTCTTCTGGGAACATGACTGCTCGCTCGCTGCCCNACGTTTTTCCCATAATGCTCCATAAAACAGCACTTCCTGTGGGATCCAAGATGGCCGCTACCGATGTGTCAACTGTCCCTACTCCTCCAAAAAAAAGGAGGAAACCGAATTTTTCAGCAGTTGAAGAGGCTCTTTTGATTGATTTGATGAAACAGCATCTCAGTATACTGACATCTAGTTTGACTAACACAGTCGCTAATCAGAAAAAGAAGCTGAGAGAAAATTACAGAGCAAAGTTTGTGGAGTAGATGACTGTGAATCTGTGAGTGGGAAGCTGTCTGATAAAAACGCACTCCCTCAGAGGTAAAAACCAAATGGCACAGCATGTCCAGTAAAGTGAAGTCACTGGAACGTGCTAGGAAGCAGCACATGAAGACAACAGGAGGAGGTTAATGCTTACATGTACTTCCCATTGGTTTAAGAGAGAATAGGATAGAATACGGTACTTTTTTACACATCTTGTTCTGTTAGACCTGTACTTCTCTTTACCCTTAATCAACAAAAATGGATTTTAAAGAATTGAAAACTTTGATTGGTAAAAATTACAGTAGATTGCAAATTCGGACGCTTGTTTGGGGGAAATTCCAGGAGTAATTCCGTGGGCTAGTCTTGTTTGAGTAGGCCTATGGATCGGCACTCCGATGCTGGAAGGGATTTAAATACAATCATTTCTAATTTCTTTTCGCCAGATTCTGATAGCTCCCTGTCGGAGAGCATGCTAAAACCCTTACCCCAGAAAAGATTTTGCACGAAAAGACGATTCAAGCCTAGGCTAACCGGTAGAAGAACAGTGGGCACGCAGACCGTTATTGCAGGTTCAAGATTCATTGTGCTGCATGTGACTGCGTCAGAGATTTGAATTTGGCGCCTTACAAAACTTCAGCTACAAGAGATGCGTGCACAGCACCATGTGCTTCCGCCCTAGCCTGCAACTTTGGGCTCACGATGGACTTTTTGCTTTTTGTCCAGTTTTGTGTTTTGATTATTTCTAACATCAGGAGGAATAGAGGTATTGTATCGCTCTGGTAGTGAAAGGAAATGTATAGAATGCATAGGTGATATTAATTGTAAAACTAATTCATTATTGAGAAAGTTGAAGGCTGTTTTAATGAGGGTCTTTTCGGACCATGCCTTATATAGCGTTAGTTTCCGTTAGTAATGACAGGTGGCACCACTAGCTGATGTGCACATGTTTGCACACCAGAAATGAAGGTTGTGTGTATTTCTGTGCATCCCTTAGATGTTGAAGTGTTTTCCTGAGAATTATGGACACCTTATGTAAGATTAATGACACTGTTGGGGTGATAGTGTATGTTTAATACTCTCTTGTTGATCTTGGATGTTTCATCAGATTTTGAGGTCACCATGTGTGATAAATGTTCCTCTTTTTTTAATTTCAGTTCTTACAGGATCTGTGACAAAATATGTGACCGATGTGCTTCGAAATGTTCTACATGTATGTGGTACTCTATTGCCTGTTGTGTAACGTGTTCTTGACGGGTTCCAGTGTGGTTCCTACTCCTAGTGATGTACGTGTATGTTGTGGAGGAACTGTTGTAACCAAACGTTTCCTGACGGCGAATGTATTAATAAAGACAGACGAGGTTAAACGGAAAGATTCTCGTTTTTTCATCGATAACCGTCACACTGCACATGTTCGACTCTCACCAGCTCTGCCCTACTCTCAGCCCAAGATGCGAATCTTCGACTGAGGAAGTCGGATACAGTCGCAAAAACCAAGGAACGCAGACAGCCTCATGCGGACAGATGGACATTATGATAAATTCTGATTATTTGTACATTGCAGAGTAAGGTATAATGTATAGGCCGCATCACCAGACCTAAAATTAAATCGGAGGTAAAAACAAAATGGCACAGCATGTCCAGTAAAGCGAAGTCCCTGGAACGTGCTAGGAAGCAGCACATGAAGACAACAGGAGGTCATCCACCACCTCAGCTTCCTGAGTCTGCACAGAAGATCGTTGAGATCAGTGCATGTCCTTCCTGGACAGGCATTGGTGGAGGGATGGAGACAGAGGCACCAATGACCCTGTCATCATCAGACATGTCAGACCAACCTCAACCTGGCCCATCTCAACCTGCAGCAGCAGCAGAGGCACCACCAGGCCCAGCATAAATCAAAATGTTTGAATTCCCAAACTCATCTTCTATTTCTAGACATTTGGCAACGCACCAGTGCTTGAACTGCCAGAGAAAAGGCATGCCAGATGTGTTAATCCAGCATGTATTGGACGAGCACATCCAGCCAAAAGAATGTCCGTTCGTTTGCGTCCTCGGCGGAGGACGATTTAAGAGTCGTGCTGCAGCTCAACGTCACTTCGCTGACAAGCCTAGTATCATGTCACTACTGCATGAATGAGTCAGTTACCTACCAGACGCTGATCCATCAACATTATTCATTGTACCATTCTCTATGCCTATAAATATATAGTTAGTTAGATTCATAAATAAAGGACTTTATACACATCTCCATCTCCGGATTCATCTCTCCTCCAACGACAAGAACATTACATGTTCCAACGTCACTTCAAACTGCAGAAGAAGTTTGCCGAAAACGTCAAAGGAACGAAGAAGGGGTGGAACGCCGCCTCAACCAACCGCTATATTCGACCGTTGGTGACGTCTGAGGAGGCTGAGATGGTATATGAGATGCCACTACCACGTCCGGTGCCGTCAAAAGAAACTACACCACCAGCGACATCAGCATTCGAATGCCCACATCTGTTCACGCCGGGTAAACAGTGGAGTAAGATTTACTCAGATAATATTGAGCAAGTAATCCACGATATGGACGCTAAGGTAACCTTGCGGTCACCTGTCAAAGATGGACATGTTCGCCTTAACGAACCAACATACTTGCCATACGGCCACAGCAGAGACCTGTTAGGGGCGGTGCTACGGTTGCAAGACACGTGTAACAAGATGGACTTTAAGTTCGAGCAAGTTGTCGATTCGGTGGAGGAGGACGAGATGCGGTGGGAACACACGTTTGAAGTCGATATGGAAAGGATCGCATTGTTACAGCAGTTAACTGTGATCATGCGAGAACAGACAGAGGAACTTTGCAAGATGATCTACAACAGATGCGGATCAGTTATGCTATGCCGAGACAAGAAGAGATGACCTATAACTCTGTTTCATCTCATAATCACGTCACTCCGTGATCACGTGAGATAGTGTACGCCCACTAGCTCCAAAGCAATTGTGACACTGCTATGCTCCTGAGCAGACGTCTTTTACTGGTATTCGACACGTGAACGCGGCGATACTGAAAATTTTTTCCTGCTTTCTTGTCCTTGGACTTACTTGGAGTACTATCGGTACTGTGATTCTACTAATGACAGACGACGAACTCTTGCTGGATTACAAGATGGATGATACTAATCATGCTAATAAGGATAAGGATACCAATAAGGATAAGGATACCAGGGATTCCTCTGAATCCCGGGGCGGCTCTGCCGCACTTACTAAGGTGCTTGCGGGTATGCAGGCATCCTTAGAGGGAATCTCGAAACGCCTCGCAAAAGTCGAGGGAAAAGACGGGGAAGGGCCGCCAGCAGCCAAAAGAGCCAAGGCCTGTCATGACGTCAGTGACAGTGAGGATGGTGACGACGACAAAAGTTATGTGCTGGACAGTAGTGGCACCTCTGATGTCGAGTCTTCCCACTGGTTGAAGGCTGAGTCATTGTCCTTCAAACAGTTTGTGGGGGTTAAGAGTTGCTAAGATTCATCCACACTGCCCTGAATTCTGCTGATGATTTGACCAAGGGGTCTGAAGCCAACAGAATGAGATGGATGGTCGTTGGACTACAGGGCCTGCCCAGAGTTTTTCAGGAAAGAAGACCACTGGCGAGCCCAGCAAACCCTTGTAACCCCTGACAAGGATGCTGAGAGTCCCCGACATGCCCGATTCGGGCCAAAGATATCTGCAGCTGGTGTCAAGCTTACCCCGGCCACCGATCAAGTAGGAAAACTTCCCCAGTTGGACTAGACATGCTAGACTGCTTAGTGTAACTGCTCACTGCTTCTGGTTTGTTAAGAACGTCAAGGTCAAAGGGTAAGAATTGAGACCACAGAACTAGAGGCAGAAGAACTGGAGAGAGCTGAGAGATATTGGTTTTCTACTGCTCAGGGGGAATGTGCTCGTGATTGGGAAACACGTTGTACGGTAGGTACTTAGCCCCTTTCCGAGATGATAAAGGCTAACCTCCTTATCCATCCAATACCCCAGCTATGAACAGTAGTTTAGGCCAAGAAACAAAGAATTGGGGTTAACGGCCATAAACACTTGTCACTGATATCTCACCGGTGTCTTTTGTTTTTAGAACTACACGAACACAATCCAGAGGCTTATGGGCGAGGGATGCAAGGGGGAAAATGTATTCTTAGGAGTTGAGAATTCGGGAGTGGAGATCAGGTTGACATGATCTCCCTTCTCCAGCTGAAATGTGGATCCGGAATGGAGGAAAGAATTAATTATCAAAAAACGTTTGTTTAGGAATGGAGGGATGCATTCCCTCCATTTAGAAATGAACGGCTACCGCTACGGCAGCCTAGCGGCAGCCCGCGTAGCTATGTCATTTATGACCCACGGGAAATTCCACAGCATCACTGAAATCCCGTCAATGAAAAAAAAAGTAGTTGTCGGCTAAGCCAAGTCATTCACATGCCAAAAAAGAAACATATTCCTGAATTATATTCCATATTCCTGTTCACTTTTTCCTGCGTGACCGTCGAGCTTGCTTCTGTAAAACAGTCCGACAGTGAAGAGTATCATTATACCATAAGAAACTGACGTTCGGCTGACTCTGTAGCGCCAGATTAGTACCAAAATCCTCCGGTGGGGATTTCTAGGCCGAAAACTGTACCATAGAAATTGTTCGTTGTGCGTCACTAACTGCATCAATTAAACGGCCGAAATGGGGCTCGTTGATAAATTTGGTTCCTTCTTTTCACATTGTTGTCAACTTTTCATAGTGTCTACACTTCATTCGGTTAGTTTTTGGTTGAAAAACTGACGTTGGTTGGTGCGGACATGGCCGTTAACCAAAGAACTAAAATTGCTCAGCTCGACAAATAATCTCAGAGTCAGGCAATTTGACGACCTGGTTCACGAATGTGACTCGCCGACTACGCCGTTTTATCGCCTGGCGGCGAGCCCATGAACCGCTGCGTCCAGGTGGTGAAGAGCAGTGAGTGAGAGTCCAATCCAATCCAGGTTTTCTCAGTCCAGGGTTTTCGAATACCCTGTATGGACAGTTTACGATCCCAGAAAATACCGACCATAGGGTACAGGGGGATGACAAAATACATGTACATTATCCCGCCACTAGAGAACAGTGGAAGAGCTTTTGTCGTGGAGGTCACTTTTGTAACACCCTGTAGTATGTCACGTAACCTGCAGATAAAACGTGGGTTTCCCAAACATGGACTTTAAAAACTGATGCAACGAAAATCATTTTGCACAGAGCATTATTTTATTCATAAGCGGGTAATACAGGATAATGCAAGCTAAAAATCATATTCTTGTCTACGATTAATATTGTGTTTGTTTCAATCAACCAAGCAAAGTTATCATGGATGATATCTGATCGATGAATGTCAAGTAGGATATGCACACACAATTCATAGCAAAATGAAGATTTTATATTTTTGCGAATATCAAACTGATAATCCATTTGAAGCCAGAAACAATTCTCTACGAAGACAATGAGGAACCCGCATAACTTTTTATCCCGACAGGTCGGCGCTGTGAGCCGTTGTACCGAAGACGTCAAAAACGGAGCAACGCAACGCAATGACATCGCGTCACGACATCTTTGACGCAGTGGAGCTCGGATGAGACATCGGAAAAGGCACGACCGCTCACAGCGCCTCCTAGTGGCGGTAGTTCTCCAGTTTCCTCACTGTAGCATCAAGAAATATCAAGGCCTGGGGTCACTTGATCTTCAGACTACGATCCACTCACGATGGAGTGTAGTATGAAAGCTGAGCGCTATGAACCCTTCATGATTCAAGATGAGTTGTAGGCGAAACCTCGAAACACCCATTCGGCATTGGACAAAATTATACAAAACAATTCATCTATAAAATGACAATGGGTGGTATGAATAAAAAAAAAGTGCCAATGGCACTGTGCCCTTTTGGCTTGAAGCATGGTGATGGCCAAGGGAGAAATAACGCTTTATGTTTTTTTGGTTTTGGCGCCCGTAGAGTCAAGAATTAGATTTTACCAAAAATTCATCCCAGTTTACGCTACAGCCTAGAGGAAGATATGTGCAAAGTTCAAAGCAATAGGGGCAAACCATTATAAAATGAGCCGATTTCATAATTTGACGCAAACTTTGACCTCTGTGAACTTGAAAAGTAGGTCAAATTAAAAACTTGAGTGCTATACCGTATGTATCCTTATTAAATATACCCATGAAAAAACATTGACAAAAATCCACCTCTCGGTTAGGAAGAAATAGCACTTTCCATGATTTGGGTTTTGGCCCCCTGGTGGCTAAGTAAAGAATATGATTTCACCGAAATTTTGTCTGTAAGTTGCTATAACCTAGAGGTACATGTGTACAAAGTTTCAACACAACAGTTCAAACCATTATCAAAATATAGCCCTTTGAAATTTTTCACAAAACGCCCCCTGGAGGCCAAAATAGGAATCCAACCGTGCTCAAAATCGAACTCGACCTAGATCTTAGGCCCATATGTACACCCACCAAAGACCAAAAAGATGCGTCAAAAAATAAAGGCGCTAGAGCGCTAACAAACCAACAGTTTACGGACGCAGCCTACGTACGTATGTACGTACGTACGGATTGACGCACGACAGACCACCACTCAATGACCCCAACCACAGCTTAAGCCCTGCTGGGCCTTGCGGCCAAGCGGGCTAAAAATCAGTATCATATACAGTATCGGACTTAATTATTAGAACAGAGGGAATCCAAGTTTTCATTCAAGGCAAAATTTCCGCTTCTGTTTTCCAGTATCTATATCAAAAATATTTGAAGTCAGTCCTAGATATGCACTCCTCCAGTCTGATAGGTTTTCGCTGAAATCAGATACTGGATATCACGAGAACGGTGAAAATATCGAAATTTGACACATTTCTTGAGATTTGCTACTATCACCAGTCTATCTGGATATTTTGTAGACTTTTTTCTGTTCCAACAACATGTTAAATGGGGGTATAATCTGGTGATGTTTGGATGCTGATACTGATTCGCCAAAAGCAGGGATTCAACTTTTCATGTTTTTGAGATTTCTCACGATTTTGATATTTTGCAATATTTATGAAGTGACTGGGTCGAAAGTGATTTTATTTGTTGGGGTTGATTTAGGCCCTTTTTGTCTATCTCATCCAATTTCATTTTACAGTTGGCGAGCAATACAAAGATTCCTTGATAATCTCAAAATTTTACTGGAAAATCTCAAAAACATGAAACTTGAATCTCAGCTGTATGAATATCAACTTCGGTATCCAAACGCTGTCAGATTATACCCCTATTCAATATGCTGTTGCAGGAGAAAAAAATCCACAAAATATCCAGACAAAATGGTGATAACAGCAAATCTCAAGAAATATGTCAAATTGTGATATTTTCGCCATTCTCATGATATCCAGCACCTGAAATCAGCGAAAACCTATCAGGCTCGAGGAGTGCATATCTAGGACTGACTTCAAATACTTTTGATACAGATATTGGAATACAGAAGCGGAAATTTTGCCTTGAATGAAACCCTGAATTCCCCTTGTTCTAATAATTACGTCCGATACTGTGTAATAGTGTAAAAATGCTGGTTATTTTGATCTGCAAGCTCCACCAATGCAAATCCAGGCTGGAGTGATACAGCCACCAAAATCAGGACTGATACAGGATTTCAACTGTCGGACCCGTATCAGTCCAGCAAAATCAGGACCGATACAGATTTTGACTGTTAGATGCGTCACGGTACAACGACACGATGTCGAATGACGTCACGACGTCGTATGTCATTGGATATTTTTCGTAGGTGCCTTGTATATAGGCCTCTATGATACAAATACATGTATCATGTGTATCATCATATGTGCTGAGCTGTATCAGTCCCTTGTATCATGGCCTTCGACCCCGTATCATCCCTCGGGCTCCGCCGTCGGAATGATACGGGGTCATGATACCGGGGCTGATAC
The DNA here is from genome assembly GCA_002633025.1 of Notospermus geniculatus. Classification (NCBI taxonomy): domain Eukaryota; kingdom Metazoa; phylum Nemertea; class Pilidiophora; order Heteronemertea; family Lineidae; genus Notospermus; species Notospermus geniculatus. The sequence continues at coordinate 116,337 of NMRB01000457.1, forward strand.
AACTCAGCTCATATGATAACATCTAAGTATCTACTAGCTAGTAGTTACTAGAAGTAAAAGTAGGCACTAGTTCCAAGTTATTACTCCAACCAAGTAGAAGTGAACACTTGAATTCATATGAATAAACAGTTGCTTCTACTGCAAAGTAATCACTTCTGCCCTACTAGTTTTTACTCGTCTGAGTCCTGTCGCCCGAAAAATCAGACAAAATGTCATGTTATTTCAAGAAAATTTCTCAAAATGGTAAAAAATTTTCGCCCATTTTGAGAAATTGAAAAAATTCACGCAAAATTCCAAAATTTCCAACTTCTTATTTTCCACTTTTATTTCTTACTCCCTTCAAGTTATTACTCCAACCAAGTAGAAATGAACACTTGAATTCATATGAATAAACAGTTGCTTCTACTGCAAAGTAATCACTTCTGCCCTACTAGTTTTTACTCGTCTGAGTCCTGGGTTCACTGTACTGAAATTGGTCAACCACATAATACCGAAATGTGGTAATAAGGATGTTTTGAAAATATTTCCTTTGTTCCATGGGGTGAGTGAGGATACACCTTTATTGTGTATGTGCATCAAGTGAAAGACACGTCACCATTATGACCTTAGGTACTTAAAGGGGTGGTTCACTGGATATTTTGTGCCGGTGTAACATCTGTCAGTGTTCCCCATTTGTGAGGGTTCTCCTACTATTGTCTGGCGGAATAAGCGGCGACTTGACAATAGGGGACCCAGAGAGAAACATGTCGATTTATCTGCCAGCGTCTCAAAAACAATAGGAGGGACACACTCACCCGCAGAAACACTGTTCCATCTAACATTATGCTACCCCTACTATATTACGATATTATTTGAACTTAAAAATTTTGATGACCTGGGACCTTATTCACAAAGCTCCCGTAACTTTAAGGGTACGCAAATCCTTTGTCACGCTGGTAGTGAACAATAGGTTGTCCACAAAAGGACACTAGTTTGCGCACTCCCGTAAGTTACGGGAGCTTCGTGAATAAGGTCCCTGGACTAGCGTCGAGGTAAGTTGGATTCTCCCGTAGGTCTGTAGCTACCTTGAAAATTTCAAGCAATAACTGGGAATACTGCTGATTATTCATATCCTCGGCAGTATTTACTGTTTTTGGAGTAACTACTGCATTAGTATTAACGAATACTTAGTAGTAGTAGCTACAAGTAATTACTTGCAGTAATTACTCCTGTTTTATATATATAGTCACCAGTAAATACTTCAAAAACTGGAGTAAACGTTATTACTTATTATTATTCATATCAACCTGTATCTCATCAATCAGGCAGTTCACTTCCAGCCAAACAGACGTCATTGAAAAATTTCACATTTTACATGAATCAAATAATATAAACACATATATCATTAAAATGACATTATCATAGATCTACATAATTGTGTAAGTTAGGCATCCTAGAAGGCCAGGCTGGGTCATAAGGCGGGGGGCTACCTATAGCTGAGTTCATTCCCTAGTGGCAGTCCACGGAACTGGCCTTTGTGCGCTGGTCAAACGACCAGTCATTCACATTCAGATTAAATCCGATCACACTGATATACTGTTTTCGAAAACCAATCTTCAGTGTACGTGCCGACCCTAAATCTTTGGTATCCACTGCGGGTATTGTTCAGCCCTGTCGCTGGTGCTTTGGTCACAAATGGCCGAACAGAGTTTACTCAAAGAGCGCGAATAGTGCAAATCTACATAACAAAGAAGTAACTTGCCAGCGGTATGGAAATTTTCAAATTTCCCAAACAAGTTTTTCTCTTTTTTGGACACATATATTTGAAAATTTTATTTTGGATGTATTGCCATATGTGCATTCTAGGGCAACACGATCGCCTTTTTTGGATAGTTGGTCGGGAATATGAAATATTTCAAAAACTGTAAATCGAGTCTTTTTTGGCATTAGGTAGTTTATACCAATTAAATGGAAAGTACTCTCGTAAAAAATGGATCGTTAGCCCCTGCAGGCATCAGGCCTGTATGTTACAGACTATGTAGGAAACTGATGTGTCGCATCCCAAGTCTGCAAAATTGTTTGCAAACTCAAATTTTGACAACTTGTTATAACTTAATTAACTCCCTCGTAATTGGTCAAAATGAACAATTCTTTCACAGAACGGGAGCATAAAGGTTGTAGCTAAAACATTTTGTTGACATCAATTAGTTACTTTGTGTCATGAATATGTTAGGACGCTTGTTTTCAAAGAGCGTCAATAAAGTCGGCATAGGTAGCCCCCCGCCTTAAGGATAACGCACATTTATGTCAAGACATACTTGGGTTAGGATAATGGATAAGCTACATGTATATGCGATGTAACCGATACACACTGCATCACAAATATATCGTAAGCAAGAGTATATACATGTACTTGTGATCTAAGTAACTACACAACTACAAGCGATTGTAAAATATGTCCGGGCTTGTCAATAGGGCCAACAGTCTGATCTGTGAAATAGATGTGGTCACAGAATACTTGGTGTTCAAATATGAAATTGATAGAAACATATGATCATAAAGAGAAATAAGAGCAGCACTGTTTTCTGTACACAATATGTAAGTATTTTTATGTCGGGTAGAGACCGGTGTCGGATTGGTAACGCATTTTAAGAATCTGAGGTTACCAGAACATCTACATCAAATTCAGATTATGATTATTGTCTGTTCTAAATGAAATAGCTTTACAGGTGTGGCATATGCACGTGTTTCCGTATGTCAGTGTTTCCCGTTATTATTTGGGAAACGCCGGGAGATAGATCGACACGCGTCCTGTGTGTCCCCATATTGTCAAGCCGCAGCTTATTCCGTCCTACAAACGTGGGGAACACTCACAAATGGTGAACATTCAATAACGCTACACCGTATCGTGTGTTTTTCCTCTCCTCCCTGGAATTCTTCTGTTAAAGGCAAGCACGCATGCGCATGCCCTTGATCGCTGGCCCGTTATCGGTCAAATTATATCTTCAAAACCCGCAACATATTTTAGATTTTTTCAACCACATGAAGAGAATCAATCTCGTACCCACAGTTCACTGCCACATTAAACTCTGGAAAGGGCTAGACCGGTACTACTTTTGCACAATGCAAATGCATTGCTGACGGCGGATGAATTCCTGACCGTTGCACAACCAATTGCGTAGGGATTCGAAAGAGTTCGTACTTTATTCCTCAATAAAACATTTATTCGCCAACAACCTGACAACGGAATGTTAAAATAGTACCGTAGTATTTTTACAAATACTGGAATAAATTCTAATTTTAGGTATGATTACTTTATCAAATGATTTGTAAAATCTACGAGCACAAGAATCTTGTGCTGGGTTCCAGCCATTTTCAGAGGTCTTAGCCGAGGAACGATGGTGGCAACCTCTTCAGATTGGAAGAGAATAGGAGCTGTCAGTCAGTTGAACCAATAGTTCCACTACGGTCCAATTCAATGCCTAGCAGACCCATTCATTTTCTTTTGTATTGGTGCACTAGAACTTTGCTGCCATCTTTCGGCAATAGCGCGGCTGACTGCTCCTATTGTTTCTCTTAAAGTAAAAGTTGAAATTCTGTCACTTGAAATTAGATTTCAACCTTTCTACTTTAATAACATGTTGCGAGTTGCGCCACTCGAGTGTCCAGTATCGATTTGTAAGTTATATCTGATGATAAAACCAGAGGAATCGGAATCAGTGTTGGTTTACGTTTAGTGCGGCTTAGAGATATGAGTAGTCCTAGGCCTGTGTGTGGATATAATTGCAGCGTCGACAACAATGGGTTGGCATATGAGGTACAATCTCGGTCATAAGTTATTAACCAGTGGATATTTGTCAATTACTCCGTGATCCCCCAATATGTTTTCACCAATTTTTGATGCATGATAGTTAGATCATTTGTCCATCATTTGGCATAATGTTTTTTCTGCTCAGCTGGCTGACTTGGGTTTTATCGCTGTTCGAAGTTCGCCGGTCAGAATGAGATTTTCGGAAAATCCGCAAATCCTGAAAATTTTCACCTGTAAAATCGTCCAGTGTCTGTATAGATGGATATCAGCATCAAAAATTTTCAAAATATTTGATGTTTTGACCTAAAAATGGCAACTTTGTTGGGATTTTTGCACTGTGGTTTGAAGCCCAGTCAACAGCACTCTGAGATGACCCTCCTCAAGCTTTACTAGACCTATATAGGCATTCTTCCGCCCTCATGCCATGCTCTTCCTAAAAGAGGAATGCAGATCAGTTTCAACCATTCAATCAAGATGTCGACCCGAATCTGATTAGGCCCTATTCAACATGATCAATGAATGCAAACTGACCCATAAAATGCCTGACCACAGAAAAAACCTGACTGGAGTTTTTGTCAATAGGAACCCAGTAAAGCTTGAGGGGTTATCTCAGAGTGCTGTTCACTGGACTTGAAAGCAGAGTGCTAAAATCCCAACAAAATCAAAAATTATGAAAAGTTTTGACGCTGATATCCATCTATGCAGACAGAGGAAGATTTTACAGGTGAAAATTTTCAGGAATTGCGAAATTTCCAAAAATCTCATTCTGACCGGCGAACTTCGAACAACGGTAAAACCCAAGTCAGCCAACTGATCAGAAAAATCATTATGCCAAATGATGGACAAATGATCTAACTATCATGCATCAAAAATTGGTGAAAAAATATTGGTGGGATCACGGAGTAATTGACAAATATCCACTGGTTAATAACTTATGACCGAGATTGTACGTTCTGCTCAAGTTCTCGAATGCACACACACCCGAGCCATGCAGAGACGGTTTGGGTGGGTGTGCTACACGCTCCGACTCGCGGTTATTACGTTCGAGCCTACCCGGGTCAGCACTTTGGGAAGATACGCATGTGCAGAAAACGTAAAACAGGTGTGAGCGGGATAAACACGAACGCAAGTCCGCCAAACAAAGCCCGCTATTGTAAGATTATATTCGAATGGTTATGGTCTCTCTTGCCACATATTATAGTCCCTCGCCAAACAATCGGACCGACTGCATGGACTTTGATTTTCGCGAGACGTTAATCCCTGTCACAGTTCAGGACACGATACTGGCCAATTTTGTCAATGGTGGTGGTCAACATAACGTCATTAATCCCGCAGGCGTCCCCAAAGCCAAATTCCTTATATACAGAAAAAAACAATGCTGTGGCATTGCGCTCAAGGTAATTGAATGCTCCGCAAGATGGCAGCATAGCTGCGTTCCGGGAACATTGCGTCCAGGACGTAAGCTTGTAGTTATTAAATTTTCAAGACGTGTTTCATTTGTCTTAAACCAAGAGGTCAAGTACGTGGACTTTTTTACCATAACCGACCACGAGTCTGTTTCCTTTCACAGAGCATTTTGGAGGCATAGTGGCCCTCCTCTCACCACCGCTGATTACTATTTCTTTGATCGACACAGTTTGCGTGTCAGCAACAACATGATCAATGTCAGGTTGATACATCCTGACCTCTTCGGTTTCATCACCATCTATGCACCCAACGATGAATACCTCCCCAAGTGTACCTGAACAGATATCAGTACATTCGAACCCCTTCACCCCATGAGGTACTGACATGACCTTAGTCAGGCTGTTCTCACCCACCTGGTAGCATGAGATTGTGTCGGCTGTATTGGTACATATGACAACCATACCTGTGATTCTACAGAATGCTAATAGATATCCGTGACCGGTCTCGATATCCTGGAGTACCTTACCTTCACTGTCGATCAAAACGACATGAAATGGCGATGTTTCTTGGTATGAAACCAAGAAGTTTCCATGATTAACACCCTCAACCGACCACAACCATTCCATCGCCTCATCTGAGAGCTTTACATCGATTTCCCTCTTCGTATGTCTGACGACATCCATGACGGTAAGGATCGGTGATCGACTTCTGAGGACAACTAGATGATCGTGTCCTAATGCAGCAATGTAAGGTATGCCGACTTTCTCTTGCATTATAACATTAGCGGCCGGAGAGTGTAAGTTCCACAGCAACACCTTAAAGTCTCCACCTACCCTGACTGATGCAGCTATGCGATCTTTTGACATGAATGCGACGCTCCAGACTACACTCCCATCAGGAACCTGTAGGTTAGACGATGGTAAACATGGTAAAGCGGATGAGAATCGTCCCGCAGAAGCCACATATTTTTCACACAAGTCATCATTTGTTTTCATCCTCTCCCTAAACGGCGTCACCCGGTCTTTTTTGGAAGCATCTGAAAGCTCCATCATCCTGGTGTAAATACGCGTCATATTTTCACTGAGGTCTGCTTTGAGTAATTTCTCGGATAACAATTCATCGCGTTTCGGTTTTGTAGCGTGAATTTCTTCCTGCATGACTGTAACATCTTTGATGGTCTCCTGGATCATTCCCGTTTTTTGTTGGCATTCCTGCTGGAGACTCTGAAGGAATGGCTGCTGTAGTTCATTTAACTTCTTCCTCCGGCCCTCATGTTCCACCTTTTTCCGTTCCATCAGCTCCCACTGGGATCGGTAGTACTCGGCCTTCTCAGAACATTCTTGGATGGTTTTTCCTAGATTTGTGTCACCAGTATCGAAATTCAGGGCAGCATTTTTCTTCCTTTCTTCGCATGTCTTTAACGTCTCCTCCAGCATTTCCCTCAGCTCAGTGTCCTGCTCCTTCAGTGGATGGGTTGCCGCTTGGACCTTTTTAAATCCTTCTTCTAAATTTTCTTTCTTTGTTTGGAGCCTCTTCTTGTAGTCGACCACGTGATGGCGTTGTTCTTCATTGTGTTTACCAAAGCAGACGACACATATTGGACGATCACAGCTTGTACAGAACTGACTGAGTGGTTTACCATGAAGTCCACACAATGAAATGACATCGTGACTTTCGGTCCTTCGGTTGACCTTGTGGTTTTTGCCACAGTCTTCACATAAACTGATGCCGTCACATTGTGGACAGCAGAGGGAAGCCTCAACATTCTTATTTGCGTCGGTGCAGAAGGAACATTTGTTCCATTTCATCTGGTTTAACCCTTTCCTTACATCGTTGTATTTCTCAATAATATTTGCAAGAGTAAAGTTTGTTGTGAATCCGTCCACTCCATTCGGCGGGACCTGACATGATTGTCTACAAACAGGGCACGGGAACTCGCCACCTCTTGCTGCCGTTTGTATATAAGTCCGCAGGCAGTTTTTACAAAACGAGTGGTTGCAGCTTCCAACTACTTTCGGTTCCTCATAGGTCTCGGTACATATGGGGCATTCAAGTTCTTTGAGGAGATCGCTGTCAGCAGACGCCATATTGTCTGTAAATAAAACCGGGAAAAACAGTTGCCATCAAAGGTAAATTTTCTCGAGTTCATAATGAAATGGTCCATGCACCATGTGCCCACCTGGGCAGTGTGAAGTCAATATATTCCAGGGAAACATACCAGGTTAGAACTTTCTTTGTGGTATTGTTCATATGGTATGTGCCAAAGTACATTTTTCCAGATGGGCGACTGCCAGCCATATTTGAAGTGCAATAGAGCTAGAATTTGGCAAACATAGGGTATCTGCATACATACTCGTACCAAGTTACAACATTCTAGCTCCTGTTCTTCATGAGATACTGGCTGAAGTCCTGTTTTCAAGATGGCCGACGGGCCACCTTTCATAATGAAATCAAGAGTTAAAATTCTATGTGCTCATAGATGGTACATAAATACATAAAATTTCAAGGTCAAAACATACCACAAAGAAACAAAGTAATTTATGAAATATGGGCCAAAAGCCATTTTCAAAGATGGCAGCCTGACGGTCATGTTTGAGGTAGAATCGTGCTGAAATTTGCTGAACACATAGAAGTTTCCTAGATACAGCGTGGAGCGGCGTGGTCTAATCGTTAGCGAGACGGACTCCTGATCAGAGGGTCCCGGGTTTGATTCCCAGTCCTGACCAAGAAAAAAACACGCTCGCTTGTGACCTTGAACAAGTCACTTGCTTCACCCCACCCAGGTGTAAAAGGGGTACCTGGCTGGTAGTGATGGTGTATGTGAATGTTAGTCCAAGAGCGCTGAAATCGGCTGCCGGGACTGAAATACTCCCCGGGGAGTGGAGATATGAAATTGGAATGAACAGGCCTATAGCTGGGAATAATAGTTGTGAAGTGCCTTGACACTTAAATGTAAAAGGCACTATACGCCCACACATTTATTATTGTCGTCGTCGCCGTCGTCATTATTATCATTATTAATCACAGAACCACACACTGAAAAACTTTGCCTCGTCAAAGTGACTAATTTGTGGTTAGTCATGGTAGAGTTAGTCAGTTTGACTAATTATGGCTGGTCAGCTTGACCATCAGAGTTAGTCAAGCAGGCGTCAATAGGTGGCAGCACCCGGACCACTGGAGAGTCAGCCATTTTGAAAAATTCATGTTGGATGTGTCCTTTGTTTCCAAATTATAATCGTTGTCAATCTGCCTAAAATATTGATCATCGAGGTATCATCCTTTGTCCAAGTGTACATGAATATCATTCCTTTCTTTTCCTGATGNGGCCTGGGATTCCAAGATGGCCGCTGTCCGCCATTTTGAAAAATCAACACATGAAATATGTCCGGCACTAGATGATCTAGAAGGACAAAAATGTTGTCATTTTCCACTGATTCTGGCAATATAAATCCACTGGGTGGACATTCTTGTAGAGTTTTGTGGCCATCCTGGCCTCTAAATCCAAGATGGCCGCTGTCCGCCATCTTGAAAAACATGAAATTTAACATCTCCGGCACCCGATGAGCTAGAAAGACAAACGAGGTGTCATTTTTCACTAACTATGGCATAACAAACACTCTGGAAAGCTTATTATAGAGTTTTGGATGCTCCCCGGTATCTTATTCCAACCAAGATGGCCACCTTGGTGGTCACAGAGCGCCACTTTGAAATACGTGTATGAACATGACCTCAAATACTTCTGCCCCTGAGGAGCCAGGAAGACAAGGGATACGTGGCATCTTTTCCCAAGAACTCGCTTGTGAAAGATGAAATCCGCTCGAATGTTTTTTGTGCCCCTATGCTTTACTTCAAGCTTTGAATAAAGTATGATGCTTCACTATCACTACATGAGTCACTATCACTGTATGATTCACTGTGTGAACTACAGCTGTCAGAATCACCGTCCTCACTGTCGCTGCTCTCATCACTGTTCATCCCAGCCTGTGGCTTTGGAGGTAGCGGCATGGACGGGGTTGTGGGGGCTGTGTTGAACGGACAGGCAGACATAGTCCATTTACAAGATGCCATCCATGGCCAATCGGTGAGGGGTGACTTTGGACTGGTAATGCTTGAGCAAATATGCAAGATAGTTTGCACGATACAGGTGCTGATGGAGACTGTCTGAGTCAGGCAAAAGTCGGATAGTGCTCTTCTTCTTCTGGGCTCTGCACTTTGCAGCCCTCGCCTCTCGGGGTGTATTACTTTTGGCATCACCATAGACAAAGCGAATGACAAACTTCTCCAAATCATTGATGACTTCTGTGTGACTGGGAGCTTCGTACCACATGCTGATATCAGTTTGGGTGCCTCATTAGTCTTTACCAGTCGATCTACAATGAGCTTCTTGCTTGCTCCATAGAAGCCGGAGATTGCGGTCACACCCAATTTATAACACTTCGAGCCGAATTTACAAAGGGGGCCGTATTTAAAAAGGGCGATCATCGCGCGAATAAGACTTAGACGCGTGTAACTTCACTAAATGGACACACTTCCATCATGCATTTGATGAAGTTACACGCGTCTAAGTCGTAAACACCCTATTGAATACGGCCCCAACACGCGTGTAAGTTCATAGTTATTCAGGTTAAAGGCCTAGAAAACCATTGTTTTGCTTTCTTGTACGCTGCTTGATCGGCAGCGTTTACCTGCAGGATAATCACCCATGGTTAACTTTTCCTTGTCTAGTTGCAGTAGGACAAAAGAAAAATTTGAACAACCAACAGGACTTGTTTAGAGTCATTCAACTCTTTTCTTCGATCCTCCTGCACGTAAACGCAGGAATGTTAACCGCGTGTGATTATCCTGTGGGCAAACGCTGCCGATTAAGCAGCGTACAGCAAGGTAGCAAAACCATGGTTTTCTAGGCCCTTAACCTGAATAACTATGAATTTACACGCGTGTTGACCTAATCGCGCTTCCTAAATACGGTCCGTGTTCTAACTGGGTGTTACCACAACTCCGGCTTCTATGGAGCAAGCAAGAAGCTCACTGTAGATCGACTGGTGAAGTCTAATGAGGCACGCAAACTGAAATCAGCATGTGGTACGCAGCTCCAAGTCACACAAAAGTCATCAACAATGATTTGGAGAAGTTTGTCATTCGCTTTGTCTATGGTGATGCCAAAAGTAAGACACCCGGAGAGGCGAGGGCTGCAAAGTGGAGAGCCCAGAAGAAGAAGAGCACTATCCGACTTTTGCCAGACTCAGACAGTCTCCATCAGCACCTGTATCGTGCAAACTATCTTGCATATTTGCTCAAGCATTACCAGTCCAAAGTCACCCCTCACCGATTGGCCATGGATGGCATCTTGTAAATGGACTATGTCTGCCTGTCCGTTTAACACAGCCCCCACTTCCCCCCGTCCATACCGCTACCTCCAAAGCCACAGGCTGGGATGAACAGTGATGAGAGCAGCGACAGTGAGGACAGTTATTCTGACAGCTGTAGTTCACACAGTGAATCATACAGTGATAGTGACTCATGTAGTGATAGTGAAGCATCATACTTTATTCAAAGCTTGAAGTAAAGCATAGGGGCACAAAAAATATTCGAGCGGATTTCATCTTTCACAAGCGAGTTCTCGGGAAAACATGCCACGTATCCGTTGTCTTTCTGGCTCCTCAGGTGCAGAAGTATTGGAGGTCATGTTTATACACGTATTTCAAAGTGGTGCACTGTGACCACCAAGGTGGCCATCTTGGTTGGAATAAGATACCGGGGAGCATCCAAAACTCTATAA
>NMRB01000457.1:127780-150462 GCA_002633025.1 Notospermus geniculatus
CTGTGTCATCTGTTGAAGAGGATGCATCTTTGGCTTCTGTTTACGGCATTAAATCGAGGTCAGTTCTGAACAGTCTTGCCAATTTCCATGTCAGTTGGGGTGTCCCATCAGATATTGCTCATGATATTTTTGAAGGTTTGGGATGTGATGTTCTTGAATTCTGTGTCAGAGACTTTGTGGAAAAGAGGTATTTTACCTTGCGTGAGTTCAATGACATTATAGAAACATTCCCATACTCAGCAAATGACAAGGTCAATAAGCCAAGCAGAATGTCAGAAGAAATGGCAAAATTTAAAATCAGGCAAACTGCTGCACAGTGTTGGTGTCTCTTGCGACTTCTTCCTATCATGATAGGGCATCTTATACCAGAAGATGATGATGTGTGGCATGTCTATCTGCAACTTCTTGAAGTCATTGACTTTGTCTGTGCGCCAGTCTTAGAAAAGGGAGCAGTTGAATATTTGAGAATTCTTATCACATCATTCTGTGAATCTTACTTTGAACTCAATCCTGGTGCTAATGTGAAGCCCAAGGCTCACTACTTGATCCATTATGCCACCCAGATTCACAGATTTGGTCCTCTGGTTCATTGTTGGACCCTTCGTTTTGAAGGAAAGCACAATTATTTCAAAGAAATTGTGTACCGCACAAAAAATCATCGTAACATCTGCAAAACGATGGCACGCAGGCATCAGTTTCTCCAATGTCTGTATAACTCGAGTTCCAACTTCCTTGACCAGGATTCAGTAAAGCCTGTCAAGAGTGCTGTAATGCCAGTACGCCTCCTGCTTAGAGAGATTCAGCAGTTACTTTTGCCATTAGTTGGGCCGGATGAATCAGTATTTCAAGCTAAATCTGTTTCGGTGAATACTTCTCGCTATGAATCTGGTTGTTGTGTTGTTGTTTCATTCAAGGATGATAGCTATCAGTTCGCTAGGATTGAAAATTGTTTCGTCATTGGCGGTGAAGTATATTTGCTCCTGATGAAGCTTACAACTCAAGAATTCAGTAATCACCTACATGCCTATGTAGTCAGTGAAGCTGATGATTTCATTTTGATGCGTCCTGATCAACTTCTCTCCTACCTACAACTGGGAATTTATCAAGTTGGTGGAAACCTGGTGGTCGTCCGCAAGTTTTTCATTCATCATTTTTTTGAATCCGTGACCATTCTTCCCCTACCTTTTTTTCTCGATGGATTTGACATTCTGAACCATTTAGAAGAAATATTAGCTCCTATGTACAGTCATTGACAAAAGTTTATCTCCACCTGACATCTTGAATATTTCAAATACTACTGGACCAATTTTAACACGGTTTGTTGTACATGAAAGTATATCTTGTTGGTCATATTTCTGCATCAAAATTTTGGATATTCGGAAATATCGTTATTATGTAATAGCTCATCAGAAAAAAACACTAAAAATCAACATTGTTATTACGTAATTTTTTTGTGATTTTTGTTGCAGTTCTGATAGAGTGGAACTTTCTAAGGATTTGGGGCTTTGTTTCATCAAAATATGTTGAGTGGTTGCTGAGATATCTGAGATTATCANCCGCAAATTAACTGATCATAAAGAAATGACTTGGCGTTGAAGCTGATCCACTGAATGAAATCAAACGTGTTTGATCGCATCGTAAACTCGTCGTGAACTAATCGCAAGCTGTTCGTAAACATGGTAAAGTTGGTGGATCACCCGCATTATGTTTACTGTGATTCTGAAGCGGTATTTTCAAAATGTTTTGAGAGGTCCCCAAAATTCTACAGTCATTGACGTCAAGAATACTGGTGATGATTTGGGTGTTTTTTTTCAAAATTGAACACCGAGGGGCTTTAGGAAATGCTTGTTTATATCCGACTTTAGGTAGGCCTACATGTACATGTACATGTACATGTAGGGAGGAAGTTTTACTGTGGTTTTCATGGTGAAAAAAACTGGACTCTACCAGCAGTGAATGAAAATGAGATCTTTGTTTTTAAAATGGAAATTTTAAATTTTTTTAGTAGGCCTATGTATGATTTTAGGGTCCTATTGATTGTAAGAACATTATGTAGAAGAGATTTATATCATGTTCAAAGTATGTAAACAAAATTTGCATGAATATTTCGAGAGTGTTGTATAAAAGAACTTTATGGTTCTAAAACTTTTGCATGAATATTTCGAGAGTGTTGTATAAAAATTTTCATTTTTGACCATGGATACATGTAGATTGCTTTCTCCAAGATGGCTCTAAAATATCACGTGACTCTAAGTGAGGAACTGAAGGGGATTGTCGAAGTGGACCGGAGGGAAGATTTACCAGAAAAGGCATTTAGCACAATGGGCCTCGCATTCAGTGGAACTCAGTCATACGCCATACAACTGTGGGACCAAGATTTCCTAGACTGGGTTAATGTTGACATTAAAAAACTCCCTGTCAAAGGGAAGGTTCGCTTTATCGAAAAAGTGATAGTAACTGAAGATGTTGTGTTCATTGAACCACCCTCACCAGTTCCCTCTACTAGTCATGCTAGTACCAGCAGCACATGTGAGAGTGCATCATCTGCAGAGTGGGATACTGATAATAGTAGTACAAGGTAAGAATTTTAAACTTAATTTTGGAAGTTCATATTACCGGTATCAATCATCATTAAGTTAAAATTCTAAGTCCATAATATATGTAAATCATTCAAATACATTTGGTTTTACCTGGGGTAACACCATGGAGGACACCTGTTGTATTCTGAATTTGTTTGGGCTTTTAACCTCATCAAGTTTCCCTCAAACTGAGTTGTTACTCAGAACTGATATTGTAAACCTTCTGAATATTTCAGTCATGTCGATGAGGTCACCACATCACTTCTCCCTTGGCCGGTACCTTTTGTTGTTCCCGAACAAAGATTCGCGAGGACTCTGACGGATGCCCTTAACAGTAAAGAAGAAATCAAGCGTGGACTTCTGACGCAGTTGACAAGTGCAATATATGAAGAATGCACCCAGTATACATTGTAAGTTCTACATTTGCTATACATGTACACCTCCCCCCCTTTACTGCCAACCTCGCTATGGGGTCAGTGTCACTTGTGACGATTGTCCCCAGACTGGCGGTATAGTGAGGTTTGACTGTATAATAGAAGTAATCCACCATTTACCGGTAACTAGTGCTGTGCCGTACATTGAAACCACACGAGGATGATTCCCAAATAACCGAATTCAGGCATATGATAACATATGCCTGAATAACAGATTTCACCCTGCCATGCCTGCTGTACTTGAGGGAGCATCAATTCAATGCCACATGTGGATAGATGAGGCAGCCCTTATACATGTATCTGGGCATCTTCACTTCTGGTACTGGTACTCACTATTGGTTTTTTCCTCACATTTCAGCTTTCCCACCTCCAGTAACTACACTGAAATGGCCAGAGCCCTTCTGAATAAATATCCTTATCTGAGCCGTGGTCTGCCCTCAGCTGATGCCTTGGTAAGTTTAGGGTGGTTTGAGGCCTAGCTGATGGTGCCTCTCTTTTGGGTGTGCAAAATTTGAATGGTCAGCTTTGTCAGCACTTGAACCTACATGTAATGGTCAGGTTTTCATCTCCACACCAAGCTAAATGCAATTTTTTGATGTGACCCTCCAGCACAAAACAGGTCGGAAGTCACTCCGAAGTTGGCACGAATTGTGTGTCAATTTCAGTATTGTCTGTCTATTGTGTAGTCTGAATGATTCTATTTCGTTCCTTATCTCCTTGTGTCATCTCAGTATGTTTAGACCCATTTTCCGTGCGACTTCCGAATGATTTTGTGGTGGATGGTCACATATGTACCCCGGTATTTGTAAATCCCTTGAGAGTAGTTTTCATGCACAAGCATGACATGTTGTAGTCCATCCATGTATTCATTGTTAAACAGTACATGTAGCTGTATCTTAATCCATGCAATGGACAACATCCCCACCAAACCCGTTTTGAAGTTTTCTATTCATATTTATTTTTCCAATCAAGTCACTGATGCTTGTTTTTCATTTTCTCTGATCTCAGTCTCTTTGGAAGACAATCATCCAAACCAAAGTGCAGAATTGTCGCAAGAGGGTTGACAGGAATGTTCCCTTGGTGAAATCCAGAAAAAGGAAGGCTAAAGAAACCGAGCAGCAGCAATCTGAAGAGCCGCACGTAAAAAACCAATGGGGCTTGAAGAATTTTCTTCCGTCCCGAGGTATTGAAGAGGATGACCACTCCATCGAATTTCATGAAAAGTGGTTGCAGCTCGAGGCCAAAAAAACGAAGCAAGACATAAAGAAGATTGAAAATCTGATGAATAGGACTTTCGCTGACCGTCGCAAAAAGATTGTGTCGTCACTGGCCTCAGTGAAAGACATCAAAGAAGTCTACCCATGCCTCTTTGATGCAAGTGAGGTAAGGAAATTACTATTTTATATAGTGACATGTTGTGAATGTCGCAAGTGCTAAAGTTTGTCACTCCATTGTGGCTTTTGCATTGAATGTGCATGTACTGAACTCCCTCAGTAAAATAATCGTACATTTGGTCAAAAAGCCCATGCTGCATTTGTTTGAAAAGAAGTACTGGTACACAGTAATATTTAACAAAGTGGGGACTTCGAACCTGATGATTGTAATGAAATTAATAAGATCTTTTGTTAAATTGGTTTTCTAATTTTAAAAGGTTTTCTAATTGGCTTTGCAGCTTTTGAATGAATTCGAACGGCTGTCAGGCGAACGTCTCGAAAAACTTCTGCAAGCTGGTGTTAAAAAGTATTCGGGTGTGATTATTGAGGCCAGCAAGTCATCAGACTTGAAGGGGAGTGTAATTGGAAAGTTAAGTGCAGCAAAAGAACGTGACCAAAAAGAATGTAAGTATTCCCTAATAACCATCCTCCGTATCTGTGTACTATAGATGTGTACCGAAAATTCCGGACCATGTTTGCATGAGTGACGTGACGCCGTACTGCATCCAACACATGCTGATGCACTGCAACGTCCGTGACGCTATGTAAACATGGTCCGCAATTTATGGGACATATCTATAGGGGGGTCACTTTTACTATACATGTATGTGGCTGGGATTAGTTTCCTGTGTTTTAAATCCGGTATCTCATTGGAACTCATGCAAAAGTGATGTACTCTTGATTCTTTTAGTTGTAGAGAGGTACGGACCTGTAAGATGCCCAGAGACATGAGTGACATACTGTGGTCTGGGAGTTATGCCGGATTGGCTTCATATCCGCCCATTTTGCTATTACCATATTACACATGCACGATGTTGGTTTCATGTTTTCAATATGAATGAATCCAAGATATGCCTTCCCGAGATTTGTATTCGGGCATTCCTTTCATTTATTTAAGGCTTCCTGCAGGTTATAAATAATGTAGGCCTAAAGAACCGCCCCCAATCCGGCATAACTCCGTGACCACAGTATATTCCAGTCTCTTGGTGGAATTCCCAGTTTGCTGTGAAATGACTAATTACTATATTGCAAATCTTTTTCAGTTGTGAAACACCATGGTGCGATGCTGCTGATTCCAAAGATGATGGGAGAAAAGAGTGACCTTGCCATTGAGAGAAGCAAGGTGAGATATGGTACCAATTGAGCTCTCATGGTATTCCCAAAACCGCTGAATGGTTTAATGCTGTTGGTTCCATAGATTCTTGGATTGAATGATTCTCAGGAACTTGAATCCCCTGTTGAAGCTAGAATAGAAGCATGTAATAATTCTTTTTGACACACTTTTATAAGTTCTGTGTCCTCGGTTCTAAATATTAAAAATGATGCAAGTTTTGTTACGATTTTCATTTTGTGTTCTCGTTTTACTTTTTCAGATAAATGAGGAGGAAAACATAATTCACCCCGTGATCATTTATGATGGAGATCTGCTCGACTCGTCCGATTCAAAATGTGCAATTTCTGTTCAAGCGGAAGGTGTAATGGTGTGTGAGGCTGAGACTTTCATGGAGGCGTTGAGTTGCCTATTGGCAGTCTTCTACATCTTCAATATGGCGTACCCGGTGCGACTGAACAAGACATTAGTGTTCATGCAAAGAGTTCTCTTGAACATTCAGGATAACACAAAGATTCCGTCCAAAGTTTTGTCTGTTTTAAAGGACCTTAATCTCAGGCTGAAGTAGGACATCGGGATGGCTGTGATCATGATTATGACATTGTGTTTGTGACCCATCACATCAAATCGACTATTAAGTCGCTCTGATATTGGCAGGTTGAGACCATTGTTTTGTCAATTTTGTAGACCAAGGCATATTGTCTGTCTTTTGTGGAATCTGAATTTTCTTCCTTTATCTCCTGGAGTTATTTTAGTTATCCTGCTTAACATCTTGTGCGACTTAACACCTGATTTGATGTGACGGGTAACATTTTCCTTCCATTTTGTACTGTAGTACATGTACTTTATGAGATTAGCGAAGCTATGATACCCGGACAATTGTAAGTTGCACCTATGTCTGATATCCACCACAAAAACCAACACACAAAATTGTTGTATAAGTACTGTAGTCTACGATTTTCGCAAATTTTTTACCCCAACCGTGGTCTTCCACAGGCGCTTTCTAGTAGAGATCCTAAAAGTGGATTTCTCCACCAGAAAGTGCCTGAGGAAGACCCGGTTGAGGTCGAAAATTTTCAAAATTCGGAGAATATTTTACCATTATTGTCTGGTCTGGGTTAACTTACATGTACACGTACATAGTCAGACATGTGAGCATCAGACTTATTATGGGTTCACACTTATATTTGCGACACTTATATTTGTCAGAGGTTTTTGTACATGCCTCTCTTTGATATAATTCATTTAATATGTACTTCATATCACTGGAGAACTGATGAGGTTTTGCAAGTCTGATCAAGTTTCTCTATTGTCAAGTGAAATGATAGACTGAAACTTGGGATGACAATACTCGCCCACATTTGCAATTTGGTACACATGTTGGGTGGGTGGGTGGGGGGGGGGTCATTTTTCCTGAGGAGTGTTTTCCTGCACTTCATTGCTTTACCATGATTTCTGCGGATTTATTTTGATCTCCTTATTGCAATTCTAGAAATCTGTGATTCTAATATTTACCAAAAAGTAATTAATTAGTCAGTTTTATAATTTCATATCAGGTTGTTCTTGCCATGTAAATTAACCATGGTCAGGGAATTACGTTAAACAGAACTTAAAAGCAAAATACCACATGATTTCAGTATTCAATTTCATGTACTAGTTTGGTGAAATTTAATTGAGTATTTCCATTCTCAAATCCCTTTTCTTCGATCAAGTTGTCTTTCTAAACTGGACTGAATTATCTATTTTGAACAGAGGCCCTTGCCTAGAATACTGCAAGGTACTTCATTGGGACCTTTACTTTTGATAAAGTTATATTTTATGTAAATTGCCAAAAACCTTTTCATGCCCACAGAATTGTTATTCATAAAATAAGTTCATATATTTCAATAAATTTTAATTTCCTTTGAAAAAGAAGTCTTGACTCTGTCATTGATTATTAGTTATTTAATTAGTCACACTCATGACACTGACTAGGGTAAGTGGTCATTTTGACTAGGATAAGTGGTCATTTTGACTAGGATTGGTTAGTCAGGCGGACCAACCTACTGTTTAGTCATTTTGACTAACCAGGTTAGTCAAATTGACTAACAATACGTTCGTCATATTGACTAACTTTTTAGTCATTCTGGAGACAGCCTGGTGACTAACCTTTATTAGTCATTTTGACAAGGCAAAGTTTTTCAGTGCATCAAGTTAGAAAATTCTACGTCAAATAGCCACGAAACCTGCCACCAAATGGCAAAATTGTGAATTTTGACTTCTGTGACCTTGAAAAGTAGGTCAAATCAAAAACTCGTTAGATATTTTATGTATTCTTATTAGATGTACCTATGATAAAAAAATTGGAGATGACGCAGCCAGTAGTTCAGGAGTTATTGCAGTTTTTGTGTTTTTGGTTTTGACACTCAGTGGCCAAGCCAAGAAGCCAATCGGACCGAAACTTGGTGTCATAGGTCATCTGACCTAGGGGTATACATGTACAAAGATTCAGGTCAATAGCTCCAGCGGTTACGAAACGTGCACTGCTAACGGACGACGACGACTGTGCACCACCGTAAAAGCTCACCAGGTGAGCTAAAAATGTGTGTTGACACAAAAATGGTAAATTATAATCATAAATCCTGTTTCTTGTTGAAGGTAATCGCTGTGAGTATCCCTCAGATATCTTTTACTTTCCTTTTCATCCTGAGTGAACAAAATGGCAGCTAATGAGTTATGATATCCAGACAACGGGTCCGTAAGAATACCGAATCGGGAGTGATTTTACCGAAACGGAACCAAAATTTACCGAAAAGGATCTTATTTTTACTTTTTTCTGGTGGTATTTGATACGTGTATCATTTATGCATGCTTTTCGTTATTTAGAACTAATTTTCTTGTAGTAGTTTCCACAAATTTAACGGTTTTAAATACTAGCACCGTGTCTGTCTAGAACCAACATGGACGCCACCATCTTGGACATGTTGGATTACTGTTGCGGTCACACTAGCCTAATTACCAACCAAGTCCACTTGAAATTCAACGGTATTATACCACGTTGAAAGCCGATACGACGTACAAGAAATCTATCGGTCGAACACGCTATTATTAAATATATATTGGACACACTGTTGGACAATTCCCCGGTCTGTCATCTCATGGACTTTCTCGAATAAATGAAAATTATGTCCGAACCCCTGGTACAACAATGGAACGCATTGCATCTGAATCGAAGAATCCGCGACGGATCTATAACGATCTAATTACCGAGATAAACATCCAAGACGCACCTAAAGATCTCCAGCAAATACGAAATAAAAAACATTATGAAAAAAAGAAATCATCAGTAACTGAACACGGAGCTAACACGAAAAACTTGGCCAACCAACTAAATGCAATCAGTACTATGTCATGCCGTTATCCGATGATTCGTTCCGTTGAAACAGGTCGAAACTACTGTGTGACGATGAGTGATGAACAGATTATGGACATCCAACGTTTTTGTTGTAAGGAGAAAACATCCCTTGGTTTTGACAATACTTTTAACTTGGGGGAGATATAGGCCTACGTGACGGCGAGTACGTACAAAGAGCTTGCCCTTGTCAACGCCACGTCGAGTGATGAACATCCCATTGTTAGGACCCCTATTTGTGCACGGATCATCGACTTTCGAATCCTATCATCCGTTCTTTTCTAAGCTGGCCGCAACCCTCCGGGACACCGACACCGCAGAACTTGTCCTTGGATCAGATGAAGAGAAAGCCCTTCGCCAGGTCATTGAGTTTAATTTTCCAAACGCAAAGACGATTTTGTGCACCTTAGAAACAATTTTGATGATTATCTAAAAAACAAAACAGAGAGACAACGGTTACACCACAAGGTATTCGGGGAAAACGCACTTATGTCCGCCGACGACTAGCATATATTTGACATTAGAGCTGATGCTTTGAGAAAAGAGATAGCAGCCACCTTGCCATCCTTCGTGGAATATTAATACAATTCGAGAGTTGCCCCCCTCACAAAGGAAAATCGGTTAATGTCATCCTGGGTACACCTCATTATTACCCTGGGTATTCTGGGTAATCCTTTTTGTTACCCAGGACGAGGTACCTTAACATTACCCAGTTTGAAATTCGCACCATTTTCCACATGCGCTCGAGGTACGGTACTGTCTTATTCTAGCTCGCCACGAATTTATACACATGCACTTTGACGTGGTGATTGTCAGCAGCTGTCAGAATGGCAACTCGCGTTAAAGACTGCGATTTACAGGCGTATTTGCAATCTATTCCATCCTATAGGGATGGAATTTTCATTTGAAAAGGAAGAGAGCTGAAGAAAAAATCTGGTGGATGTCGGTAATGGTAAATACAAGTTGAAAGCAGGCGTCAAAGTTGATGCGAAACTGAAGTGGCTTGCACGCGACACCATGATATGCACTGGGAGGGGCAATTTCCAGCGAGAATGTGAACGCACGTACCACAACCTCGGGCGCAGGTGGAAAATGGGGCGGATTTTAAAACTCGGTAATGTTAAGGTACCTTAAGGGCTCCGCACACTAGCGACTAAAATGGGGGCGACTACCGATGCGACTATTACGTCGCCTGCGATATTTACCTTTGAGATGGATCATTGATGTTTTCCACCACATCACTGATCTTCCAAGGAGGCATTTGTCGCAAACGAGTCAGCAAAAATTGTAAAAACTGAAAATATGTTAGTCGCTTCGGTGGTCGCAAGGCCGGTCGCCTAGAAAATCGCTCGGAAAATCGCTGGTGTGCGGAGCCCTTTATTTGTACCCAGGACGATCCTGGGTAACAAAAAGGATTACCCAGGATTACCCTGGGTAATAATAAGGTGTACGCAGGACGACATTAACCGATTCAGCGGAAGTAATGACTACCGTAAACAGCAGCGCATGTGTTACTCATCATGGACTAACAACAATTGCGAAAGTGTCAACCACGTATTGAAGCAACTTGTGGACTGGAAGCCGAAGCCAGCACATGAACTCGTTAGTCAAATTCTCATAAACAACATAGAAAGCCAATACAAAGATGTGGAACGAGCAATGATTGGAAGGGTATGGCGTCACCATTCGTGCTAGCTCGTGCCTGTTCCGAGTAGCCCTACCCCTGGAGGTGGGCTACTTGGGGAAGTATCCCAGAATGCATCGTTCCAAGATGGCGGTAGTCTATCGCTTCAGGAATGGATTTCTCGTAAAAATCTATTTGGATGATGGTCAATTGGCCACAATCGGGGGTAAGGACGCTCAGGGAGATGAATGCATATCAATCAAAACCAAGGCCAACATAAGTCTGTTTCTGCGTTCCAGTTCCATCCTTATTTGCCGTCTCGGGCCTAGTTAATTTCCGCATAGAGCAGACGAACAGATGGGCGCCATGACACTTTCCCCGAAGAGCTAGCCCGAAATCGTTCGTTTACTTAGCTTCACTGCTCATGTCATTTCTTCCCTGAGGGGCTAGCTCGGGGAAGCACGGTGGAAGTAATCGAACGCGGTCTAAAAGCACCGGAAAGGAAAACACAGCGACAATTACATCAACAAACGGTCATCTGACGATCCCCGTGACACCGCCTGCTGGGAAGAAACCAAATCAGACAAAAAGAAAACGGACGACACGCACGACTACCACCACGAAGAAAGTGAGGTTTAATTAAGGACTGTTACGCATTGTTATTCGGGCGCATTGTCTATGCGACTGTAATATAAATCTGGCGTATTGTTAAAATCGAGGAAATTGTTAAAATCATCATTTTATAATAGTTTTATCTTGTCTATGTAAAAATTTGATTTAGATATCTGTATTGTTAGTACATGAATGTTCTTTTATATTCTCCTAATAAATAATAATTATATAAAATAAAATAGAATAAAATAATTATCATGATTATATAGCCTACCTTTTTTTAAAGTATGTACTCCTGATATGTGCTGGTAGTATATCATTGTTCGTGTTCATATAGCCTGCCTTAAAAGTATTTATTTATAACTGGTATGTGCTGGTTGTAGGGCCTATATATCGAGATCTCTCACTATGTTGTATGGAGAGATGTAGTCTTAATTACAAAATTGCTATGAGGATTTTAAAATAAAAGTTGTAGATATGTACTTTTGTGTCGACTTTATTACTTCGTGAGCCAATGTCATGATCCTTAGGCATGTGGAGCATCTGGTTCAATGGTCGAATAGAGAATCTGCACTCGCCCTGAAAGATAGAATGGAGACAGAAGTAGTTAGGGTACCATCGTTCAGACAGGACCACACGATCTGCCACAAATGGTGTGACGTCATCACTTTGTCAGCACACAGCAACAGTAATCCAAGATGGCGGCGTCCATGTTGGTTCCAAACCTTGGTTCTGCAATAATCTTAAGCTGCAGAAACGAGAGTTAAATAAGCTTGGTAGACTGCTTTCTCAAAACCCATGTGACCATAACATCCGAACGAGATATTTTGTATCTTTTAAGGGTTATGTAAAGTTACTCGAAATCTTGATTTTTTGACGCTAAAAATCTGGCTAACTGCACAAAATATTGGGAAAATAAGGCTCGGGGGCCCTCGGGAACCGTCATAAGAAGGTGGCCCGAGCCTTGTTTTCTCAATTCAGTGTGCAGTTAGTAAGATTTTTTTTTCGTCAAAAATTCGAGATTTCGAGTCACTTTCCATAACCCTTAAGAGCTGTCAAGCAGGCTAAAAAGAATTTCCATCCTAACGTCCTACAGAAGCTGAACGACACAAATGATAATGACCAAAAACAATTGTGGAAAATATTTAAAGAGATAAATAACAATTCCAGCCCCAAGTAAACAACTCAATCCCTGCTGAGAGATGGCATAAGTACTTCTCATCACTCTTAGTTAAAGATGTTGATAAGTCAGACCCGCATCTCAAAACTCTTAATGAGACTAAATTCAAATGCCAGCAATAAAAAAGAAACCTGGACCACCCCATAAGCTTTAAAGAGATAAAAGCTGCAATTAAAAAAAATATCTAATGGCAAGGCTTGTGGGTAGTTTGGTTCCCGAACCCACCGCTAGGGCTATGAGGGTTCGGTATTGGCTTCTGTCCGCACCGAGATTTCTGGTGTCTGACGTCACGAGGCACTCTCCAACCGCAAGGGAGACACTCTCCAACCCACGCCGTTATCAGGTGATCAGTAGACAAAATGGTGGAATACATTTATTTGCGACGTCAACGAGAGGATCTCCAACCGAATTTTCTTGGGGGTTTGGTTCTTGGTGACCTGGCACACCGTTTGAGTCTTGCTGAGCAACACAATTTGCCTTGAATGCCTTTTCGAGAGGATCACGCTTTCCCCGACCTTTTCTGCACATGTACGCGGTGCCTACATACAACACAGCATGCATGTACAGGTGGTCACCGCCGAATTTCACCAACAATTCAGCAAGTTTGTCGTTTTTACCAGCTTTTGGGGAACATATACGACTCTTCACCCCTTTGTACGTGACTAAAATAAACTTTTATCCGGAGAAGAAGAAAAGGACGTCCAGTCATGTTGAATATAAAATGGCGGCGCCTTTATTGGACAATAGCATTTTGTTCTGTACCTAAATGACAGATGGCAGCACTTGCTGGCAGTTTGCTTATAGGAATGGGAATCGTCAACACACTCCCACCCATTAGAGGATTCTAATCAATATTGAATACTGCTTGAATCTATTGATGGAAGGCGGTAGATTCCTGAGATAATCCTTATTCCAGATCTCCGAGAAAATCTCCAAGCGCCTTTGTCTCACCAGTTCTCTCTCTGACAATTCCTGCTGCGACACCTGGAAATCATCTGGGAGATCTGAAAGTTTTGACTGGAATCCCGCATTACGACCCAACAAGAAACAAGAGGGAGTAAGTGGCTTCAGACCATCCACGTCATCACCATTGAAAGTGATGGGTCTCGAGTTAACACACGCCTCAACCTCATGAAGGTTAGTTTCCAATTCACATCTGGTCAGACAAGAATTGCCCAGTGATTTCTTCAACGCACTCTTTACTGATCTTACAAGTCGTTCCCACCATCCTCCCCACCAGGGAGNCGTACAAAATGTAATGAATGGAAGAGACAGCGTAGGCCACCTAACTTCGGATGTATGTTTCCCTGCTTAGAAGGAGACCCATTCAGACCCTGGTTACATAATCACAATGAAATTTATCAAAAAATCAAAATTCTGAACTTTCCATGTTTCCATGTTTCCAACTTTCCATGTTTCCAACTTTCCGGAAACTACAGTCAACCAGCAAAATCCAATCCTGTCACTGTAAATGGTGGGGCACAGTGAATTCTGAGTTCAGGAAGAGGTGCGGCGAACTGGTTGCAGGCTGCTGCATCCACCCGTTGACAAGGCATGCATTCACACTTGACGGTTTTGGCCAGTTTTCTGGCACCTATAATCCAATACTCATCTCTCAAGGTTGTCAAAAGTGTATCTACCCCAGCATGATTCACGAACCTATGTTGATCCAAAATCAGCAACCTAGCCAAATGTCCCTTGGGGACTATAATGGGATGTTTTTCACCATAGGACATGTCAGCCTTCTGAAGTCTACCCTTAATTCTAAGAAGCTGATCTTTACCAAGGAAGGGGTCAAGCTTGGCAATACTTGATGTTTTGGAAACTGGTTTGCCCTGTTTACAACATTCATACTCTTGTCCAAAACTAACCCTTTGGATGTGCTGCAACAGCAACAACCTGCCCGCCGCAACCTCCTCCCGTGACAGTTCCCCAAAATGATGTGAATGAGGACACTTCAGAACTTGAAAGAATCTGAGAACCCATGCTGATATCCTCACAGCCTTTTGGAGGGAACCCCATCTTTCTAACATCAACACATTTTCCACCTTTTGCTGAAGAGGCATCCATTTCTGAGCAACAACCATAACAGATGCTCCTTCTGGGTGGAGGAGTTTCTCAATCTGAGCAAGACATGTGGCCTCCTCAGACAACAGCAACAACCTGCCCGCCGCAACCTCCTCCCGTGACAGTTCCCCAGAATGATGTGAATGAGGACACTTCAGAATTTGAAAGAATCTGAAAACCCATGCTGATATCATCACAGCCTTTTGGAGGGAACCCCATCTTTCTAACATCAACACATGTTCCACCTTTTGCTCAAGAGGCATCCATTTCTGAGCAACAACCATAACAGATGCTCCTTCTGGGTGGAGGGGTTTCTCAATCTGAGCAAGACATGTGGCCTCCTCAGTAGCGACAGCCGGCTGGACAGACTCTGCCATCCAGCTTGGTCCCTGTAGCCATTGTCCAGAGGTAACCAATTCTTCAACCAGAACTCCCCTTGTAATCAAGTCAGCGGGATTTCCTTTTCCTGGACAATGAGACCACAAACTGGGATCTGTCAGAAGCTGGATTTCTGTGACTCTATTTGCCACAAAGGTGTTCCATTTGGAGGGGTGGCCTTTAATCCAACACAATGCTACTGCAGAGTCTGTCCAGCATCTGTATGCGATGTGAGGAAGCCCCAATGCCTTCCTAACAACGTCAAGTAATCTAGCTGCAAGTAAAGAGCCAAGCAACTCTAATCTAGGCAGTGTGATCTTTTTCAAGGGAGCTACACGTGATCTAGAGGCCACAAACGCCACATCATAGGTTCCATCTGGTTTTGCTACTCTTAAGTACACAACAGCGCCGTAACCTTTCTCAGACGCATCACCAAAGCTAAACAGCTCCAGTTGTTCCATACTGACAGTGGACCATGGCAAGGTTGTATAACACCTTGGGATCTCCCACCCTTGAATGGTTTGCAGACCACTAACCCACTTCACAAATTTGATATGGACATCCTGTGGTGTTTCTTCATCCCAATGCAACTTCAGCAACCAAATCTCCTGGAGAATAATCTTGATGTACATAGTGTAAGGGGTTAAGAAACCCAAAGGGTCAAACAACCTTGCCAGTACACTTAACACCACACGTTTGGTTGTTACCAGGTCACTAGAGATCTCCATTCCATCGAACCCAAAGCAGTCAGTTACCTTCAACCACTTCAGACCAAGAACCCTGACCGACTCTGTTCCAGTGTGTTTGTCACCAAATTCTTTGAAAAACATCTCTGTCAATCCCTCACTGTTAGAGTTGGTCTTGGCAAGGGGAAAACCTCCATCATCCATGACCTTCTTGCAATCTCTAATCAGGGCAGAAGATTCATCATCAAAGTCACCTCCTGTTAGAAGGTCGTCAACAAACAGGTTATCACGTAATTCAATCACAGGTTTGGATTCTGGGTATTTTGACAGGTGATGCTTGATGGTGGCATTGAGAAGGAAGGGACTGCTGGTATTACCAAATGGGACCCTAACAAATCTCATGGTTCTAATCCTTCCATTGTCATTCAGTAAAAACCTATGCACATCTTGATCATCTGGATGAACTCTAACTTGGTGGAAGGCCTTGGTAATATCAGCAGTCACCCCCACTCTCCATCTCCTGAATCTGATCAAAATATCAACCAGGCTTGGTAACAATGATGGGCCAGCCTCCTGACAGTCATTCAGTGAGACATTGTTTATGCCTTTGGCAGAGGCATCGAACACAGGCCTGACTTTGGTTGTTACACGTGATTCCTTTACCACAGGCCTGTGAGGCATATAATATACTGGGTTTGTTTTCAACTCATCAGCCTCTGTTACCTCTCTGACTATACCATCAAGTTCCATTTCCCTGAAAACCTGGTCATACTTTGACTTTAACAGGGGGTCTTTCTCCAGTTTTCGAGAAAGGTTTCTCAACCGTATCTCGGCCTGCTTCCTGTTATCTAGCAAGTTCAATGTGTTACCCTGTTTCCAAGGTAACTGGACTTCATACCGTCCATCATCAAAGCGAATAGTTTCATTGAACCTGCCCATAACAGCGTTGTCACAACAAGATGCTTGATCTTCCGTACAGGCAGAGACACCTACAACTTCGAGATTCCAAAAATTAGTAAGTGTACTGTCAGGCAAGTCAGAGAGGCAAACCAGCTGATGAGTCTGAAGCTCATGACCTGAATGACTGTCCGGATGACTGTCACACCAAGAACCCGAAAGAATCCAACCAAACACAGACTCTTGAAGAACCAAACCTCCAGGAAGTCGTTCAAACCCTTGCTTCATCATGTTCCAATAATAATCTAGCCCCAAGACAATGTCAATGTCAAGGTCTTGGTCCGACACGTGGTGAAGGCAACCGTCTGCGAGCTCAAATTTTTTACAAGACTGCAGTATTTCCTTAGGAATACAAGGCTTTTGCAAAGGAGCACAAATTGATTTTACTTCAATGGCCTTGAGATACACTATTCCACCTTCCTTGTTACGCAGCCCCAACTCGTAAACATTGCGTATCTTACTAACAGAGGGTTGGGTTTCACCAAATGCTGCATAACTAACAGACCTAGCTGTGATCAATTTTGGTTCCACTTTTTTGACCAAAGAAGTAGATACGTATGTTGTATCAGCTCCAGTATCGAATAATACTCTAACACTAGTGGTTTTCCCATTCTGACCTTGAACACACACTTCCGCGGTTTGAAGCACAGTTTTCATTGTGCCATTGAATTTGTTTCCTGTTTCACAAGAAGACACATCAGTATGAGACACATGCTCATTGGGTGTAGCGCCAGTTATGCCAATGTGCACACCAGTTTTGATCTTTTGGTCTTTTTGAGTGGAAGTGTCAGACTTTTGTGGTTTCGTCTCGTTAGTTTCAGAACTTGAAGAAGACGAACTATTCTGCGACTGTCCAACACGTCCACTAGACTGAGTTTGAAAAGATTCGCTTCATAATCGGGCAATAGAGGGCTCTGTATTTTTTCAACAAAATTCCTGGGGCAAAGATTTCCTAATGGATACGTATGTTGTGTCAGCTCCAGTATCGAATAATACTCTAACACCAGTGGTTTTCCCATTCTGACCTTGAACACACACTTCCGCGGTTTGAAGCACAGTTTTCATTGTGCTATTGAATTTGTTTCCTGTTTCACAAGAAGACACATCAGTATGAGACACATGCTCATTGGGTGTAGCGCCAGTTATGCCAATGTGCACACCAGTTTTGATCTTTTGGTCTTTCTGAGTGGAAGTGTCAGACTTTTGTGGTTTCGTCTCGTTAGTTTCAGAACGTGAAGAAGACGAACTATTCTGAGACTGTCCAACACGTCCACTCTGCCCCTTCGACTTATTAGGTCGACATAACAACTCATGATGTCTCCCATTGCACTTGGCACACCTAGCACTACACCCTACGGCTATATGGTTCTTAGCTAGACAACGGAAGCACAGCCTAGAAGTCTGAATTTTTGCGTGACGTTCATCAAATGGAAGTTTCAGAACATCGAAACATTTGTGCGTAGCATGATGACATTGACCCACGCAAGGCACAGGAGGCGAAGTTGAGAGGAGCTAAGGTTTGTCAGAGTCAGGATGTAGCTTTGGTGTACAGGCCCCTAGAGAAGACTGGGGCTTGATTATGCTTACATGTATGAGTGAAGGGCCTCATTTTATGGCAAAAATGTATCGTTCTTTTTTAAGCCCAGTAATCATATAGCGTTGGCCATAGAAGTTAAGGCCTGTTGTAATCTGAATTCCACATTTTATGTCCAGCCGGCATCGGAGAAGATAAAAAAGTTCTCCTACAGATTAAATGAAAATGTAAGATTCGGCATTATACATGTGTTCAGGATTGAGTGGCTTTAAATGTGATACCCCTTTGTGCTGAACCCTGATTATAAGCATGACCTCTGGCTATCCTATGCCGGTGTACCAATTTTATATACCTCACTCTCATACCTGTTACCAAAAAGTTATAAACCCTGTGTAGTTTTGATATTACTCGCCGGCAGTGTTAGCCTACGTACAAGATAGGCCCCTATGATATTGTTTTTGCTTTAGACAATGGGTGGTATTCATAAAAGTTAGCAATTGATTTTAGTTAAGATTTGCAAAGCGAGGTCGTCCAATGTAAATGTACTACAAAACTTGAAGTAAAAGCATTTGCTAGCTTTTATGAATATCAGCCATTGGCTAGATCAGCTTTTGATGATTTAAAATACATGTATTATTCCTGGAATTATTGAGTCAAAAAACCCAGACATTTTTTTTGTATGTATGTTCTACTATTTCTACTATTTTTGTTACCCTGCGAAGCTTCAAACATGTGTATATCCTCATCCTCACTCAGGCATGTCAGGTTTCTGTCATCAACCGTGGATTTACGTACACGAAAATTTCCCACAACTTTCTGACATCTAAAGCTTGAGATAGGCCTATTTACACTTCACCAAACATAACATAACATTCTTACATGCCTGAGGTAAATGTAGGCTATGGTTGTTACCGCTCGCTCACTTCGCCAACACCTGAACACGGTGACATGACACTGTTTGTTCTTGTTCGGAAGACCTGGTTTGTTATCTAGTCTAATATTAGTGACAAGATTTGTATTTTTTAATGATTGAAGATAAATATGAGTTATATGTAAGGGGATTTAAAGGTGATGTGCAGACAGAGTCAGTACAGACAGTGAAGAAAATATTTCTGAAGGAAATAGTACAAAATGTAGGCCTAGGGGTTGGTAAAATAATTTTGCATATCATCAGTCATCTCTGAGGAATTGTGGGCTATCCACATTCTCCAGACATGCCAGAAGTGAGGCAATCTGTCGCACTGAAATTGTGGACTGGATTTGAAACAAAATTGCAGTTGTTCCCTAGGTTACCCCGTGCAACACTTGCTGTGCCACTGGTGCCCGTTGCATATGATCGCACAATATACCATTACCAATCGTGCCAACATATACACAGAGTGTGTAATGACCATGAAGTTTAACAATCAAACATGTCGAATATAAAACTGAATAATGCGACATGAGAAATAAATTAAGCCTTTTATACTCAATTCTTTCAGTGGTGTTCAAAATTCTTATCATTATATGCTCTGAATCTTGTCTTAAAATGCTGTCATTGAAGACTCATCTATGTATTTATGGCATTTCTTTGAAAGTGAAATGATTGGTCTCAGGTGGGAAATGACCCAGGCTTAGGCCATATTGAATACAATGTGTTATGAATAGTTCGGATGATAATTGATATTGCCAATCCCTTACATTAAAAGCAAAGCCTTCAGACAGTCCTAAACATTGGTCATTCAAGCGCGGATCCAAGGGGGCACACCCGGCCCGTGCCCCCTCTACTTTGTGGAAAATCTTTAAAATTGACCGGGAAGTTTCGAAATTTTGAAAAGATTTAAAAATATGACAGAGGTTTTCCACGATGATGTGCGCTGGCTGTGGCCCCTCTTTCCCATGATTCTGGATCCGCCCCTGCANTGTCGCGAATGAAAAGTGCCCTTTTCTAGGTTGAAGTGCCCTTTTCGCAAAGTTTGCACCATGCCCTTCTGAAATCCTAGATATAACACTGCCCCTGTCATTCCCTCTTGCTGTCTGTTGTCTGGAAACACTGAAATATGGTCAACACAAGAAAACGTTACACTGGTTTTCTCAACACACGGTTTTGCATTTGGACTTATCACACTATTACATGTACCAGACAAACTGTCAAACAAAGGCCCATTTAATGCCGTCTGCCTCAGGCTTGCAAAAAGAGGATTGTGAAAATCGATTTAAAACTGATCAGCATGCAAATAATTCTGTTATTTCCACCTTCGATGTGTGCTTATAGATTAGTGTTGAGAAGCATTAATCGTTTCTTTTGTGATTTGTAAAAAATCAACCATTTTAAAATAGCCGAGAGAGCAAAATCTTGGCCGTCTTACATGTATCCTATGCAAATATTTTGTGCGGTTATCACATTTGACATGCTTGACATGTTCTTCATGAGTTTATCATGTTTATGATTGACATACTTTCTGTCATTTTTCTATCAAAAAATCTGTAATTTAGATCTCAGTCCATCACAGATAATTTATCGTTACAATATGTTGAATGGCCTTGTCCACAGTAACGTTTCACGCTGTGTTTGTATGCCCAATTTTCTGTGCTCCAAACAATAGGCAGAGAATTAACACGCAGTGTGAAACACGATTCGATGCAGACCTAAAAGCAAGGATAGAAAATTGGTTAGATTATTCACTTGATTAAACCAGAATACCTGAAGAAATTAAGGCTATCAGACATACATGTATCAGAGAGTTGCCTTCATTGTGTGGCGACAGAAATTCATCTGAGGGGCTAATGAGATTTTCAATAACATGATTGAATGACATATTGTATCCAGACAATGTTGTCCTCCATGTAGGTAGGCCTACATAGCGTGTACATAGATATGTGTAAACGTGTGACAACCAAAATGTTCTGGCAAACGTTTTTCTTCTCATCTCTTTGGCACGACAGACACTGTGTTGTCATGTATACATGCAAATTGAGCCAAATATTGTCCACAGATTTGTTTCGATACAGACCCATTTCAAATGCGAATGTGCTAACTCATTGAAGACATGATACTGTGCTATGATGACATTAACTGTCCTTCAGTACGTTACAAGCATCCCGCTATACATTTCGTAAAAAACAGAATTAATACATGTAGCAGACTGAAAACTCCGTGTAAATAGAATTGAATACTGTAATTCCAATTCCAATTCCAATGTTTTTTTGCAGAGTGCTTCGGCACCGATGACCCCATCTGAATCAGCCAAGGAAAAGAGAGACCAGTTAGCACTAAAATACATGTACACATCATCCACACAGAGGTGAGACTTCAGTGATATAATAATATGAAGCTTTCATTAGCACTTTCACTGTAGTTATTTCAAAGTGCTTCACGTTACAATACATGCCGGTATCTCAGTCGCTCCAAAACCTTCCTGGAGAACTCAAGGAGTGGCTGATTATATACCGGTATTCAGTGCATTGCACGTTACATGTACATGTTGTTGCGAATACAAAGCAGTGACTCGCCGGGAGTCGAACCATGACCTTTTGGTCTTGGTCTCGAGTCCGGCGCGTCACCACTGCGCTCCCACCCTTTGATACTATGTTACACTATCTTTTCGCCGTTCCATTATCAGGGAATCTGATCAGATCATTCCGATGTACCGGTACATAACGCGTTTGAAATGCTATCTTTCCCCTCCAGACAATATGAAGAAATTCCATGGGACTCCATGCTTCACCCACGGTTATGGTCGAAGCCGACAACTTTCGAGGGACACCCTGATAAAGTGGCATTAGGTTGGACTACAAAGCGATATGAACCAAGAGCTGATGAGTGGCAGGTGAGGAGAAGACATCTTGAACCATCTACACCTTCGGACTATAGTCAATCTAGTCAGTCCGAAGGCGAAGTGACCCCCTAGGCCTTCATAAATTCAATATGGGAGAAGTTGGTAGAATGTAATCGCTGGCTCTCAACTCGGCACCACTGCGTGAAGGGGGTTTACACGATTCAACATTTGTTGAAAGGTGTTGAATGTTGAAAGGTGTTGAATGTTGTTGAAAGCTGTTGAACCGTCTAAACCCCCTTTCAACACCTTTCAACACAGCGTTCAACAGCTTTCAATATGTTGCCAGAAAATAAACATGAAGCTATTTTGGCAACTTGTTGATAGCTGTTCTGAAAGACCTGTTGAAAGATGTTGAAAGAGGGTTTAGACGGTTCAACAGCTTTCAACAACGTTCAACACATTTCAACGTTCAACAACTTTCAACATGTTGAAAACCCCCTTCACTCTCCAGAAAATACCGGTACGGTACTGTAGTAATATCCAGCGGTACGCGGAAAAAATCCCCCCGGAAAAAATCCACCCAGAAAAAATCCCCCTGGAAAAAATCCCCCCGGAAAAAATCCACTTTTTGGTAAAGTAGGAAAAAATCCCCCGGGAAAAAATCCCCCTTTTGGTCAAGTAGGAAAAAATCCCCCCTTTTGGTAAAGTAGTTTGGAAAAAATGTACTTCACTGGTAGGATTTTTCAGATTACGAAAGCCCAGTAGTCTCATTATGAAGTCAGGTTCACATTGTTCTTGATTTTTTAAAAATTTAATTGTGACCAAGTTTGGCAAAACCCGCCCAAAGTCACTAACACCACAAGGTTATGGGTTACATAGTAGGGAGTCAGTGTTACCAAATAAAAAGACGACGGGATGTTTAGTGCCAGCCTTATCAA
>NMRB01000457.1:174374-191518 GCA_002633025.1 Notospermus geniculatus
TATAAATATATGGTAAATTTCAGTCAGATTCGACGTCAAATATGGCCGCCAGGGAGCCATCTTGAAAAATGGACTTCGACCCACACCTCATAAATAGTGGTCGCTAGGATGCTTTAACCGTGCCTAAATATGTATCTTGGTACTGTCTACTTATATGCCAAATTTCGGTTCAATTGGATTTCAACATGGCTGCCAGGCAGCCATCTTGAAAAATTGACTTTGGCCATGTCTCACCGGTAGTAAATGTTACGATGTTTTCAATGTTGCCTAAATATCTATGCAAGTATCCTGTACATTCCTGCTAAAATTTCAGTCCCAACGAACGTCACGTGTGGCCACCAGGTGGCCATCTTGAAAAATAGAATTTTTGACATCTGTGACCTAGACAGGAAAGTACTTGGTGTGTTCAGCTTTATCTTTTCTATCCTGATCCTTCAACATTCACCATGAGAGTCACAGTTTCACACTTAACCACGGAGACTTATCACAGAGGTGAGCACAATGGCCCTGGCCATTTCATTAAACTCGCACTCTGACTTTATAAACTCGCACTGCGCCGCACTGCGACTTTATAAACTCGCACTGCGACTTTATAAACTCGCACTCTGACTTTATAAACTCGCACTGCGACTTTATAAACTCGCACTGCGACTTAACTCGCACTGCGACTTTATAAACTCGCACTGCGACTTTAAGGCCCGTTCACACTTTGGCGACTTTTGTGGCGAATCACCGCGAACTGGGGGTTTATTTTTGTCGCCGTCATTCGCCTGTCTGGGGGCCCTGTTGGACCTACATACACGAATGTCCTAAAACTGTGGTACGCATGCTGCAGGTATTTTGTAAGATTGCCGTAGGTATGTCTGCGATGGGGGAAAGATTGGAGTGAGAATGAACAAGAATCATTACGCAAGTATTACGAATCATGTACGAACTTTGTACGAAGCTACATGTAGAAGAGTGGAGTAGGAATCATCAAGAATCACCACGAATGTTTACGATCGCAGTACGAACTCACTACGATTGAGTACGAACGCAGTACGATTAACGTAAAATGCAGAACGAACGCGACTATTTAAACCCCTGTCACACTGCGGCGACTTACGCGGGCGAATCCCCACGAAGTAGAAAAAGTGAAAAAAATCTTGGCAGTTCGTATTGGGCTCGTGGTGGATTCTCCGTCATTCGCCGGCATTCTTGGCCAGTCTCAGAGCGGCTGCGACTGATTTGAAATGTTCAAACATTCGCGGTCCAAGCACGATTTATTTTTTCAGCGTACTGTATTCCTACTACATTCTTGGAGCCAGTCGTGGCGATTCGCATATATTCTTGAACATTCGTACCTAGGGAGGTCGTAGTGGCGCTCGATTGACCGTGAATCCAATACGCTTACGCCACGAAGCACCGCGAATTAGTTCGAATCAGTACGAATTTATACGATTGAGCACGACTCCACTACGAATGAGTGAGAACCATGGGAAGATCCCCTCGCGAATGGTGGCGAGTACTGCGTTCTCGGTCAATCGTACCGCGTTCGTACTCAATCGTTGTGAGTTCGTCCTGCGATCGTATGCATTCGTGGTGGTTCAGGTGAATGACGACCACAAAAAAATATTCCCCCCAGTTCGGGGGGATTCGCCACAATAGTCGCCACAGTGTGACAGGGGCTACTGTTGTGATCGGTCGTGGTCATATCATGCTCCCGCGCTTCACTACGACCCCCTACGAATGTTCAAGAATATATGCGAATCGCCACGACTGGCTCCAAGAACGCAGTAGGAAAATGCAGTACGATGAAAAATAAATCGTGCTTGGACCGGGAATGTTTTGGACATTTCAAAACATCGCCGACCCTCTGAGACTGGCCAAGAAAGCCGGCGAATGAGGGAAAATCCACCACGAGCCCAATACGAATTGCCAAGATCTTATCACTTTTTCTAGTTCGTGGGGATTCGCCCGCCTAAGTCGCCAAAGTGTGACCTAGGCTTTATAAACTCGCACTGAGACTTTATAAACTCGCACTGCGACTTTTTAAACTCGCACTACGACTTTATAGACTCGCACTGTGACTTTATAAACTCGCACTGCGACTTAATAAACTCGCACTGCGACTTTATAAAGTCGCACTGCGACTTTTTATACCCGCACTGTGACTTTATAAACTCGCACTGCGACTTTTCAAACTCGCAATACGACTTTTTTTACCCAATCGGTGCCTCGCTTAAGGTCTCGGGCCACTTGTGCGTTTTGCGCTGCGTGATGCGTCAAATCTTTTGTTATTTTCCGCCGTTCTGCTTCCTAAAGGCCCGTTTCCACTTGAGCGTTTAACGCCGCGTTTTGACGCTTCGCCCATTGTTTGGAAGCAGAGCGGTGGAAAATAACAAAAGATTTGACGCATCACGCGGCGTAAAACGCTCTAGTGGAAACGGGCCTTTACAGAAGATTTGACGCATCTCGCAGCGCAAAACGCACAAGTTGCCCGAGACCTTTACAGTCACGTGCTGCGCGATTATGGGAGGCCAGAGTGAACACAGTTCGTATTTTGTATCCATATGAGGTGCCAATTACATCAGTTAACCTGATTGTTTATAATCGTTTTACATAGATTTACAAGTGATGGAGTTATTTGCAAACAATTAGAAAATCAATTAACAGATAATTTGTTCATCAGATTCCAATGATCCCTCAAGCAATGAATAACACATACAGAGCCACTTGGTGTCCGTTATTGATGGAGTTTCAATATTGCGGACACCTCATTATAACGGACACCTGTGCTCAGTCCCAAGGGTGTCCGCAATAGCGAGGTTGTACTGAGTGTATTCGTATTTCAGTCTATACTCTGACCAATCAGAAGGACTTTCTTTATATGCACAATAATTAATTTTTATATACATCTACACATAAAATCGAAAATATCTACATATATATCAAACTGGACGAATTTATGCCCACGTAAATTTCGATCAAATCAGAGTAGCGCTTTATACTATGTGTATATACATGTAAATGTATTCACTTCCGTATTGATAATTCAACAGATTTGCTCACTTCCGTATCGAACATACATTCATCAAATGGGAAGCGAGGAAATCTAATACGGAAACTGTCCGTAACAAGAAAAGGACATCGGAGCGATGTCAATGGTTTCCGATGAGAAGTTTACTACTCTAGAGCTAGTTATCTGTTACCTTGACCTCTGACCTTGAGAAGTATTGCGTAACTGGAACAGGGATCCTTGATTAAACCAATAGGGGATGGTTAATGCAGGCTTCTAATTAGTTTTCCCCTGAAATTCTGAGTAGATTTGCACTTTAGAACTGTTTGACCTTGACCTCTGACCTTCAAGGTCATTGTGTAATCTGAAAGCGCATCCTTGATAACCTAGGTGTAGATGGAGGTTTTAGGCTTCCACCATCACCAGGTTCTGTCTCATGTTATTTGTGATGGTTGGCTGTGACCTTGACCTCTGACCTTGAGAAGTACATGTATTGAATAACTGGGGCAGGATCCCTGATTAAACCTATCGGGGATGGTAAATTCAGGCTTCTAATTAGTTTTTTCCTGAAATTCCGAGGCGATTTTCGCTGAAGAACTGTTTGACCTTGACCTTGACCTCTGACCTTCAAGGTCATTGCGTAATCTGAAAGCTCATCCTTGATAACCTAGGTGTAGGTGAAGGTTTTAGGTCTCTACCATCACCAGATTCTGATTTATGTCATGTTATCAAATTTGAATATTAAATCTCACCACGATATCAGCAGATATCATGCGACCGAGCAGGTGCAAACTGAAAATTTCAGTTGCAATAACATCCGTGGATGAGCAATGATGTTGTGATATCAGTTTCACGTCGCTTACTGTGGCAGATCTCCCGATATGCCAAAATATCAAATTTGATATATCAATATCATTATGATGCTGACACTGGAGAATAAATTTGTTGATGCCAATATCTTGCCAAGGACCATAAACATAGGGAAGGAACTTGTTACTAGTGCTCTACCTGGCGTCTGAGACAAGTTATTCAAGAAACAAAAGTGTGACAGGCAAAATCTCAACTTTTGATATATCAATTTCACCATAAACCAGGTATCGGAGACTGGAAATTTTCATTCCATCTTGTAGCTCAGGTCATGAAACCTGGGGGTAGGTCTAGTGTTTCAGCTAAAGCGGAATAGCAGGGCGCGGCGCCCTGCCTTGCCTATGGTCCGCCCTACTGCCCTTTTCAACAGGAAAAAACGCCCTGCCCTAAATTCTGACCACCCCTGCCTTCACTAGAAGGCAAGAATGCCTTTTCTGCACTATAACCATGCCTTTTCAACTAACTCATGCCTTACAAAGATCGTTGATACTGTGTTTAATACTCTCAATCCAATTCCCGCACAAAACCCATGAGTCGCATCAACGTCGAGACAGCACCAACATGCAAACAGCCTGAACCTCACCTGCAGACTACCTCAAGTGCACTCGTGGCAGTGTTTAGAATAGGTGCCATATAAAGCAGCCGAGGTTGGTTTAGTTACATTTCCTGCCGTAATTGGATTGCCATTGGTGTATGAGGCGCTGCGATCAATACCGATCGAATCACATGGGAAACGTCAAGTCAACGAAATACATGAAACATGCCGACAAAAAAGGCAACCAGCACAACTTCACCAGGCTGTCGTTAGTAACAGTAGTGAACAAAACACAATGGAATGTTTATTTCAAGAGGTGAGGCGACGTATCACTTGAACCGAGTCCGGAATCGAGTCAGTGTTCACATGAAGAATCTGAAACTTTGGATAGAGCCGCGACTTCAGCATTTCAATCTGNGGGGAGTGAGTGACCAAGGAGGATCGGACAACCGGTCACGTGACGTTTCTGCTAAGGTCAAGGTCATGTAAACAAATGCACGTGGTTTGTTTATATATGTTTGTCTATGTATAAATATGTATAAACTATAAAATATCTTTCAAAACCACTTTCGCTGAATGGGTGAATGTCGTCCACTCCTGATCCTACACACTGATTCCTAGCCCAAGTCCCTAACCCTAACCCCAACCCTGACCCTCAACCCTTGTCACTGACCCCTACCCTAATCCTAAACCTAGTCCTGACCCTAACCGTCAACGCTAACCACCCTAACTCCGTAACCTGGGTACACTGGTTTAGACGACATCAGTTTGTGCACCACTTTCCCTTTCCAGAGATGGAAAAAAATCAGATGTAGACATTTTCGGGAGCTACAGAAACCTCTTCATGAAGGGAAGAGAGCTAAATATTGAGGAGAACAGAGAGAATAACACACAGGGCGATGTTAATTACATCTTCATATTCAGGCTGGACATCCTCATCCAAAAGAAAGTTTATATCTACAGTTACCAGATGAAATGAATAAGAACAGGGTTTTTTGTCCACAACCTGCCT
This sequence comes from Notospermus geniculatus, assembly GCA_002633025.1. Classification (NCBI taxonomy): domain Eukaryota; kingdom Metazoa; phylum Nemertea; class Pilidiophora; order Heteronemertea; family Lineidae; genus Notospermus; species Notospermus geniculatus. The sequence continues at coordinate 179,787 of NMRB01000457.1, forward strand.
CTTTGGACGAGAATCTGCCGAATGTCACCAGCAGTTACCGCCTTGTGCAACACGCCATCGATGACGTAGCGATTGTCACGATGGGCACCGCTTCTTCCATGTCTTCCGTGGACTCACATTTTCAGCATTGATTTTTATATTGATGCCGAATAGTTTGTCCATCCTTTCACATTTCATCTGGTAACTGTAGATGTAAACTTTCTTCTGGATGTTTCATATATGGCAAATCTTGTCTCGTTTTTCTGCAATTCCCCTCACAAATTACTGCAATCATGGGTGAATTTCATGCAGCATGACGCGGCTATATGGCGAACCTCCGCGTTGAGATGGTATCGCGATTCCCCAGGGTGATCCTGGTATCAGAACGCTGGTGGCAGCTAGTGCTCATAATCAGGGTTCAGGTTCTAAGGATGCTATAACGCCTAGAAACCTCAGATTGGAAGTTTTGCCAATAGCGGAACCCCTGAGAGTGGCAACGATGCTGGGGGTTCGGTATTAGAAAAGAGGGCATGTACATTTTTTTAAAGATGCCCACAGGCTGCACACGTGCGAAGGGTTCGCAAAGCTGAAAGTCCCGGAGAGAGTGAACTTTGTGAAGAAGAACGGGTTATGCCTAAAGCCTCGGTTATGTCGCCCTACGCTGTGATAGAAATAGCGTCAACTAGTTGCAACTGATAACTTATGTCACCACCGACTAGAAAAATACCAATCGGTCGCAACTACCTGGAACTAGTTTATCGCCGTCTTTTGAGTGCGTATGTCGACACAGATTTCTTTTGATTTTAAGTAAGTTGAACATGTGCGACTTTCAGGATCTGGATATTTTTAGTTTGCAACTAGTTGGCAACCAGTTACTCGCTGACGCCCGAGAGCTTATGTCACCTTGTAGTTGTGACTAATTAGTTCCAACTACGCGCCGATTATCAGTTGCCAACTAGTTCTGACTGTACGTAAGGGCGACATAAACGAGGCTTAAGGTGTCTGAGTTGGGAGGTTCAAAAGTTGATATGCTTCGTATTCATCGCAGAGTACAACCGTCTTTGAGGTATCATTTGACCATGCAGGAACTGATGATCAAGGAAGCACAGTCAATGTACTTGGCAGAATGTCCACGCCGCCTAGCATCAACATCAACCGTCTCCAAGCTGTTCAAAACTGTGCATCAAGGCAGATTTCTGAAGGAAAAAGTAGTGTTTCAGCTAAAGCGGAATAGCAGGGCGCGGCGTCCTGCCTTGCCTATGGTCCGCCCTACTGCCCTTTTCAACAGGAAAAAACGCCCTGCCCTAAATTCTGACCACCCCTGCCTTCACTAGAAGGCAAGAATGCCTTTTCTGCACTATAACCATGCCTTTTCAAGTAACTCATGCCTTACAAAGATCGTTGATACTGTGTTTAATACTCTCAATCCAATTCCCGCGCAAAACCCATGAGTCGCATCAACGTCGAGACAGCACCAACATGCAAACAGCCTGAACCTCACCTGCAGACTACCTCAAGTGCACTCGTGGCAGTGTTTAGAATAGGTGCCATATAAAGCAGCCGAGGTTGGTTTAGTTACATTTCCTGCCGTAATTGGATTGCCATTGGTATATGAGGCGCTGCGATCAATACCGATCGAATCACATGGGAAACGTCAAGTCAACGAAATACATGAAACATGCCGACAAAAAAGGCAACCAGCACAACCTCACCAGCCTGTCGTTAGTAACAGTAGTGAACAAAACACAATGGAATGTTTATTTCAAGAGGTGAGGCGACGTATCACTTGAACCGAGTCCGGAATCGAGTCAGTGTTCACATGAAGAATCTGAAACTTTGGATAGAGCCGCGACTTCAGCATTTCAATCTGACAGAGATCGTTGTTTTTCCAAGTCCATTTTTCCCAAACCTGTGCCTGCATTCTTCATCAATTTATTTGGCTGTAATCCGGAAAGTGTACTCTCTCCAGTCATACCAAATTCGTTTGCCAATTTCTTTCCACTACACAGATATTTACTTGAATGACTGATCTTACTTCAGACCACGGGCCTTTCGGCCGCATGGTATTGACGATCTTTTTGGCGGGAAAATGCTAGATGACCATGGATCTGATACTCAGCTGCATTGAACTTTCAGCTGATAAGACATCTCTTATGCACTGGTTATTTATTGGGTTTTTACAAGGGATTGGCATAGTTGTTTTTGGAAATAGCCCTACCTCCTGTTTAACCCTTTCCAACCTGACCACATTTGAAGTTTTAACCCCTTGAGCACTATGACTGTAATCAACTTACATTGTATAGGCCTAGACTATGAAGTTTTGCTCAGAGTCAGCATGATCAGCATTCTCCTTGAAGTTTTTTTTTCACAGTACATACACCTACTGTTGTGATTTAACCCTTTGATCCCCGAAGCAGAAAATGTCCATTGGTGTGAGGACTATCAGAGTCAGACTTGCGTCGTAACAGTATGATGCCCTTGGGCCTTGGTACCTGAGAAGCAAAGCAGGGCATGTGCTATCATGGCACCCTGCCTTTTTGAGAATGGAGGCGTCTCTGCCCTGCCTTTTTCAAATCCTGGCTGAAACACTAAGGTCACATTTCCAGGTCTGTAGCTCTTGCAGGAACAAAGTTACAGGTGTGACAGACTGAACAGACAGACACACACAGACACACACACAGACAGACAGACACCACGACCAAACACTATAATAATATAATAATGAGGTGTCCGCAAAATTAAAACGCCATCATTAGCGGACACCAGGTGGCTCTGTATGGCCATGGTATTTATTGCTTGAGGGATCATTCTGAGGGAGTCATTCTAATGAATTTCTGATTATCTGGTAATTGATTCTCTAATTGTTTGCAAATGACTCCATCAGTTGTTAATTAAAATTGATTTGGTAAAATGACCATGAACTATCAGGTTAATTGATGGCACCTCATATGTATACGAACTGTGTCCACTCTGGCCTCCCATACTCACGCGGCACGTAATTGTAAGCGACGCACCGATTGGGTATAAAACCTGTTAAAAAAGTCGCAGTGCGACTTTAAAAAGACGCAGTGTGAGTTTCAAATTGTCGCAGTGCGAGTTTAAAAAGTCGCAGTGCGAGTTTAAAAAGTCGCAGTGCGAGTTTATAAAGTCGCAGTGCGAGTTTAAAAACTCGCAGTGCGAGTTTAAGAAGTCGCAGTGCGAGTTTATAAAGTCGCAGTGCGGGTTTAAAAAGTCGCAGTGCGAGTTTTAAAAGTCGCAGTGCGAGTTTATAAAGTCGCAGTGCGAGTTTAAAAACTCGCAGTGCGAGTTTAAGAAGTCGCAGTGCGAGCTTATAAGGTCGCAGTGCGGGTTTATAAAGTCGCAGTGGGAGTTTGTAAAGTCGCAGTGCGAGTTTAAAAAGTCGCAGTGCGAGTTTAAAAAGTCGCAGTGTGAGATTAAAAGTCGCAGTGTGAGATTGTGAGATTAAAAAGTCGCACTGCGAGATTAAAAGTCGCAGTACGAGTTTAAAAAGTCGCACTGCGAGTTTAAAAAGTTTTCAGACTAATGCTTTAGTGCCGAAAAACCCCGCGTCGAAAGATCAATTTGGACCGAATATAATGGTCACTTAAAGGGACTTTAGGCCCACGTGATCCAATAAATGTGGACAGATTTCTGACTCTTCCATAACCCTTCTGCTTGTTTGCTGCAAATTTTGTTGAATTCAGACTAGTTGACCGTACGATACAAAAGTGCTGAATTAATGAGAACCCCAAGAACGATGAGAGCGCAGGGTCACCTGTGTACATTTGAAAATGCTAACGTGCATTTGCACGTGGAACACTAATTGTGCTGAAAATAGGTCTGTTATCCTTTAGACTTTTCAAGTTGGACTTTTTTCTCGTCCATTTTAGACCCTATAAATGTATTACCAATAGATAGAAATATGGCACCTCTTAGTCAGATAGGCATGATTAGAACGTAATTAAACTCGTACTTGTTGTAAAAACGGCGAATTTGTTGATTTTGGGCAAATATGACGTAATATGCCATTTCTACATCACAGCGACAACATATAATGTTCAAATCAAGCTTATTTGACTAAGAAGTGCCATATTTCTATCTATTGGTAATACATTTATAGGGTCTAAAACGGACGAGGAAAAAGTTAGCAGTACATGCACACTTGAATTTGTAATAGAAGTCCGTAAACATTGTAATAGGAGTTAGTGAAGGACCTCAAATAAATACCAATTACGGGCACTTCGGGGGGTCGGATTTGACGGGACTTTTTATGAGATGTTTGGAGGGGTATACTAAACCATATAAAGCAAAAAGAAATTCTGTTGCAATTTGTTCTAGGTTCCCCCCAATATGCGATAAATATCCTGGGCTATTCGGCCTGTCCGCCGGTCAGTAGGGCCGAATCGGTTAATGTCGTCCTGGGTATAACAGAAATATACCCAGGTTCAATGTCGTCCTACAAAACTATACCCTGGGTATAGTTCGATCTACAAAAGTATACCCAGTACCGTAGTTTTGAGCCTAGGCACGAATTAGGAATGGATGGCCGCCATTTTGTTTCTCGCTTCAACTGAGACGGCAGTTTTGCAATCAACATCGTCAAAATACCAGTCAATATCATCAGCTTTTCTGCTCACCGATAGCATGGGTCAACTGTTAACATGTGTCTTAACACAATGGTCCAAACTTATCGCAAGTTAAGCTCACAATTTCAAAGAAATGAGCAAACGAACAGAGCCGATCTGCGTCATATGTTTGTTCGGTGTCGTGCATTCATCTACGTCCGCATCGACATTACATCAGCCGTGCTGCGAGTACTATTGCGGATTTGAGTGACGATGAACGGCACGAAACATTCTTTGATGACTGTCGGTACGATATATTTAAATGGTGCCCGTCGTGTCGGGCGCTAGAGCAATGTTTTTGGACTTGTCATGCTTGTGCATGGTCATAATAATAATAATAATAATGTTAGTTCTTATATAGCGCATTTCCAGTTGACCTGCTCAATGCGCTTTACATTATTACCCCCAGCTATAGGTCTGTTCATTCCAATTAACTTTCTCCACTCCCCGGGGAGTATTACAGTCCCGACAGTCCCGGCAGCCGACTTGGACTAACATTCACATAGACCATCACTACCAGCCAGGTACCCCTTTTACACATGGGTGGGGTGAAGCAAGTGAGGCAAAGTGACTTGCTCAAGGTCACAAGCGAGCGTGTTTTTTTTCTTGGTCAGGACTGGGAATCGAACCCGGGACCTTCTGATCAGAAGTCCGTCTCGCTAACCACTACACCACGCCGCTCCTGTGGCATTTGCAAGAACAATCTCGTCTTCAGGTGCCGTATCCAATCCTCGGTATACTTTTGTAGATCGAACTATACCCAGGGTATAGTTTTGTAGGACGACATTGAACCTGGGTATATTTCTGTTATACCCAGGACGACATTAACCGATTCGGCGTCAGTAGGGATTTGGTGAGCAACCATGGGACGACGACACACGATTGGAATATACACACGTTTCGTAGCTCTTGCTCGATAAATCAGCTTAACGAACGTGTAAATGAACGAAAGCTAAGCGAACAAGAATAAGACATCTTGACGATGTCAATGGTTCCCGAATTGTTTTATGGACAGGGTTGCCCAGATAAAGTGTCCAATGACGGTCTCAGTTTCTTGTGGGGAGCAGGCTGTCTGATGGCCAACTCTCCCACGCAGGCAGGTAAAGGCATGATTTTGGTTTGGGCCTCCTGGAAACCACAGCCTAAATACCTGGTATTGTGCTTGAGGTCCCATAGTGTTGTGATGCAATATTGATCAAGTTCCATTGACATGATTGAGGCATTTATAGGGCCTAGACCTATGCCAGTGAATCGAGTTTGCACTGAAAGTGATTAAGGGTCAAACCAGCCATACCACAAGCATGTGCCAGGAGACCATACTGTTATTCCCCTCCAGTGTCTGGTAAAGGCCCAATCCATTAGTTTGTAACCTGGTCCCATTGAGTCTCTCGGACACTTGTTCTCTCAGCCACCCTGAAGATTGTCTTTTTTCAATGGCAGGCCTAATATTGTTTGGCGATATTGTATTTTTTTTGTCACATAAGCGTGGCCTTTTTCATGTTTTGACCTTGACCTTGCCCTCTCTTCATCAAGGTCATGGCGTAATCGAAATTGGCATCCTAAATAACCTAAAGTTTGACCTTGACCTTGCCCTCTGATCATGAAGGTGATTTCATACCGAAATCGGCATCTTCAATAACCTTAGTATGCCCGATATCATGCCTCGACTACATCTACAACAGGCAGATATATTACAGATTGTCAAGTTTGACCTTGACCTTGACCTCTGATCATCAAGGACATTGCATAATCGAAATGGGCATCCTCAATAACTTAAGTATAGGTGATATCACGCCTCTACCTGCACCACAGCCAGAGATATTTCAAATTATCCAGTTTGACCTTGACTTCTGATCATTAAGGTAATTACATAATCGAAACGACCATCCTCAATAACCTACTTCGACCTCTAGTCATCAGGGTCATTGCATAATCAAAATGTGCATCCTCAATAACCTAAGTATGGGTGATATCATATCCCTCCCTCTACCACAGGCGGAGATATTCCAAATTATCAATTTTGATGTATCAAAATCTCATGGTATCTCTCTCTCACTCGGATGGGCTTGAGAATTTTAACCAGCCCAGTCCTTGGATAAGCAGGCATGAACTAAAACTTATTTCATGTTGCTCAGTTGACAGTAGGGCAGTTATCTCCAAATATCAAATTTGATTATCAAGTTTGACCTTGACCTTGACCTCGGATTATGGAGGTCATTGCATAATCGAAATGGGCGTCCTCAATAACCTAATTATGGATGATATTATGTCTCTCCACCTACCACATGCAGAGATATTTCAAATTATCAAGTTCAGTATATCAAAATCTCATGATATCTCAATCACGCGGACACTAGACGCTGGGAATGTTAACGTAGTTTAGTCCTTGGATAAGCAGGTATGGACCACGACTTGTTTCATGTTACTCAGTTGACAATATGACAAGTTATCTCAAAATATCAAATTTGATTATTAATTTTGGCCTTGACCTTGACCTCTGATCATCAAGGTCATTGCATAATCGAAATGGGCATCATCAATAACGTAAGTATGGATGATATCATGCCTCTATCTCTACCACGGGCAGAGATATTTCAAATTATCAAGTTTGATATATCAAAATCTCGTGATATCGCAACCACCCGGACACCAGAGGCTGACAATTTTAATGTAATCCATCCAGCCCTTGGACAAGCAGGGATGAACTAAGACCTGTTTCATGTGGCTCAGTTGATAATATGGCAAGTTATCTCAAAATATCAAATTTGAGATATCAATATCACTATGATCCTGGCATCACATGTCAGAAATGATAAGCCCAATAAACTGGCAGGGTTGACAAACCTAGGAGTGGGCATGTTTCCTGTGCTCTGTGTGGGCTATATATCCCGGTAGATGGCTTTTTAGATTTGTGACAGACAAAATTTTGAGATTGATATTGCAATTTCACCCTGATCCACATATCGGAGAATGAAACCGAATAGCTCATCTGATAGCTTGGGTCCACAAACATAGGGGTAGGACCTGTTTCCAGCCTTCTAGCTGTCCTGTGGAATGAGCTGTGACAGACAGAAAGGTGAACAGACACACACACACACACACACACACACGCACGCACGCGCGGAGTCGTTGATCCGAGATCCACCTGTGTGTAAAGTCTGGCAACATCTACCTTTGACCTAATGGAATGCGGAAGCTAGGAAATCGATCGTTGGATTTTCCACGGACCTTTATTCACACGCGGCTATTGAATGACCGATGCACAACGCGAACAATCGGGCAACGACCACAAGTGATCGACATGCATGATTATAAACTGCAAAGCTCTGCCACATTACATGACTTCCGCATTCCATTAGGTCAAAGATAGATGTTGCCAGACTTTAGAAGGAACTCGGATTATCAGTAAAACCATTCAAAATGGACCTCGGTTCAACACACCTGCAGTCCGAGATCCAGCTAGATCGTTGGATCTCACACCGTATGGAAAAATGCAAGTTTATGCCGTCAATGTAGTTCCGAGGTCCGAAAATCGGAGCTCGGATTCCCATCGGACCTCGGATCCCGGTGTGCAAACTCAAAAAGGATCTCGGATCCCGGTCTCCGCAAGTACAGACACATACACACGCACACGCACACGCACACACCAAGACCAACAACAATATGGTTCCCGATCTTATGGATCGGGAACCATAATAAATGCAAGAGTCGATTTACGAGTATTCTTTCTTCGTGTACATGTACATGTATATCACTGTGGTAACCTCACACCCACCATCATAAAAAAAGTTGAAGCCCCTGCCTATTACGTAAAGCCGAAATTCAGGCAGTCAGAGCATTACAAGATCAATACACAGCGCGAGTCCAGTCTAGATCTTAGTTACACATTTGGACTCCCGGCAGCGCTCACGCGCTCTCAAACTGACTGCGTGGGAACGAGCTTCGGGATTCCCTTGCCGCTGGCGTCACTCCCGCGAATAGGGCAAGTGGCGCGCTTTTATGCATCACGTGCATAGGCCTATCACACATTGTTGCCACAATGTCGAGGCAAGCGCGCAAGGGGTTTTCGAAAAACCTGGACTGAGAAACACTGGATTGGATTGGATTGGATTGGATTGGATTGGACTGTGACTCACTGCTCTCCACCACCTGGATTCTGTATCCACGGGTCTTCATGGTCAAAACGTCCCCAAGTCAAAACGTCCTTTGTTTTATGCAATAATTCAAATCAGAACATGGGTAGACCCTGGGCCCAGAGCTATTCGAAAGCTAGTGTTTTGATTAAGGGTTTTCAATAGCCTATACAATAGTATGGATACTCTTTTAGAACAAACTACTGAATTGACTGCAAGGAAACTGAAAATGCTCCAAAACAACCGACTGAATGAGTGTACTGGTGTTAAAAATAAATGAATGCAGAAAATGAAACCTGTATTTAAACATCTCTATTAAAGACAGCTGCACCACTGACTGTGATGGTGTCCTCATTACGGAGGTCAAAATGAATAGAAAGTATCTACCAGTTTGGGACTGAATTTCGGTGTCCTTAATATAGAGGTGTCCTGCTGACAGAGGTCCAATGCTATATTTCTAGCACTGATCCTGCTGGTTCAATAACAAATTGTACCTTGGCTGATGAAATCTCAACCCCAAGCTCTGTACATTTTTCCTGTACATTGTGGGGTTGAGTTTTTGACTTTCTCTAAGGCAATATATTTCTCATGGGTCATGCAAGGCAATGCAAAGGCCTGTCAGCCTAGGCCTAGGCCTATGAAAAAGGTAGGCCTAGCCTATAGGCCTATTCCTATGTAGGCCTAGGCCTAGGCTAGGCCTATGCAGAATGCATGGGATTGGTCATTGACTGTACTGTACAGCTAGGCCTAGTGCATGCCTCCCCCGGCCCATGCATTCCGCGTAGGCCTATAGCCTAGGCCTATGCCCAACCTTGATGATGGCTACATGGCCATGCCCGCCCCATTAGGTTTTTTGACCCTACCCTAACCCTGCCAGTCCCACGCCTACTTATCAATTCAGTTTGGTAACTTATGCATTTGTTTCAGGTCCTTTCTACCAATGGTGACACTGTAAAAGTCCACTGGATTGGTTGGCCTGCAAAGTACCGATTCGGTCATTCACAAACGAGACATTGTGCCTGCTGACCCTCCAACACCATCTGTTCAAGATCAGACTCGTGCATTCCAGAAGAGACTCCTTTATAAACTGAAGTCTGTCCTCGTGTCATCAAGGCGTGCTGACCCTGCAGTTCAAGTTAAAGTTCCTGTCAGCCTTGAGGTCTACAACAAGGTCATGAACATTAAGACCAAGGGCAAAAAGCAGCGCAAGGTTCATCTAACAAATCAAGAGCTAACTGAGCATGTACTTGGCCGAATCAGCGATGATTGGTGTTACCGTATCCTTGATATGAATGGTGATTTTTCCTATGTAGTACCTGGGACTGTTACTTGTTCTGTTCGTAGTGAACGGCTGTTGAAAGAATATACATTTGTAGACGGTCACCTCACTAAAACATCACTTCCTGGTGATCATGTGTTCACTTTGAAAATTTGTAAGGGCAGAAGGTACCCGGGCAGATTTTGACAAAATGCCGTGGAAATCCATGTTGGAACGTCTATTGATTGAATGATCACCAAGTAGGGGTCCACTGTTTTCAACGCTAGGTATTTCTCATCACAGTGACACCTGTCAATGTACCCTTTTCATTTTTGCTACCGTACGTGTACATCATTTCGGACTTTGTGTAATCCCCCCTCGTTCACCAGACTTCCATATTGCAGTCAAGATGACTAGTGTCAAGGTTAAGGTTGCAACCTTGTTCCTCCATGAACTTGTGAATGGGCCATCAAGTGGCCATGTTGAATAGGCCATCAAGTCAGGGTGTCACTAGCAAAGATTTTGCAAAATATGTTCTTGACAAGATCTGTCAGAGGTTTGATTTGAGTGTAATTCCAACAGACCGCCTTGTTAGGCAGGTCCAGCGAAAAGTTTCACGCTTTTGGACACAGGTTAAGAATACCTTTAAAGGAGGTACACAGAAGTCACTGTTTTTGAGAAAATTGTCTGACTCGGACACCCACAAGTACTGGGATTTTGAAATACAATGCAATGAATTTGAAAAAGCTGCACTAATTGCAAAGAATTAAATACCTTGAAAGAAGGTCTTATTTCAGAAGGTTTGAGAAGAGAAGAATTAAAGTTGGAAAACAAAAAGCTTAAGAAAAAACTTTTGAAAAAGCAACTTGCAGAAGCCAAATTGAAACTGCTGAAGATTAAGAAAATGAGAGAAAAAGTTTCAATTGCTAGAACAAGGTTGACTTGGATGCGTGGTAGAAGGACATTTCCTCAAAGACCACTGTCCTCCTATAGTAGATCTTGGCGGTACAGAGTCTCCCGCAACCTGAAGAATAACGCTCTAGAATTTCTTGAACAGGATTATTCGGTTGAAAAGCTTGTGTTGGTAAAAAAACTACAAATGAGTTAAAGACAGTGGTTTTGAATGAGTCAAAACAGCTGAAGAGAGAAGTGAGAACTGTGAGTGAAGAACTTGCATTATACCTGAAAGATAGATCTTGTCTTTCAAATGAGAAATATTTGACTTTGACCAAATTTTGTCGTGAGCTTCCCAAATTGTACAGCGTTCAAAACTAGAGGCCTGGCGGCCTTGAAGCTACGCTGGAGATGCTGCACACCAATTCAGTTGGGCTGTCCTCCGTTCCTTCATGTCCTTGCTCTACAGATCCAGTTAAACCTGTGGTGCTTGCATTTGCAACCATGGCTTTATAGTGATAAAGTACAGATGGAATGGACGGCCTACCTAGGCCTACTGGGCAGAAGGTGACTGACAAAAACATACATTGGCAATGCATGCATTGACTGGTACCAGTACCCATAATCTTTGCAACTCAGGAAAGTCAGTGTTTTATCTTGGACTAGAAAGTTTGGAGTGGATAAAAGTGTTGTGGGAATAGCCTAGCTGTACGAGACAGGCTATTATAATGTTTTTTCACATCTTGTCATCTTGACTACCAGGAAATGTGACATCACTTCACCAGCCTACCATCTGTGTGGCGTACGATAGTCAGCATTTTTGCATTTAATATAGCCCCCACC
>NMRB01000457.1:206632-228904 GCA_002633025.1 Notospermus geniculatus
TCCACTCATCAGTTCATGAGTTATTGCACTTTTTGTGTTTTTGGTTTCCGGCCACCTGGTGGCCAAGCTAAGAGTCAAATCGGACCGAAACTTGGGGTCATAGGTCATCTGACCTAGGGGTATAAATTTACCAAATTTCAGGTCAATAGCACCTGCGGTTACGAAACGTGCCACTTAAAGGCAAAATTTTTAACTTTGACCTCAGTGACCTTGAAAAGTACGTCAAACCAAAAACCCGTTATATATGTAATGTACCCTCATTAGATACACCTATGATAAAAATTTGGAGGTGATCCAGTCATTAGTTCAGGAGTTATTGCACTTTTTGTGTTTTTGGTTTCCGCCACCTGGTGGCCAAGCTAAGAGTCGAATCGGACCAAAACTTGGTATCATAGGTCATCTGACCTAGGGGTATATATGTACCAAGTTTCAGATCAATAGCTCCAGCGGTTACGAAACGCGCCCTGCTAACGGAACACGACGGACGACGACGACGACGCCGACGACGACGACGACGACGACGGACGACGACGGACGCAGACCCACGACAAGAGCTCACCCCAGGTGAGCTAAAAAGGAAAGATTTATCAGAAAGCAATTAAACATTTATTTCATTTGTTGCGTCTACAGAATTTGCCAGGATTAGTGGAATCTACCTTCCACATGGCCATTCAGAAGGGTTTGCAGAGTTCCCTTCAGCCCAATCATTGAAATGTCCTCAGTGCTTTTACATCATCATGGTTCTTTTATTGTTTGGAAGACACCTTTATTTCGGACCCTTTTACTTTTGGGGTCACTGTTCCGTCATAACAAGACACCATCATACAAACATTACATAAACATTGTGAGTATGTCAGTCCACACCTAGCAGCGTACAAAATCTGAGCCAAAAATATTCATGGGTTTGGGTTCGAGGATATATTTTAGAGATGACAACTTTTTTTTGAACCACCCTGTATGATTAGGCCTAAACGGACACGCCGTCCTATGATAAAGATATAGGTCAATGCATCGCTAGTGCGTGATTAAGATTTCTATGACGCATTTTGAATTTGGTAAAAAAATGACAAAATTTAGGTTCACCTTGACCCTTGACCTTGACCTCGCAGTCAGTTATTGTACAATGTTTCTAATGGGTAGAGGCCCTAACATAATATACTAACAGACATTTGAACCGCGTGAATATCACTCGTCGGTAGGTAATAATCGGGATTTACAAAAAACAGCATTTTTGTGAGTGGTTACCATGGTAACGAGCATTTTCACAAGATAGCTGTCCGAAATCAGGGTGACAAAAGGCATATTTAAATCCGACTATATGGGGCAAAAAAGGAATATTAACAGTCAACAGGATTATTAGTTAATCCTCCGACGTCGATGATGATGATGATGACGATGATGATGATGGCCCAAAGTTTCCGAGAAGACAAGATGGCCACAAAGTTTGACATGCGGGAAGTTTCAAAGACTTATACTAGCTTAAAAGAACCTACTTATGAAGGACATAGGGCGCGAAGGGGTACTATGCATTGTTTTCTTTTACCTGAAGAGTTCTATTTCCCGATCAAATAAGCTTAAAGCGAATCGAAAGCGAAAAAAATTGATTTAGAAATAGAATTTGAAAGGGGACGAATTTTCAGGAAAAAATGTAAACAAACTTCTCCAGAATGTCAACAAAGAAATTTTCGTGCATTTTGATTGGCTGAATTTTGTGTTTACAAACACCAGTCAAATGTAAACAAAATCCGCTATCGATTCGCTTTAAGAACATTAAAAATGTTAAAAATATTCTTATCATAGAAGGAAGAAAAACCGCGAGGTTTCGCCTCCAAATCGGATGATGCAGCAACGTCACCAGCGCGAAAATTACGTCATTGGATTCTGAGGTGTTCGTGAGCATGCGCGCAGGCGCGGCGGGATATTTAAATTGACAAGCTTTCTGCCTACTATACGAAACGCGACAATTACATGTAAGAAATAATGACCTTTGATAGATACAGAGTATTCAGAACAACAGGTGAAATTGGGAAAAACGTCATTGGCTTTGGAAACGAACTAGGAAGAATACAAATACGACAAAACACCTTGGTGGAAAATAAAGCTTGTGTACTCGATCTAGCCTACTGACCACAATCCACCAGGGTAAAGCGGGAATCTGCATCACTTAATGCCAGGAGCACAATACTGGGAAACCCTTTGTAATTGTAGAACATGGATCCACTGTGTTTCCCATCAAGTGCTCCAATGGTATGAGGATAACCCCACAAGTCGCCGACACGTTTGGCTATTCGTTTCCAGTCGTCTTCCAATGGTTTCGGCATCTCGAGTGGCCTACATGATGGGCGACTATGTTTTCCGCCATATGAAAATGTCCTAACAGCGCAGCGAATGAGCATCCCTTGGCAAGTTGATTGAAAATAAAACAGTTAAAAAATACTGCTTTAATCTCGCGTTTCTTTTCATTTTCAGGAGTGAACGTGAAACAAACTTGGGAGGCGATGAACCGCGGTTTCAACATTGCCTTGAGTCGGCGAACAAATAAGAAATCTGGTAGCGGCCAAAGTTATGACAAGCCCTGAGGCATCGATGAGGTTTCTGTAAGTGGTGAAAGAGAAGAGGAACACTACACCCAATCTGGAGGAGGACGACCATCAGCATAACGGTTTTGAAGGTGACGAGACTATATTGCAACAGGCCATTTATGAATCGGGCATTTTTGATACCGATGATGACAACGGGGAAAACACGGCTCGATGAACTGCATCCCAGCAGATCCAGAGGAAAGCTCTGCTCTACCGATGACATTCAAGTAGATTCCCCCCACACAGAGCTCAAAAACTAAAGCTTCAAGAAGGAAGACAACTGATGATGCACGAGACAACGGACGCTTTGGGCTGTATACCGAATTTTGACCCAACGTATGGAAGAAAAACATAAATCACCTCGAATCAAATTCTTTGAATCAATCACGCCGCAAGTTGATACAATGACAGATGAATGTTTTTTTGGACTTCCAGATGTCAGTCCTGACCTGGCTCAAACGTTCCCGAGAATTCAAGGCTGATGATTATATGACCGTCAACGCCGCAGTACCCCAGCATCATGGCCAGTGTCAAGTAGGCCATGTACACCGTCGTCCGCATCCTCTTTGTGCCCGACAACTGACTATCCCGCACATGGAGCCTTTTATCCTGCTGCATCACAGCAATATCATAACCCCTTTCAGAAGTGAAATAACGTTTGAATGCACCATTGTTGTATGAATAAAGTCATAAATTACCGGTAATGTTTCTTTCACTCACCTGATTGTAAAAACGAGTTTCTGTTCCACATATATCGGTTGCCTCCAGTTTGAACCAACGGTACTGATGTGGGGCAAAATCAGTTATTTTCAAATTCTGTAACTGTTGTGTGGCATTCTCATGTGGTTGAAAAACAATCCGTTCCATCAGGGTGGTCTATCAGATTCTGAAAGTTTTTATGGAACTACTCCAGAGAGAATATTTGGAAGTGTTGTCGTACCCATTCTCCTCCTTCCTTTCGTCCATCTGCCTCCTCAGCCTCGGCGAGGAGGAACAGAGCCAAATATTCTTCGTCTGAAAAGTCCATTTGATCGGCGCCAAATGACCAAGCACAGTGCACGCTTGTTACCAAATGTGACTCGCCGTGCCCGGATAGCGGATAGCAACCTCGTTCCCAGGGGTCGTTCGCTTTCTGACATTATGGCGGTCGCGTCACTAACCCCTGGCATCAGCTTTGGATTTAACGCACGTGATTGGTTGACGGAAAACCGTCAAATATATCCAAAAATATACCCAAAGAAATTTTCAAAATATTTTGGATCAAACCAGAAGGTTATCTATATCCAGGTTTGATGATTTTTTGTAAAAAAGAATTTCAAAAAGCACAAGTTAGTATTTCAAATTGATTATTTTGACTCGTGCTGCCACCTATACTTAGTCCAAGAGTCCTGGATTATCAACCGAAGCCGATTCCAGGGGTTAGTGAGCGAGTGGTCCGAGGTTGTCTGAGCGAACTATACCCCTGGGGACGAGGTTGAGCGGATAGCGGATACTGGATACCGTGTAGTGTGAACTCAGCCTAATGGTCGCTTCCTTCGTCACTTCGTACAAACCGCTGAAGACATTGATGGATTGCGGTGTAGTGCGTAGCACAGGAAGAAAAGCGCCTAGAGACGCCATTCATAGTCACCCTAATATGAGGAGCATTACAGATACATACAGCAAAATCCCCATCTCAACCTACCAAGAGGTTACTTTCACGTACACACGTACGTATTCATAATGACCTTGTGGTGTTTTGCAGCCCATCAGCTGACATGGATGTTTCAACCTTTGATATGTTCAATCTTGCCTCAGTGCATATCATTTTTTGGCCTCGTCGCAACACAGAAATATACGATCTACACCATGACTGACCTAGTTTCCTGTCTGTGATATCACAATATGTGGGCTGAAGTGACTCCTTCTAACTATCATTTGAAAGTCCGATAATGCACTTGACAGTCGTTAACGTGACAGCTGATAGTAACGCAGATGCCAACGCTAATTCCAACAGCAATGAGGATAAGCGTTATCGTCGGCGTCTATGTCAGCCCTTAGTCATGTTGGTACGCACTAGTCACACTTAAAGGTACTCTTGTTCGAATTGTAAACATTACGGTTTGTTTATTTACATGGTTGATTATAATAGTTATTTTCCTCGGACAGGTGTCAGCACCGTGTATACCAAAACATTAATGTTATCTATTTTTATATCTATCTTGATAAGTATTCTTGTAACTGAAATATATTTATGATTTTACGCTCAAAACCAAACAAAAAGTTGTGAAAGGCGAGATTTATTTCGATTTTATCTGATTTGATAGTACCAGAAGTTGACAATAGGTGGCACACCGTGATGTTTACAATTCGAACTACAGGGTGGGCCAGAGAAAGTGTCCCTCGAGCAATAGGGAAAAAATAGAAATGCTATTGTTCGAGGGACACTTTCTCTGGCCCACCCTGTAGAGCACCTTTAAGGTGGATTTATACTTGTGACGCCGTCACTCGCCATAATAGACTAGACCGGTTGTCGGCGTCAGCTGGCGAGTGTCGGCAGACCTGACCGCTCATTTAGTGTCATTGCCCACAGTGTAAACCCACACACGTAGATGGTCGCATGCGCCGACCTCTGCTTTCCCTGTCAGAATGATGTGACGACTTGTGGTTGGCTGAATTGCCGGTGTATGAAAGCGCACATTGTAAAAGTTCAACAGAGTTGAACTCTGGAAAATGTTACGCTGACATCCGCCGGTATACGGCGTGTGCTCGCTTCCGTGGACAGTATAAACCTATGCGCCGGCTATAACGCCGTCTGCGAGCGTATGATAGCGTATTAGCCTAATGCAGATTTATACTTCTGACGATAAATCCCCCTTTACGGCGGTGACGGCGTCAGAAGTATAAATCTGCCTTTACATCTATATATTATCTACTGACTTTTACTGCTTCGGCCTTCCAACATTTGGTGGGGGTTGCGGCGAGAAGGCCGGAGCATTTCAATAAGACTGCGTCTCAAGAGTCGAAAGAAAGGAGGCGTGACTTTATCGTGGAGATGTCTCGTGCCAAGTTTTTTTTCTTTCAGATCCTTGTAAGAAAAATAGTACTAAGATTTTCTGATAAATATCTTATAAAAAGACCTTACGAAACAACTAAGTTATTAAGAAGAAACTTATAAGACTCTCAGTAAGATTTCTCTCCTGGGTACCATGGTTCTTGAATGTGTTAAACTAGGTTAATGTGTTTCCAATTAAATTATTGATGAAATAACCAAAACATTTGCGAATCCTTCTTCAAAACAAAGCCCATAATTGATGGAGAAGTGATTTGTGAGGTTTAAGCTCTAGTCAGAATGAGATTCGAGGACGAGAGGATCATCACTGGCCTGTTGAATACAACTCCACTTGGAAAAAATTAGCTTTCCTTTCACGAGTTTTTCTTTGAACAAAATGCATTAACGACCCGTCAATTGGACTGAACTCAAAATGACGATATTTAGTGTCATAGGTTTCAGGATAAAATGACGTCAAAGTTTCATGAAATGTGAACATACCGTTCCCTTGTTTAGGGAGACCGTTCTTGGGGTCTGGAATCTGCTCCATTGCAACAGCACAAGGAGTGGGAACACTTATCAAGAAGAGTAAGCCAGACCAGAGGTTGAATTTAGGTTCGAACTGTTGAAAACATTTTGCCAAAAGTCTAGTAATGAGTTGGACACGGTATTTCACTTGTTTATATAAGAATTCTTCCACATGGGAAAATAGATAGATGGAACCTGAATCCACAATGTAGTGTATTCCCTTTTGTAATCGGAGTGGTGTCTCTCTTAGAAAAACACGAACACCGTTTATGAGATTAAGGTCAAAATCGTTAGATTTGTTTCTAGATTCTTTTATGTCAAAGACTGTGTGTATTTTACGACCAGATACCTCACAAGAGAGAACGATCTTCCTCAGTCCAATGCAGAAGCCACAATGCCGTAATCGCCGTCGCTGGCAAATTTCTGTTGTTGGGACGATCAGTTTTCCCGACAGGGTACCGCGAGCAACATCACAAAGTATGTATCGAGTTTCATTGACAAGAATGATGTACCGTTTATATACAGCGTTATTCACAATTAAATGTAGCTGAGAAAACAGCTGTTTCTCATAGAGAATATGATAGTCCTTCTTCCTGTAGCGATGGTATACTTTTAACGTTCTCAACGGGGAGGTTGGCGTCAGGATAATTAAGATAATCCAGCCGCTCTTCCAATCAAAGACCATGGAAAGAACAATATCAGCAATAGGTGGTCGGAATTTGCCGGTGTTAGTTACCCTATATTTCAATATGTGTTTATCCTATACGAGGATTCGTCCAGAGAGATAAATACTTTAGTATCGTTAGCTGAATCTGTAAATTATTTCCCTGTCGCAAAAAAGTATCCGGCCACAATTGCGGAGACATCCAAATCGTTCGACCGCCAATATGTCGTCGAATTAGATTCGGTTGGATGGACTGTTTACTGTGATGCCTAGGTGTCCGCCCGGCGTGGATTCGCAGGATCGCATAGTCGAAAGTAAGAATACCACAGATGTGATGCACCTCAAAGCGGGGAAGTGTTCTACGGACGATCGACGCTAGTGATTCCACAACCTCCAAGCGGGAAGCAGTTTTTAGATCTGTACACTCAGGCACTTTGCCCCTGCGCATGCACCACGGACGCAAGCATTTTAATTCAATTTAATTTAATTTGTTATTTAGGGGCTGATCTGTGATATGCTTACCAAAAGTGTTGTTGCCACGCTGTTTGACACATATTTCAAAGGTGCTGGGGACTTAACAGAGGCTTTCAACTTTGGGGAAATCTCGAAAAGTACTACAGCTATCTTGTTGAAAATTTCACGGTTGACACTATGGTCCATATCATTGATCATGACGTAATATCAACCTGCTCCGCTTATTGTTTCACTACTTACTGTAATTAGTCCTTTTGAATGCCTTAGAAATTGCGGAAGGAATCAATATATTCCATTGAGAGTTTGACTGAACATCCTTGGGATCATGTTGAATAAGATTGTCCAAAAGAAATCAAACAAGTTCTATCACGACAAGGCTTTTTTAAGGATAGAAATATCGGTTATACTACCCAGTTTCAACTTTGCTGAAGTCTGAGCCACAGGGTTTTATGCATGATTACAAGTCTTGACATAACAGGCCAACAACAATACATGGGCCTTAACCACTCATTGAGGGGCAAGGGTGATGAATTGAATAATGTCAAGTGAACTCTTTGCAAGTTTAAAGGGCCTCTAGAGGCAGCCCAGCATGGCTGGGGAAAACCCCGGGGAAAACCCAGGTTCAATACCTCGTAATGGTGATTAACGTTAAAGTGGCGCCGCCCAGCTGAAGAACCGGTACTGATAGTAGCCTAATGGCGAGCTGCCTCTAGAGGCCCTTTAAGAACAGTGACATCACATGTCTAATGTTTTGACTAGACACACTGCTTAGAAAAATAACCACACAGAAAGGAGACCTGCCCCTGTTCATTTCTGCTGTTTTCGGAAACACTCAAAAAAGCCCAGATATGGGAGAATCATTTGACCATTACAAGCTGTTACAGCATTATGGAATAATAGGCAGGGAACCCTGTCCCCTCTGTAAGAATTGGTCAGTCCATTCCCCTTTGCACAATGGCTTTTTAGGCCTACTGCCAAAAGGCTACTCAGTGCAGCCCTTGAATAAAACAGAAACTTGAGAAATCCTACGTTAAAAATGATGCATTTTCAACTATCACAGTTTGAAAAACTTCACTTTTTACTGGCTGATGTGACAGTACATAGTCCAGGCTGTACATAGATAGTGGTTTGAAACAAACTGCTAATGACTTCTTTCCCGTACAGAGCTCTAAAGTACTAATTACAGAAAGTGGTGAAACAAAAGAAGGAGCCGGTTGATATTATGTCATGATGATTGACATGGACCATAGTGTCAACCATGAAAGTTTCAAGAAGATAGCTTTCGTACTTTCCGAGATTTCCCCAAAGTTGAAAACCTCTGTTCAGTCCCCAGCATCATTCAAATAACCGATATCAACCTCTTCGAACTTTTTTTTCATGTCGGTGGTCACGTGATCAGAGATTTTCAACTGATTTTCAACTAACTGGGACTTTTCCATGCGTGTGTGTTTATCAGTTGCTTGCGCCTGTGCCATTTTGTGAACAAAGGCCAACACAGCTAGATCGGTCTGGGACCTGGCGACCTCCTGGTCTTGAAACCAATCAAACCGCTGAAAACCAGCAATTTTGACTCGGAAGGTCGGGGGAAAGGTCCTAGCTGTAAATGACCTCATTCTCACACGGAGAAGAAAAACGTGGCACTTTGCTACGGTTAGTAGAAAGGTTTCATTACCTGTAGCAGCCTTTCTCTGTACCGACAGCAGAACACGGCATGGATATTCAAGTAGCGAACATAATCAACCGAAAATACTCAATCTCCCCCATTTTAGGATCACATACAACCAAAAAGCTTTGATAAAAATACTTGAGGTCAGGGGCCATATGCATAAAACTACTTAAGTATGAAAATCCCAAGGGATTCCCTCAAACCACCACTAAAGTGGAAATCTTAACTTAAGGGAAATGCAGAAAGCTACTTTGGAATAGTGAAAGCCTCAAGATCACCCTTAACTCTAAGTGTGGTCACAGTTCCCTTAACTGACTCCTTAACTTCACAGTTGTGGCAGGGACAGGTTGGAATATGCTATCCATGCTGTTTTTTAATGCATGCTAGCCAAATAGGCCGGGGAAATTATGAGCTAGGCTAGGGTGGGATAACATTGAACTGTGCCAAGGATTTTGATTTGACAGACCATGTATTCTCTTTCTGTCCTACCAATTTGGTAACCTCTTTTCTTGTTTTCCACCGTTAATAGCCATTTTACACAGTTCCTAACATACTAAAATGGGCATTACAGCATTGCCTGCAGTCATGTTCATGTACATGCAGCCTACATTTGAGAAACCTTCCTTAAGTATGACACTCAAGAAATCTGGGAGACCCCTTGAATACTGAAATTTCATTGGCTGACACCACAATTCCTGGAAATACTTTAGTTAAGGGTTGCCCTTAGCTGAGTATGCCCTTAACTTGTTTTATGCATACACCTTAAGTATGACAGTTGGTAAAGTGAAATCCTTAGACTTTAAGGGTAAGTTTTACACTTAACAAAAGGAAGTTTTATGCATATGGCCCTACCCTCGAATGATCTGGCTGCGGTATCAGATCGAATGTCCAGTCAAACATCTACAGTACTGCCGACTCAAAACCGCCGGGTGTTTCATCTGCCACTAGCCGTCCAGGCCCAACTTGTTTTCTAAAAGCTGGTTTCCACTACAACGGATTCCGCTGCGGTTTGCGGCACGGGAGCGATTTTCACAGGCATTGGGATAATCAGCACGCCATGTATTGTTACACCATCGAAGGATTATCCAAAACCGTGTGAAAACCGCTCCGGCGCCGCATTCCGCAGCGGCATCCGTTGTAGTGGAAACAGGCCTTCCACTAGACGGGTTCTCCGCAGTGCTATTCCCGTGCGGTTTACCGCGACGGATCCCATCCCGCCGTATTTCTGGCCAAATACAGGTTCAAATGGCGAAAAACATGTAGAGCACAACTTCATATGGCATTTGAAGCGANTCCCCCCCCCCCCCCAGCGGATAGTACTGAGGTTTATAAATCAAACGATAAACGTAAACCTTACGACGAAGTTATTTTTCATACTACACATTCACCAGATTTCAATTTCTGTACACAAATGACGTTGTCGTTAACGATTATGTTTATCGTTTGATTTCTAAACCTCCCTAGTACATCATTTTTGCCGGACCGCTCAAGTGGAAAGACAGATTGGGAAATGTATTAAAGCGTTTTGAAACTCTGATACCAAGGCGGAAAATTGGTCAATATTATTCTGAATTCCGTCTTTGGGGGACGATAAAATAATGTTACCCAGAATGAGTCTTTTACCATGAACGGAGTTGATTATTTCAATAAATGTGTTCTCTTAAAGGAGCACGGTATTGGATCTCAGATGCGTTATTTGACTGCCGACGTAGAGGGAGCCACCTAGCGGCAGGAAGAGGAACTACAAAAATGCATTACAAAATGTACGTAGTAAATCGGGTCAATTCGCCGACACGTAGTTTAGCCCCTGGGTTGGAGGGTGGCGCCGGCTGTCGAGAAAAAGTGGCAATACCGTGCTCCTTTAAGATTCGAAGGTCGGGGTGTCTATTTGTCATGACATTAAAGCTTCTTTTCAAGTAAATGGCTAATCCACCATGCGTGGGCACTTTCGACTTTGCTTCAAGTTTGTGTAGCCAGGGATATCAAATACATTAGAATTAGTATTTTTGGGCAACCCAATTTCCTGTAATGGGCAGAGAGCACACTCAAGTCAAAGCCCTCGTCCCCTGAGATATTCATTGTAAAGGAGTAGATCATTGAATTTTGCATTTAGAGTTTGGCAATGAATTTATACAAAAAATGAATATCTTATTTGGGTGTTGTTTGCCTGGGTCGACATGTGTTTTGTCATCAAAGTATGGGGAGACATGAAGATGAGCAAACGGTTCATTACTGACGGACATCATTGGTGCAGTTTAGAATACCAAGTAAGGACCTGATTCATGAGAGTAGTGTGTCTGCTGTGTGTTGGCTGAGAATCGAGTAAGGAAATCTCTGGTCAATGTTTTTAATAGAAGAGAAATGGCATATGAAACAGTCCATCTGAAATACGAATGGGTCGAAGAGAAGTGAACTATGGGCGGTAAAGATGTCCAAAAGTGATTCTCAGGCAACAGGAAAACTGATGGACTGGAGAGAGAAATCTTCAGCAACAAAGGAGCAAAGTAAAGGCCGCCGTACATGATGCATTTTTCCTACGAAAAAATTCGTACGTATCTCATCAAATTTTATTGGAAGGAAATATTTCGCCTCCCGTCGTAGATGTGTCAATTTATCTCCTACATGTAGGCAATACTGTTGCTGTGTAAATGTGCGGACAAAGTGGCACAAAGCGTCAGTTGTGCAATAATCTGCTACCACGGCGTACACGATAGGAATGTTTCCTATAGCATTTTATTGTACAAGAAAAATAGGACGAAACCTATTTGCCGATTTTTAGCTCACTGGGGTGAGCTATTACGATGGTGCAGCGTCCGTCGTCGTCGTCCATTAGCAGGGCCCGTTTCGTAACCGCTGGAGCTATTGACCTGAAACTTGGTACATATATACCCCTAGGTCAGATTACCCACGACACCAAGTTTCATTTGACTCTCAGTTTGGCCACCAGGTGGCGGAAACCAAAAACACAAAAAGTGCAATAACTCCTGAACTAATGACTAGATCATCTCCAAATGTTTATCATAGGTTTAGCTAATAAGGATACTGATAGCCTAGTGGTTATCACGTCCGCTTAGCAAGCGGCAGGTCCCGGGTTCGAATCCAGCCCAGGCCATATGGGATTTCATTCCCGGCTCTTCACGTCCGTCGCATGGGACAGTAAGCCGTGGTGCCTTGTACCTTGTGTCTTTGCAAGGGCAAGTAAAAGACCCCATCCAAGTGAGGAACATGAGTAGCTTGTGATGGCCTCTTCCGTACTTACCAGGGCCAATAATGCTATAGCGTCGGCCCTGACGGAAAAATCAAATACAAATACATATATAACGGGTTTTTGATTTGACCTACTTTTCAAGGTCACAGAGGTCAAAGTTCGACAAAAGTGGCGAACCTTCAACAGTTTGCCGTTATTTCACCGAGCGACTTCATATCTTGCATAAACATGCATTGGAGGGGTACCTTAAAAATACCAAGTTTCGGCCCGATTGGACATCCAGTATGCCCGCTAGGTGGCGTAACCTGAAAATCACGTAAGTGCTATTACAAGTAACAAGTAATATAATAAGTGTTGGGTCATTCATGTGAATATGACCTTGCTTGGGTAAGGTAACAAAGGACTTGTAAATAAGGCCCTTCCAGCTATTGCCTGGGCCAATTAGTTAGAATATTTCTTTGTTTCATTCTCAAAGGTTGTGACTTACATACATTATTCATTTATAATGACATTTTTGGTATATTATCATGGCAACATACATGTATATGTGAAGTTATAGGCCCATAGCATGTTTTTTTTTCTTGTGTTTCTGGGGGTCTGAAAAATTGCATTTTCTTAGTTCATTAGGTCAGAGTCAGTCTGTTGCTTTTGTTTCTTCATATTTTCCAATAATATGGTCAGCCCTATTAACCTTGCAAGTTTCAGGAAAATTGGTCAAGTAGTTTCCAAAATTGGCCCATTTTGACGAACCCTGTCTTAAGTTTCCATCCCCTTTGATATTTATCTAGATGACCTTTACATGCATGTCAAATTTCGACCTGATTTGACTTCAAACTTGGGCACCAGGTGGCGTAACCCAAAAATCATCAAAGTGCTGTAACTCAGGAACGCCTTAACCCAAAGTGCTCCAATGTGCTATGTGGCCCCCTGCAGATGACCTTTATGTCAATGTGAAGTTTCGGCCCGATCGGACATCCAATATGGCCGCTAGTCGTAACCCGAAAATCATCAAAGTGATGTAACTCAGAAACGACTTGCCCCAAAGCGCTCCAATGTTCTATGTGGCCCCCTGCCGATGACCTTACCTGCATGTGAAGTTCCAGCCCGATCGAACATCCAATATGGTCGCCAGGTGGCATAACCCAAAAATCATCAGAGTCTTACCTGGAAATGACTTGACCCAAATTACTCGTAACTGATATGTACCTCCCTCAGTCATTGGACTATTATGTCCAACCCAGTGAGCACATGGTCAATGGACCATTTCATTTCCCTATATGACAAAAATTGGACGATGTTTCCCGTCATACATGGTAAAATTAATTCCAACAAAATATTTCGTAGGACAAAAATGTACCGTGTACGGCGGCCTTAGCCAAGCACAAATAGAGAGAAAACAAGGAATGATTAGGGCAATTTTTAACAGTATTCATGCACAGATGAAAACCTGATATGGCCGTTTTAAATATTAGCAACTCCCATAAACCTGACGCCCGAATTTTTTTCTTGCACACATCTGCCCAATATGTAGTATCTGACTCAGAAGAGCAATTCATCTGGCCATATAAGCTCACAATATTCTTTTATATATGTTTACCACGTTATGCCTATGTTTATCCCCCACATGGCCCCTCGTCGGAATACGCAGTAACACACCTTGATTTTCTTGAATAAAGAATTTATTAAGATTAGGCTGAACACCTATGTGAACTTGTTTGGTCTTGGAAAAATCTTTGGTCTTGCCCTGTATCTGGATGACTGACTGCTTTACCAAACTTTGTGTGAGCGCAGGATGGATGGGCATTTCAGGCCGACAAGACCCCACTTTAAATATCCTTAATCGTACTGGTGATGGATCGCCAACTGAATATCCTACTAAAAGAGACCCAAAACAATTAGCATAGAAAAACATACAATTGATTGGGAGAGTGAATGTTTGTTGTTTGTGGGCGATCACTGTTTGATGTTGTGTATAACGCCAACTAAAAAAAGTAACATCCCGCTTCAAGAAACTCATCAAAAACTCAGAACTGTCATAAATCGGGTAGGTTATCCCAGATTCGAGGTTTATTCCCTCAAAGCTTAATATTTTTGTAAGAACGAAGTTTACTATAAATTCATTATTCGTCTTTTTAAAGTGTGTGACGTAAATGACGATGTAGTTTGGACTTGGGCGTGGGCACCATAGAGCAAATATATGCTTGTTAATGATGAATGCGTGATCATGGCGAGTCAAAAAGGGGCAAAAGGCGCCACACTTGGAATCCGAACAACGTCTCGGGGGGAAAATCCGACCTGTGATTTTCCCAAGTGAAAAATCAAAGAGTTTCCCCTCTATGAAAGAACACCGATCATGACGATACTTGGATACTTTCCAATACATCAAAAAGTAGTACGTTGAAACTCTATGTCGAGTTTTCACGAATATTTTGCCCGGGGAATAATAATACGAGCAATTGTATCCTAGCTTAAAATGGACGGCATTGCTACTAGGTATGTGTTGGTATACCATTACCCTTTCATAATTATAGGGTAATTCAGTATAATCGACTATAACCGATAATCGGTCGGGTTCGACCAAATGAAAATTTATAGATGGATGATTTTTTATTCTGCTAGTTACAATCGGCGGGAAAAGTGGAATACTTTTCCTCAGACGGTAGGAAATAATATGGTTTTCCTGAGATACCAAATGTTGGACACTAAAAACTTTGGAGTTGGTCTTGTTGGTCATATTTCTGCATGAAAATTTTGGAAATTTGATAATATCGTAATTATGTAATAGATTATCAGAAAGAAACTAAAAATTAAACTTCTTATTATGTAATATTTTTGTGATTTTTGTTGTACATGTAATAGAATGGAACTTTCTTAGGATTTTGGGCTTTGTTTCATCAAAATATGTTGAGTGGTTGATGAGATATTTGAGATTATCAAAATTTCGATAATTTGAGATTTTCGTGTTTTGTAGGAAATTTTGGTGCCATTAGATAAAGATTACCTCAGAATAAGGATTTACAAATTTTTGGAACTTTTTGCCTTAACTGCGCAGAAATATTGCGAATTTTTCAAAGTATCAAAATGTGAGTGATTTTTCGAAGTATCAAAATGTTGATATTTTGAAAAACATGCTCAACTTCTAACCAGTTTCGGCTAAACGCTCCAACATTTCAAACTTCTAAGTTTTTAGGTGAGCTCTGTTTACTGATATCAAAATTTTGTAAAAAATTGAAAAATCTCAAATTATCGAAATTTTGATAATCTCAAATATCTCAGCAACCACTTAACAGATTTTGATGAAACAAAGTTCATGATCCTTAGAAGGTTCCACCCTATCAAAACTGGAAAAAAAATCTTTAAAAAATACATAATAAAAATGTTGATTTTTAGGATTTTTTCTGATGATGAGCTATTACGTACTTACGATATTTCCAAATTTGTGATGCAGAAATATGACCAACAAGATGTACTTTCATATGGAACAAACCGTGTTAAAATTGGGCCAGAAGTATTTGAAATATTCAAAGTACCAGGTGTAGACAAACTAATATCCGTGACTGTACATGTACCCCAGCCCAAATATCAAAATGCCTGTTTTTGCCACGTGTGTATCATCGTCCCAAACAAGGTCACGTACAACATGGAGAGCGAGTACTTGTATTCAGACTGGTCAAAATGATTGTAGAAAAATCAGCTTGACAAATCAGTTGACCTGGTTGATTTGCTATTTTCACACCCGACTACAGGAATGGTCTCTGGATTACTTGTCCCTGGATAACTAGCCCCCCGATAACTTGATGATTCGCCCCTTGGATAATTCAGACTTGAGAATATATCATCCTCGGATAACGCCACCCCGGAGAATTCACCCCCAGGATCAATCTCGACCCAGAGATTAGTTACGCTCGGCCGAGGTTGATGGTCGCTACACTAATCTCTGGAGACGGCTAAGCCCTAGCGGTGGCTTCGGGAACCAAAATGCAAGGCAAATGCGTTACACACAGCGCATCCCGCTTCACTCCAAGTTTATACAGTGCGCCAAGTACTGCTGTGGATTTTCCTCAATAAATACAACAGATCCCTCGAAAAAACCTTTCTAAGGAAATTTTTGTGTGTACATTTTATACTCAAGGTCATCTTATGTGGTTTCAGTGCATTTGTGGTTAAAATTCGGTCTAAAATTGCACGATACCAAAAATCACACCTAAGGCGTGAAATGGCTAGCCGTCTCCAGAGATTAGTGGAGCGACCTACAACCTCGGCCCGAGCGTAACGAATCTCTGGGTACGAGATTGCCCCAGGATAAGTCCCCCACTCCGGTAAATTCGCCCCCGACCCATTTTTTTGTAACTTTGTGCTTTCAAAGTATAATGTGCATATTGATAGGACATATACATGGAACAGTTCTGATCTAGATCATTTTACATTTATTTTCGTTTTTGTTTCTCTCCATTTATAGACCTAATTAACAGAAAATTTCTGATTCTTCGAAGGAAGTCCTATGAAATATTCACTTTACTACCTAGGGAACTAGGATAATGAAAATGAAATGATATGTTCATCGATGTTTAGTTCTGTGCCATCTGTTGGTTGAATGTGGGTCGGGGCGAAAAACGCTTCAGGGCGAAGTAGGGTGAAAAGAGAGTAGCTGATCCCCATACAGTAACCGCCCATAGACCAGTGGATGTTTGTTCTAGCTGCATAAGGTCTTCATGGTTTTAATTGCTCATCATTTCGACCTGCTTTTTCCTCTTTCCCATGTGATAGAGGAAACAAGGTAAAAATGTTAATAAGCCATTAAGATATTATGCAAGTGCAAACGTCCACTGTCAGCTACTGTCTGGTTCATCCTGTCCAGAGTTATCGGAACCGGGGTGGGGGTGGGGTGGGGGGGGGACAGATTTTAGAGGATTCGTTTTATTCCTAATAGATGCCAAGATTGTGCAACAATGATTGATAGAGCTATATAACTGAAAACGGAAGGTAACAGGGCATGCACCTGAAGAACTAAAGGTGAAATTAACTGTTTATGCCTAGACTCCTACAACATTTAGTAACAGGAGAATGCCAACAGACGCTGCCACGCTGAAATGGTTGTGGATGGCAACTACATGTACGTCATCAAAATCTGAGCTGTTGAATCGCCTGACTTTTTGCATTCATTTCTGCACTGCACTACTTCAAACAACGTGTACATCATAAGCCGGCGGCTGAAACCCATGACATCAGGAAAACCTGTGCTGTTCAACCGTCTGACACAATGCACACGTTCATTGCCATACATGACGCAGACAAGTACAGCGCTTGCAATAGGCGGCGGCATGTCGTTATGTCAACAATACCTGTGCTTGCCTCATTATCTCTCACAGTGGGTGTTAACGGTAAGAAAGAGCAACAAAGATAATGTGATAAAACCTGTACTAGGCGTCACCCAATACCATGGAGAATCGACACATGAAGAAACGAAAAAAAAGCTGTTGTGAAATTTTTGTGAAATATGTGTTTTTCAAGTTCATGTACATTTTCCTGTAATTTTTTAAAAAACACATACATGTATTTCACAAACAAATCCCAACATATTTTTTTTCGTTTCTTGATGTGCTGATTCTCCATGGCGACATTGGGTGACACCTAGTACAGGTTTTATTGCATTATCTTTTTTTTGCTCTTTCTCACCGTTAAAACCCACTGCGTCTAAAAACACCCAAACAAACGTCTGTTACCTACAAACCCAAAAATTGCCTATAATACTATAAAACTATCAACAGCCATCCATAATTCCTTAATAATAATAATAATCTTTATTTAGACTCGATAGCCTTATAGGACACAATGCCCTCTTTTCGTAAGGGTCGAGAGATAGTCTTGAAAAAGACCCCGGTTGGGGTCGAAAATTCGTGAATTCTGGAGATTGACTTCTTGCTTATTATGGTCGAGAGATAGGGATGCATAATATACGTTGTGCAGTGCAAAATAAATACAGTACATCAGATAAATATGATAATTTCGTCGTGTACTGCCGCCTGTCAGCGGTTCCGGGATCCTTACGTCAAGTGGCAAATGGGAGCAGTCAGCCGCGCTTATTACCAAAATACGGCAGAAATGTTGGACCGGACCAATGCAGTATAAACTTCTCCTAGGGCCAATGTTTGAACTAAGGGACGAATGTTTTGTTTAGGGCCTACATGTACCTTTTTCTGAAACATTCGGGCTCCCTGGGAGTGAAACGCCTCCGTTTTCTCCATGCAAGTTCCTCTCTTTTTACTCATCTGACAAACAACGGACATATTACCTGGTACCACAGCAAAGGTCGTACATTTCAACTGACAACAAAGCGCAGCACAGAGAAGAAATGAATTAACGTCTTGCTGCTTTATATCTGATCGCAAAATACCCCAATCCAGCACAATCGTCCGAAAATACTCATAGGCTGTGCTCTTTGCGATTGTCATTTTGCCAATTTCACAATTTTGATGTCCAGCACGTCAATATTGCTCCCCCATTCACCATTCAAAAAGAATGATGTTGAACAAACAAAAAAATAGTGAACTACCAGAATATCGGTGCATTGCATTTTTCAAGGAATGAGGTATAAATTAGGCCTTCATAATTTCTAAAATAATTTCAGCCACTGAAATAGTGTAGGCGTGTGAACGACGTCTGTCTGTCGGAATTCATTAAATGGGCCCAGCGTACTTGTATGTGGAGGAACATCTTGACAAACTTGGATATTTACAGCCCTTATATCCGCAGCCTACAATGCCCCGAGGATGTAGGTCGTCTAATGCTTTAAACGTCGGTTGTTACAGTTTTCCATACCTGCCCCTGAAGCGGGTGATCCACTGTCGCGATTTTGGCTTGAGACGCGGTTGCGTTCCCTTGCGGTTACCTTATAAGGACTTCCGATTGCCATATAAGGCGATCGCAAGGGACCGCAACCCCGTCTCAAGCCCAAATCGCGACAGTGGATTCGCCGCTTGATACTGTTAGATATGCAGTGCTGGGGTACGAACCCACAGAAAGTAGGCCTAACGGCCGATTACTCCAGTTAAACAACAACGTAGCAACCAATGGCAGTGCGTGTTACACTCGACTCGAGGTTCTGTCTCACGTCAGCATGATTCACCGAAAGCATGTTGAGGCGGGTGTAGTAGATCCAAGGTAGAACACATTGTCATGGTCGGTATGAAAGCGAAGATTTGATTGGCTATATTGAGGAGAGATTATCACCCTGCTGGCAATCCACTGAAAACGGGGCGGGTTGTTCAGGTCAGCAAAAAGTGTAAGAAATGGAGAGTCTGCATTGACCTTGACAGTTCAGGATGGGGAAAACATTGACTCCTTTATCTGAAGTTCATTCTATATATTTTCGTCAATGGGGCTATCCAGAATATATTTCAACCTCTCCATAATAGGGGTCTCTACTGTACTATAAGTTATACTATCCACTTTCTGTTCAGTAAGTTTCATTGTTTATCAGTTCTTTGGGAAGTTTGACCTTGACCTCTGACCTTGACCTTGACCTATGATCATCAGGGTTATTACATAATCGAAATTGGCATCCTAAATAACTTAAATATGGGTTTTATCAAACCTCCACTGCTACCACAGACAGAGACATTTCAAATTATCAAGTTTGACCTTGACCTGATCATCAAGGTCATTGCATAATCGAAATGGGCATGCTCAATAACCTAAGTGTGGGTGATATCATGTCTCTACCTCAACCACGGGCAGAGATATTGCAAATTATCAAGTTTGAAAATATCAAAATCTCATGATATCTCAATCACCCGGACACATGAGGCTGAGACTTTTACCACAGGCCTGTCCATGGATAAGCAGGCATGAATTTAGACTTGTTTCATGTTGATCAGTTGACAGTGTGGCAAGTAATCTCAAAATATCAAATTTCGTGATATCGAACGTCGATATCACCATGACCCAAACATCTCAGATCAAAAATAATCAGCTCATTTGATTTCTAGGGTATAAAAATCTAAGGGTAGAACTTGTTTCTATTGCTCTAGGTGTTAACTGGTTATAGGAGCCGATCTGTGCCATCACTAAGAGAGTGATGGACAAAATATCAAGTCTCATATGATGATTACGTCAATGATGGAGGCATCTGAGGTTGAAAATGATTAGATCACTTTTTCTGCCTGTTTCTGCCTGTAAGTGACGCTCATCTGTTTGATAAGTCATTTTTAAGTTTCTGAACAGTCCACTTTCCATACTCTGCCATGTTGCAAACAGTGACACTAGGACTTATAGTACAGCAGAGCCATCTGGAGGTTTAGTTTTCCCTAGATAGCCCCATTTGTGAATAGGGTTGAATGTGCCCTCTGTGTATGTCCAGATTTAGGATAGCATTATTTCAATCAGTTTCTGAGCATTCGATTACCTAAAGCCCGGTGCTGTATTTTGCTGTGGTGTCGTTCGAATCCGTCATTCGGCAAACAGGTATTGCGACAATAGACTCTATTACTCCAAAAGAGCGCAGCACCTGACGGGACAGCGTCATGACGTCCCGCACGTCATTTCTGAACGCATGACGCGACTCGAAAAAAAATCCGGTTGTTTCAGCGATCATGACGTCGTGAAACAATCTGATTTTTTTTCGTCTCGCCTCAAAACATCATGAATGACGTGCGGGACGTCTTGGACGCTGTCCCGTCAGTGTGCTGCACTCTTTTAGAGGAATATCCTGTATTTGATCGAAGTATCAATATTGAGAGAGCCACAGAGAGTCATGTTGTTGGTAATCGTCATAAGATGTAGTCTTTTCTAATGTCTTCGATGGATATCATTTAGAATTCGTACTCCATTATTTGAACACGAAGTGATATGTTGACGAGTTGTAGCCTATTCATTCATTGAAAGGAGGGGTATTGTGTGCTTTTGTATCATATATTGATATCTGTTACATGGAAAGCAAGTCGATCGATTACTTGCGTAAATCACTGTCCACGTGTACACACACTGCACAAAAGTATTGCAACATCGGTTTTTTTCTGGCTTTCTCTTATGCCCGTAGTCCGGTCCATAAGCCTAAAATTGTGACACGCTCAGGACATAGCGGACAAAAACGCCATTTTTGGCCCAAATGTTCCTTTAATTATGGTTTTTCAATTCTAGAAGGGGCGCCCAAGTCAGATCACCATGGTAACGAGAAAATCCGTTTTGAAGTTTAGGACACTGACTGTTGTTCCTATTCATTGACCTCATCAGTTTCTCTTACTTGATTGTTGTACGGATTGTCACAATTATCCAACTGGCATTGCCCGCAAGCAGGTGAACAGGGTGGCCCATACACTCTGCAGGTACAACATTATGTGCTGCAACTGCAAGACGTTTTACAGTTGCAATGAATCATATTCAGTTAGCTCAACAGGGGCAGCATTCATGTCCGACATCACTAGAAGCAATTGCGCAACGTTGGAGGTAGACATTCAAGTAGTTGGAGGTAGACATTCAAGCGTAAGAAAGGAAGTTGTGGTGGTTAGTCCGTGGTTAGGCAGGTCAAGGGGCTAGGCAGTCCAGTCAAGAGTGAAGGTGCTTTTCTAAGGGAGGTCCAGAGGGCGGCCATCTTCTGCTCAGCCATGAACATCATCAAGTGCTGTCTTGCTCAATGAGTGTTCAGAAACTGGCAGTAAACCATCAATCGCCAAGGCAGACACTGCAGGACACGAAGACTCTGGCAGGGTCGCAAAAGTTCAACAAGCAATGCAAGCAAGCGACAAGAGTCTGAACGACCATCTCTCACTCATACCTCACCTGGGTTGCATCACCTGGGCAGTATATAGGACCTCGGGTGGACCAAAAGCACGCCCAAAAAACCCAAGAGACGAAACTGGAATAACGGATTGGTTGTGGTTACAATTTTCTTAATACATGTACCGGTACTTAAGGTATTGGTAGGCAACCTGCAAGAATACAGGGACTGATCACTTTTTCCACCGCACACAACAGACATTGCTTGCAGTCCAATGTCTGCAATCGTATCTCTATTCTGATTTGGAATTATGAACTGACCTGCACAATATTGCATGACAGAATCCAGTTTGACAAGTTTTTGGAAGACAGATTTCTTCCCGACCCCAAAGATCATAGACATAC
>NMRB01000457.1:229282-239342 GCA_002633025.1 Notospermus geniculatus
CGGAGACAAGTTATTCAAGAAACAAAAGTGTGACAGACAAAATCTCAACTTTTGATATGTCAATTTCACCATGAACCAGGTATCGGAGACTGGAAATTTTCATTCCATCTTGTAGCTCAGGTCATGAAACCTGGGGGTAGGTCACATTTCCAGGTCTGTAGCTCTTGCAGGAACAAAGTTACAGGTGTGACAGACTGAACAGACAGACAGACACACAGACACACAGACAGACACCACGACCAAACACTATATGGTTTCCGATCTTCAGATCGGAAACCATAATAAAACAAGTTACTCAAGCTTACATGTACAAGTGATGTTCCAATACTTGGTTTAACAAAACTAAAATTTTCAACAATTCGAGCTATCATACCGGTATTCAATTTTTCTACATCTAATAATGATAGAGCTATCACAATATAAATGGCGCGTACACTAGAAGCTACATGTATATGTAGATCCAAGTTCGGACTGTTTTGTGCGGAAGATGAGATACTAAGACGGCAGCCTGCGTCAGTCTAGCAATGGGTCAGCTTCCAGCAATGCCACACAACCCCATCCTCCCACAGCAGGGATTTTTAGCTCGCTTCTCGTCATCCACTCACACAAACCCCTGCTGAAATACAACATCCAGTGAATCTGATGTGGCTGTTCCATACTCCAGTTGCACTCCCTGTATTGTCAAGATACATGTAACTTGGAGAAGTATGAATTTCGTGGTTTTACCCCGTTTGACCTTAAGTTTTGTGCTTTACAAATCACTTACACCTTTCCAAAATCGACTGAATTTTATCACAGAGGTTCTTCCTATGTATAGAGAAGATTCTTATTATTTTTTATTGTTTTTATGACTTATAATTTTTTAGCATCCACAGCCTAAAAACGCTGCATTCTGATTGGGCAATGGTTTTCTGACCGCCTCATGCTTGCCTGGGAGGCCCAATTTCAGCAGGGCATTGTGTGCATGGAGTGTATGAAGAGGAGCGAGACCAAAGCCCTGCTATATGGGAGGATACAACCCTTACTGTATACGAGACATATCGCTAAAAATCATAAAACGTTAGTAGGCTTAATAACAAATAAAAATAACAAATAACTTTAACATTTTAGAATATAGATCTATCACATCAAGTAGTGGCGCGTATATGGTTCTATTGATCCAAGCAGTAGCGTATAGGCTACATCATCTCTGTATTCCCAGTGAAGAGTTGGTCTTTGATGGATGGAGACGGAAACTTAAAGGAGTTAGACGCCGAAGTTGTAAACAAGCTGGTTTGTTTACAAACATGGTCGGCAAACTAGTTTTATTCCTTCGTAAAGGTGGCAGCACCAGTAGCGCCCCGTGATCGTTAGACTGGTGCCCGGTCCAATGCAACTCACTCACGATATTCACATCAGTACATATCACCGACAATAGGTGGCAGCATCGCAGGCGTCGCGTGGATAGAGAACCAGTGAGTGAGTGTTTACAACTTGGACGTCCAGCTCCTTTAAGCCGCGTTTACATTACACGAATTTAACCCGGGGCAGCACCCGTTTCGAATTAACCCGGTGTACATGTAAGTGACACGTGTAAACGCGGACATAAATTTGCTCCAGATCAAAAAATGTGTTACACCGGTGTACATGTAGTTTACCCCAGCAAAAAGTGGTGAGGCACGTCCCGGGTTAAGATCTAACCCGGTGTAATTTTGCAGTCTAAACACGCACCTGTGGTGTGCCCCGGAGTAAACGCCAGTGTTGCAGGACAACTGAAATTGGTGCCTCCATTTTGACTGTAGCGCATGCGTATGGTTGTCATAACCGAGGCTACTCCGATTCTACCCCGGTTCCGTTTACATTGCTTCAGAAATTTGTAACCTGATATGGGGCGAATCTACCTCGGTTCTGACCAGAGCAAATTAAACCGGGTTAAAATCGTGTAATGTAAATGCGGCTTTAGTTTTCTTTGAAGTGGTGCATGACGACCGTTTATTTGTTGCAGGCGTATGTTGGGTCGGGCTGAAATATTACAAAAGATTATGCTTGTGAACGTCAAGATGGGTAAACATGTCCTGGGCTTCTTCTCTCATTAACAAACGTACGATACGTAGGCCTACTTCTTCCCGCAGACACGTAGTAGATGTATCACAGGTTGTAGGCCTACTACACCTCAGGGTGCGGCGTCCAGGTTTTATATTCCAATAAATGTCCCGTCTCAAGGTTTCGCATATTTTCGACCGCAACCGGGGTCTTCCTCAGGCACTTTCCAGTAGAGATCCCAGAGGAACTTCTGGAATCTCTACTAGAAAGTTCCTCAGGCACTTTCCAGTACTTGGACATTTCAAATCTCCACCCGTAGGTAAAGAATAGAGCGCCGAAAGTCAATGAACAACTATCGCATATAAACGTTTGGGGTCTGAGTTGTCAACTCGTACAATATCACTAGTGAAATGCCTCAATGAGAAATTTACCATTTAAAAAGCTTGAATATTATGATTTCTGACACAAAAATATAACAAGAGCAACGCAGAGCGTGGCATATGCCCCCGACTGGTATGTTGTTTGTGGGCAAAGCAATCTCAAGTTAATTGACGGAAACCCGATTTCACGATGGCCACCATAGCAACCATCTTGGATGGGCGGCGGAGCTGGTCATCGAAAGGAACCGTCCCTCATCGAGATCAACCCTCACAAAAAAATTCAGGTTGATCGGTCAAAGCGTTCTCAAGCTAATTGACGGAAACCAAATGTTAACGGACACCGACACCGACGACGACACCGACGCACACGCCACGACATAATGCCCCCGACTTTTTCGGAAGTCGGGGGCATAAAAAAGGATGTTGTTATGATTTTTTTACAAATATAAATAGGCCAACTTACAGTGCATGTATCGTACCCCCAGACCTGAGTACCAGTTTCAGGGCCGACGTGTCCGACAGTTGTCTCCTTGAAGATTTTGCATGTCTTCGAAGCTGCCGTCCAGGCCACAGAGTTACAAGTTGGTTCTGTGAGACACATGTCGGCGCATTCAGTAAGCGGCAGACCTGCCTTCGTTTTCAAAGCAGGGGCATTCATTTTCTTATTGTCGTTGAGGCAGAACATGCATTCCATACACTTGTTTGGTACCCTAACGGGTGGCGTACCGGTTCCACTGGTCAACTGTATGACTGGAAATGCAATAATCACACAAAAATAACTTCACAAACACCATAGTGAGGTTTCGCAAATCTGACGAAACACGAAGTACGAAATACATGTACAAAATTGGAATTCATTTCCATGAGGTAATTTATTTCAAGAGATGGTTGTTACCAGAAATATCGCCTGCTGCAAGAGCGTCTTTTAGCATATGATAAGCCAATAGAGTTAAGGTGTATATTAAACTTTGAAATTTATCTTTCGTTTCCACTTCGTAGATTCGAAGTGGAAATTTAAAAATTCAAGATGCACCATAACTCTCCCGGTCTTACATGATATGCTAAAAGACTGGCAGAAGGGACATTTGTACCAGCCATCTCCAGAAATCATCAGGTCCTGAAAATATACGCCATCATGTATGCTATGTCAATGTACGTACATGTATTGAATGCCAATAACACGGCTGCTGAAGGGGAATGAGGACGAGTGCAACCCCTAAAATAACCTTGTGAACCCTGTCGCCGCCAGGCTTGTAATATTCTTAATCATTTATAAACTCAGGGCCGTATTTAACTTTTTTCTCTGCATGGAGGGCAGGGGGATAGAGCGCCGAAGGCGCTTCCGAGCGGGGTTTGAAAATCTAAGGCCTGAAAATGCGTTTTCCTGGCATTTGGGAATGAGAATCAATGGTATCTAGACTGGAGAAAACATCACTTTTATGAAGAATAATCCGGAAATACAACTTTTTGACAACCCGGATTTGTCTTGGGCAGTGGCTACTCGTTCTCATTCATACCCCACTAGTTTCTTTACTTTTTTCTTCATTTTTGTCTTAAATTTTTTTTGCTAATGTATTTATTGCACAGGGGGCAACTGCCCCCTGCCCCCTTTAAATACGGCCCTGAAACTTCAAGTGAGTTGGTGCAATTTTCGCAGACGTGTGATAGGCATGAACATTAGAATTTTAAAGAAAAAAACATTCGCCAATAAGTAAGTGCTCAATGATAGCTTTCAGTAAATTCATGAGTTTATGGACTTTTCTTCTTTGTTTGTCAGAATTTGCCTTTGTCAGAATTTGTAAAGATTGGGGCATTATACATTTATAGAGTACATCAGAGCCATTAAATTATGAAAAATTCGTCATAAAAATTTCTACGCATACAGTACACCCGTAAACATGATTAGCCAACGTGATGTAGAAATATTTATAAGCCTAGAGCACTGATCCTAGATCGTATATATATATATATGTACAAACGACGCATAGACTTTTCTGGGCTTTTCATAACGCATAAAAATCAATGGTTTTCTTTTTTTTGCTCTCAGTAGGAGATTATCCAAAAGGCAACGCCTGAGAACAAAAATACAAAGCCCAACATGCCCTAGGTGCATTTTACAGTGGGGTGTATTTGAATTCAAAGAACATAATCCCGGGCACGTCTCAATCTTTAAAACTGAGCAGAACTTCTGCTTACATGTATATGGGTGTGACACCCATATACAGGGCATCTCTGCTAGGAGGACATCTCTCTATCGAAGACAGGAAGGCCCAGTTTCATATTGGGTAATTTGAATAAACGTCAACAAATGATTTTACTTCAGATTTGTTGTTTACTCTATGCATTTTTATTGCAAAGTCCAAGTAAAAGCATTTACTAGTCTTTTATTCATAAATGTATGACCAGTATCTTGAGTAATTTTGACCTTCGTAATCAGGACACCTCTTACTTACAATCAACCAGACTGGCGCGTAAGAAACGCGTCGGGAAAGCGTTCAACCAATCAGGGAGGCGGTAACATACATGTAAGTTACACAGACCGAAACACCTACCGAAGAATCGGATTGGCAGTTTGTTACCGGCTTCACAATTTCCTCTTTCGAAGTCAGCTTTGAACACCCAGCGCGCCACATTATAGGAGGGTGTGTCTAGGGTAGCTAGCTTTGTGTTCCACCAAAACTAGGCTTTTGTGCAGAAACCTGAGAGAACTCTTCTGACTCGTTTTCATATTAATATTCCAAGACAGCACCCGTTTTTAGCGTTCGGTATTATCATGTCATGGGGCCTATAAATATGAATTATTGAAGTCTAGCTATGCAATACTCAATATTCCCTCAAAAAATATTATATAAGTAGGCTTACATGTATATCAAGTCTGCAGATATTCTATTTAGGCCCGCGAGCCTTGTCGCATAACACCCCAGGCACAATACAAGACTGCCAAAATACCACGTTCGCGCTGATCATTGGCTGTTTGCTCAGGAATCCAGCTAAGTAAATAACTAAGAATAAACTAAATATCATATCAGCGTCATTGATTTTAAGACAAGATCAACTCACAATATGACAATAGAAGATTTTTTAGGCTCGATGATGAATTCGAAATATCGGCATTGGATGTTAATAATGAATTCATGAACAAAAGCGCAATGTTCATCAAAGCTCATTTTATTTCTCTGACGAGAATAGCTAACAATCACTGTACTGCAACTATTCAGAAATGACTGCATATATATTGGTATTTGGCAGATTTTATTCCGAGTTAAGCTGCGTTTACCAGACATCCGGAATGCGGTATAGGGACGCGGAATCCCCGGCGGAACGATATGTTGTAATACGAAAATGCACTGCATTTTCCGCTTCCGCGTTCCGCAATCCGCATTCCGCGTGTCAGCTAAATGCAGTGTTATAGTATGATCTGCAGCTAACGGTATTTTTAAGGGCTTATACCGTTGGAGAAATTTATCTTGGGGATTTTTAAAAAAAAAGGTAACCTGCCCTTCACCCTGTTTTTTATGGTTGCTTTATACACCGGTTAATGAGATGTCTCCCCACCGTTCAGGGGTCGACGCCAATTCGACGCCGCATTGGTGTCGAGTTCTGATCTGAGCTGCCGAAATTCCCTCCAAATTTCCTCGAATACATGGCGAATTAAAAGAAATATAGAGTCGTGTTTCCGTCGAGCGTCTGAAGTAAATAATTTCCGTAACAGTCGAATTCCTGTCGGAAGGCTGGTTGGAATTTTTGAAGGAACTGGCGTGCCATAAAAAGCGCCCCACGCATTCAATTTCAATGTATCTATCCCCTGTGAAGTCTTATACTGAGTACCATCAAATTATCAGGGTGATGATACATGTAAGATATATAGGGATGGTTCGATATTTCATAACTGATGTCATTATCCATCTGTGTGAAAAACATGTCCGGTACAAAAGTCATTTAATCTTACAATGTACTTCATCTTACTTAGTTTACTGAATACGGGTTATCCAATTCATAGAACTCATGTCGAAAGTGCACAGCTTAAAGTTCTTTTCAAAATAGGCGCTGTATAAAACGATCTGATGAAATAATAATCATCTAATTAAAATTGATAATAAAAAAGGTTCTCTCAAGGTGTACAGGCTTGCGGTGAGATGCGAATGTGTTTGGGCAGTGTTGGGGGGTGGGGGTGATGAAATACCGCACCGCGCCGCAAGTGGGAACACCTGAGGCAACCAGCTCTTGGGACCAAATGGAAAGCACTAACAAAGCAAAAATTACTCCACCCGGTGAAAAGCAACGGCGTATTGCTTTATAAGGCCAATTCATAGTTCCCTGTTTTGCGCTTTGCGCTTGTCCGTTTCCTATGTTTATGTGTGGTACCAACAATAAACTTACTTATGCTACCACGCGCTCACATAGGAAACGGACAAGCGCTTAGCGCAAAACGCAAAGTAAGCGCATGATTTGCGGCAAAACTCAATGCGGTAGGGGTGTTTTTTTAAAAATCGACTCTGACCCGGCTGAATGACGAGTCGACAGCGTTGGGTCGGTCGACTTCAGAAACACCCCTACTGTTGAGTTTTGCCGCAAATGTAGGCCTTACCTCAAGCATGAACAATAAAACCGAACCTGTTTGATCGGAGCAATCAGTTGCTTGCAAGAAGCATCGAGCTCATGGAAACATTCCGCACACGGGACACTTTTCCTGGTTTCCATTAGGCCTAATTGCTGTCAAAAACAAGAAACGTTGCCTCGTGGCTGTAAAAGCAAAATGATTTCTCAAAAAAATGATTTGTCTGCCAAAGCTCACCACAACCAATGGACCTCCGTTACCGAACTAAGAGCAGTGGGTGTACGCCCCCCTATTTTTGGCAGAGCAATTTTTTAGCAAGAAAACGTTTAACCAAGTAATTTTTCTCTCAGATGCCAGGAAAATGCATCTAAAGCATTCAAATTTGTCAAATTTTTCTGGGGGAGGGTTCCCAGACCCCCCGTTTCGGCTTCACGCTTTTGGTGCTCGAGACCTCCGTTGAGCTAGCCCCCCTTATCTGTCAATCCTGGATCCGGCCCTGACCAGTGCGTGCATTGTGGTTTCCTAAAGGCCTGTCTACACGATCATACATTTGTTCAAAACATCATCAAACATTTGTGTGATGATGTTCATGGACAGATATTTGATTGTGTAGGCTGTTTTCCCAACAAACTTGAACAGCAACCAACATGTATGATGATGTTCAAATTTGTGTGATGATGTTCAGGACAAAATGTATGATCGTGTGGACTGTTTTCCCAACAAACCTGAACATGTTTGATGATGTTCAAATTTTTAGCTGCATGTTTCATCTTGCCAATGCAAAACATCCCAAAAAAATGTGTGATGATGTTCATGGACAAATGTATGATCGTGTGGACGGTTTTCCCAACAAACTTGAACAGCATCCAACATTATCCTTTCTCCATCATACTTCATCATACAAAGTTCATGAATGTTGGACTCTAGATCGAAATCCACAACAAACTTGAACATCATCATGCAAGTGTATGATGCTGTTTTGAACAATGTTTGATGATGTTCAAAATTTTAGCTGCATTGTCACAAGACAGAAATCGACACACAAGCTTGGACATCATCATACAAATGTATGATGATGTTTTGAACAAATGTATGATCGTGTAGACAGGCCTTTAAAAGCAAATTGGTACTCACCAAATGTCATCACCGAAATAAACAAAACCAATGGACAGCTCTGCATTTTACCGAACAGAAGAGAAAGGGAAAAGAGGAGTATCCTTGGCAATCGGTCGGCTGTCGGTCTTCCGGTATCCAGTGATGTGTGACGAGGCAACTGCTTATTTTGCGCGCAACAGGTAGCCTACGCGCACTATAACCATGACGACGCTCCTCTAGGGCCCAGGCAGAGCAGGATAGGTAAATGGCACATATTTTATTAACATTTTATACTAAGTAGGCCCTATTTTCACGGTTCATCCAATCAATTGATAGCAGTTGATCGATCAATCTGACACGATATCCATAATGTGAAGAAATCGATGTTCCTCTGTTTCCTGACGTATGGATGTCCTGAAGCAGATTGCTGCTTACTGTTGACGGCCTGATATAAAATTTGTATTCTTTCTTATTGTGCCGTAAATAATTCATAATATTAATAATTTCATTGTTAAGGAATGTACTAAATGTACAGTCATGGACATTAGTTAATCTACACCTGATACTTTGAATATAGTACTTCTGGGCCAATTTTAACAGGGTCTGTTCCATATGAAAGTACATCTTGTTGGGTCACGTGGGCACCATAGTGAGCCATTATTTTCGTCCTTGATTTTTCCGCCGGCAAAGATAACGGCTTTAATAAGTGACCATTTGTATCCATTTTTGATGGTATGGCTTGTGTGGGTCATTTTCTCGTGTCCAGGAGATAATGAGCTGAGAACGTTCAGTNATCTGTTGAGTGGTTGCTGAGATATTTGAGAGTATCAAAATTTCCATAATTTGAGATTTTTCAATTTTTCACAAAGTTTTGATATCAGTAGAGCTCACCTAAAAACCAAGAAGTATGAAGTTTTGGAACGTTTAG
The DNA here is from genome assembly GCA_002633025.1 of Notospermus geniculatus. NCBI lineage: Eukaryota > Metazoa > Nemertea > Pilidiophora > Heteronemertea > Lineidae > Notospermus > Notospermus geniculatus. The sequence continues at coordinate 238,266 of NMRB01000457.1, forward strand.
CCGAAACTGATTAGAAGTTAAGCATGTTTTTCAAAATATCAACATTTTGACACTTTGAAAAATACGCAATATTTCTTCCCAGTTAAGGCAAAAAGTTCCAAGTGTAAATCCATATTCGGAGGTTAGCTTTATCTAATGGCATCAAAATTTCCTACAAAACATGAAAATCTGAAATTATCAAAAAAATCTTAGTAGTGTGTAATGTAATGTTAGTGTTTTTGTTCTGATGAGCTATTACATAATTGCGATATTTTCAAATTCCCACAATTTTGGTGCAGAAATATGACCAACAACATGTATTTTCATATGGAACAAACTGTGTTTAAATTTACTGTAGTATTTGAAATATTCAAGGTTTCAGGTGTAGATATACTAATGTCCATGACTGTACATATCATGATTCATTAAATACATGAACCGGTGTAGCAGTAAAAAGTGTCCCCACTTCTTTTGTTGAATGACGGAATAAGCGGCATGCGAATAGAAACCAATTGTCAGAGATTAGAATGTAACAATAGGATCTTTTGTTCCCAGGACAGTTTTTCCCTTCACACGGGGACGAAATTCCCAGCTTCAGTTTGAAAAATCGTCAGCTTCCGAAATCTAGGCCAAGTCGAACATGTTTCATAATAAATGTGGGATATCTTTGAAAATAAGGAATAAATTCATCTTTCAACATTCATTGCTCGAACGGCTCATTTGCACCGCGGCGGTGCGAATAGACACGCCCAATTGATGGCCTGGTGAACGGGGTATGGTAATAAAACCCACCTCTGTACCGAATTCAAATTGAAGCTGCTAGACCCAGCTGGTTCGAACAACATTACCCGTGGTCATGATACAACCAATGGCCGATAAAGAACTGGCAAGTCTTAAGAATTCATGAAATGGCCAGGGCCATTGTGCTCACCTCTGTGACAGAGTATGAAGTGTGAGTAGCCTGGTGATACACTGAATGGTGAAGGATTAGTGCAGAAACATCGTAACATTTACTACCGATGAGATATGGCCAAAGTAAATTTTTCAAGATGGCCGCCTGGCAGCCATGTTGAAGTCCAATCAAATCGAAATTTGGCA
>NMRB01000457.1:264837-326303 GCA_002633025.1 Notospermus geniculatus
AAAATGATGTTAAACAGGAAGTCAACTTCCAGAATCTTGCAAATTTTCTACCCCAACCGGGGTCTTCTTCAGGCTGGCACTTTCATGTCGAGCTACCAGAAGTGTGATCTTCTGGTAGTTCGACTTGTAACTTTTGGTAGCTCGACTTGAAAGTGCCAGCCTGAAGAAGACTCCGATTGGGGTCGAAAATTTGCAAGATTCTGGAAGTTGACTTCCTGGTTAACATAACTACAGAAAGGGTAGGGCGTTGGATTTCGTACCTTCCTGAGTTGGGGGCTCTTCCGTGCCTTCTGTAGTTCCTCCTCCAGATACGTCCTCACACCGATCTTACAGTCCATCACGGAGGGTGTGCGGAACTCACACAGAAGGTCCTGCATTTGGATATATGCTGAGGAACTGGTTAAGGAAAGGATGCCCTTACATGTATCTTAATTCTTACAACTAAAATTGTTGCGGTTTGAATTAATTCAAGTTGACAATGCAATGCAAGGTTACAGGTTTTGCTCTCCACACCACTGTTCATCAACACTGAGGTCCAGGGCTTTCATTAAGCCTGCGTATGGCGTCTATTACGCATGTGAACTACAGAAATGACGCAAATATAAATAACTCTGAAGTCTCAAAAACGCAGGTAAATTCGATGATACGCTGATAGAGAAAGTGTGGAAGTCCCATCTGTATACTCAGTCTCCATTCACGCCAGTAGGACCCCAACCGAAGCAGGTATCAAGATATTGGAAGTCGCGCGCCGGCCAAATTTTCTTCAACACACCCAATCCTTGCTGGAGCAGCTGAATGGGGATTCCCATCGCCCATGGCAACCACACACTCCAGGCTTGCGTACCGTTAGCGGCATATGAAGGGAAGATTTGACCCCGGTAAAATATAACAAGAAGTCATGACCCCAAAAAAGAATTGCTGGAAGTCTAAAGACCCCAGCATCTTCCCAAATTGACTTCCATAAAAAAATTGTGGAAGTCATGACCCAGGTAGTGAAAAAGTTAATGAAAGCCCTGGAGGTCCCGGGTTTGATTCCAGGTCTGTCCCCATACTCAAATGATATGATACAGGGGGCAACTATCTTTGACACATAGGTTACACCACAACAAACTGCCCAACACTGTCTGAAGAGTCAATAATGTGCCAAGTCAGAGCTCATATTTTTTGACATGATACACTCTACTTACTCAGTTGTAACGGCAGTACATTATGTATTCGTAGATCCGCGGACCGCATTTTTCATCATGTGACTCAGGTAATCCTATTCATATTCATTTATCGAGATCAAGTGCGATCATTGCTTATTATACACCACGCGAGTACGATTACCTCAGTCACATGATGAAAAGGGCGGTCCGCTGATCTGTCAATATTTAACGAACTGTCGTTATAACTGAGTAGATACAGTATGAAGAAAGCACAGGTTTCCTTCAGGCGCTCTGGTTTCCTCCTACTGTGCATAATTAATTTGCCAAACCAGCAAATGCAAAGGGATCTATTCTGTTTACAAGTGTTCAAGGCCAGTGTTACGTGAAGGATACATTCCGAATCCCTGTCGTCAACCCCGAGATATTCTGGAACATACGGCCGTAACACATCACTCATCAATGACTGCAAACATTTCTGTTCACGGCTGCACAACTTTTTCAAAATGGTTCCTTGTTCCCCTGCTCGGAAATTACCTGCAACAATCAATGAAAATGCAACAGACTCCATTAAGGAAGGTTCTCATGTACACTTAAGGCCGCCACACACTTGTCCGGATTGCGGTAGGATTTTCGGAGGCGTCCACTGTTTGGCGGCAGAAAATAACAAAGGCTTTACTTCACAACACAGTGGAAAACGCACAAATGTGTGGAGGTCTTTATCATCACTTTTTCTCATCATGCTAAACTATGCCAATTTTCATAACCTAATGCAACAAGCCTGAATTAATTACTGCGTGTAATGTCACTCCCTTTCAAATCTCTGAAGTGGAAATCTAATTCACGCCTCACACAGTACAGAGAAAAGTCATCAACCATCATTACCGTTCGTAATAATGTCAAAACGGACCTAATCTGATTTTCCAACCTCCATTACCTGATAGAGCTGTACTCTAGTTTCCAGACTTCATAAAATAATCGCTCATTTTGCACACATCAGTAATTTCCGCAATCATAGCGCCCGAATGAGCATCATTTGATCAGAGTTGGAGTAGTCTCGGAAAATGTAATCGACAGAGCTATATTAAAGGGACTATGGTACATTTTCTCCATCTCAAAACTACTGTTGTTAGCAAGATCCATCCCACAGCATGGTGCTCAATGCTTAATAGATTCTTTCAGTGTTTCCACCAGAGGGTAATATAAAGGGTACTAAGCTAGTACCCTCAAAGGAACAGAAAAGGGCCATTTTCTCTAATTTCATGGGGTTTTTGCTGATTTTGAAAAAATTAGTACCCTCAAACAAATTTCTGGCAAAACCCTGTCTTTCGTCATCATGTAATTTGTGTGTCAACTCATTTAAGAATTCACATCTCTCTGTTCCTCATACTAACCTTGGTGTCCGGCTAGTTGCACCCATGGATACCGATACTTCTTGAACTGTTGGACAAACGGTGACCAGTGTACTACATTGCGTATTTTTCTCCAGGAACTGGTCTGAAAGTAGAAAAGGGTGAAAAAATTGACATTAGCCTCAGAGATAAAATGCACCATCCAAGATAGTCCCTTTCTATAGCGAACCATCCGAATGACGTCGGACTTGTCAATTTCACTGTGCTTTAGTGCTGTCTCCCCTTCGACAATGTGGTCACTCAGTAAAGTCTTGTAATCTGTGTTTGTCCGACTTTTGCTGGTAAAACTAGGAACCAGGTGGTGTGCTAAATTGCATGAACATCGGATCTGAATGGGGATCGAACCTGGAACCTCAGAGGTGACAGATCCCAATATTTCCAATATTCACCTGCCAAATCCGTCATAAAGATGGATTAAAAGCAGACGACAACGTTTTGCAATTACTTTTCTGTAGATCTGGGCATATAACCTTTGTGGGAACTTATTCAGAAAGCTACATGTAGCTGATTAGATAAATGTTCGTCATTTTAACTATCTAGCAGACAGATTATTCTTTAATAGTTTGAAGGCATTTTCAAGTTATGTGGCAACCACAGAACTGAATTTGACAAAATCCTGACGTGTACTTTAAGGTAGCATCTTACAGAGAATACGCCACCAAACTATTCCACAAATGGACCCAATATTTTAATGCGATTATTGGAAACAACAAAGACCACAAAAATATCAGTTGTACACGTAGGCCTTTTCCTATTCTGGAACAGATGTATCTTGCCGATAAAAAATGATGACATAGTGCACCCGCACCGCCCGAAGCAGAGCCCACACAGTTACTGAGGAAAGCATTAGAGGCAGCTGTATAAGTTGGGACCAAAAAGGAAATACCAGTGCATATTTATCGAAGAAAAAGCTGGTTCCATGTCGGTTATCTTACTCCCACACAGTATTTTTTCTCTCCGATTTCCTGACTTCGATAAAGCGCTAGCGGAATTTCCATCAAAACAGCATCAGCTGACTTAATAAGGCGGGCAGAAATTTGGTGATTAGCCTAAATGAAGCTCTTTCACCCTTTAGCTGGACTCCGAAACGTAATAACCGACGATATGAATCTTTAAGATATTATATCAGAAGTACAAGCCACGACTCGGGGCTAGCGACTCATCAAATAATTTTGAGCAATATTTAGGGAATGTAGGAGGAAACCAGAGCCCCAAGCAAAAAACCTACAATGTCGAGGAGAGACTGCCCTCTCCGCCACACATAGGGCCGTTTTTACCAACGAAGATTATCTTGAACTCAGGTTGAGCCACAGCTTTTCAATTGTTCAGGTTTGCCAGGGTATGATGTGACAATAGAAAAGCTGTGGCTCAACTCAACCTGAGTTCAAGATAATCTTTGTTGGTGCATATACAGCCCATAAAGCAACTGGCTGGCCCAGAGATCAAAACAATGACTGAATGTGGTGGCATGTGCTGGTGTTTCCAATGCACCAACATGACCAACGAATATGGCGGACTCCCACGTGCCAAGCCACGAACACTGGAAAGGTTCATGACATCAAGAACCAACAAATCCATCCTTGGCAGACATTTATAGCTTGTTGCGGAGGCAGAAATTGACAAATAAGAACCATGCCTTGTGATCGACGACATCCCCCTAAAGCCATGAATCGTAAAATAATTCTTTGACTCGGGGCCACTTCACCATGATGGGCCATTACTGAGGAGAGAGGAAGAGGTTTCCTGAATCAAATGTGCTCGCTTTCGATAGCGACGAAACTTTTTGCTCATTAGCTCGCTATTGTGAATGATGCACCAGCGCCATACGGCATTTCTCACCTAGGGAACGGATAGCTCGAGCCGTCGCAGCGAATAATAGGATATCATAAAACGATGATGTACCTATTAGGGATGACATTGTTGTGTGGTTATTTTTAATTCACCGCCAACCACGTAGGAGCAGACAACGTCTTCGGAAGATTTTTCTCCAAGTTGGCAATTTCTGGGCCTCATACTGTAAGCCCTTAATATTTGTGAGGCCTAAAATTTTCCCACCTTTTAAGTTTTTCTATTGTAAATTACAGTGCCAATGCATTGATCGTTGCCTTTTTATACCAAACACCTGAATTTCAAGAAATCAGGTGCGGATCCAGGGGGCACACCTGGCCCGTGCCCCACCTATTTTTCGGTGACCAACGTTAGAAAAATTGCCCTTTTTCAAAATGCCACATAATTCACTTGTAATTTGTCTCTCAGATGCTGGGAAATTGCACCAACGGCCTTCTAGATTTCAAAATTTTCTGGGGTAGATCCTAGACTCCCGCCGTGGCTTCACGCCTTTGGCGCTTGCTTTAATCGGTCCACCTGTGGCCTTCTGTGCCCCCCCTTTACCACAATCCTGGATCCGCCCCTGCAAATACTAAATTCGACGGAAATGAATTCCTTTCCAAAACAGACAAAATTGCCAATGTTGAAGGCAGCAAAACGTAGGTGTCTACAGTCATACTTAATGGGCTGAACTTCTGACAGGAACAGGCATTAACATGATAAATCTCCAGTCATATGTAGTATAGCTATTGCCATTCCGGATCACCGCACTGGCCACAACACATATCATCAGCCAACTAGTCAATATGTGATGAGCAAATAAAAACCCTATAAGCCGTGGGCAGGACTCGAGAACATTTGCCATTTCCTGGAGGACTATAATGTCGAAGTCCGATGGGATGGCGGCAAGTCAAATAGTCAGGGAGCCCAGAGAGGTTTAATCAGCATCTCGAGTACAAAAACTTTTGGGGGTTTGGGGGTTAGGTTGCACCCCTCTGGCCACAAAAACCCAATTCTTAAGTTCCGCAAATGGTGCCTTTAGAAGATACAGCCGTTTGAATTTTGGGTACTGGCTTTATCATTGGACAAAAATGAGAGCATTGTACAGGGGCTTGGAAACTGATGTACAGCTAACTTTTAAACGGTTGGCTTAAGACCCTATAAATGTATTACCAACAGATAGAAACATGAGCACACTGAGACAGAAAAACGTATTCTTATGTAGTTTATCGTCCTGGAAATGACGCATTTACACCTTTTTGCGAATTTCGGCACCATACATACTTTTTGTTGAATTTCTCATCAGATACCAAATACAAATATGTAAAAACAAATAAGAACATGCTAATCTGATTCAGAGGGCCCATGTTTCTATCTGTTGGCAATACATTTATAGGGTCTCAAGCCAACCGTTTAAAAGTTAGCTGTACATCACTTTCCAAGTCCCTGTACAATGCTCTGATTTTGGCCTAATGATAAAGCCAGTAGGCAAAATTCAAACGGGTGTATCTTCTAAATGCACCATTTGCGGAACTTAAGAATTGGGTTTTTGTGGTCAGAGGGGTGGAACCTAATCCACAAACCCCAAAAAGCTTTTGTAGTCGAGATGCTGATTAAACCTCTCTGGGCTCCCTGACTAAAATATTGACCGTGAAAAATGGAAGCGATTAATTTTTTCTTGACAGCATTGCACCACCATGAAGTTAACTAGAGTGAAGGTGGATGTAAAGAAAGCTGATGATCAAACCCAGAACCTCAGACACATGTTTCCACAGTGCCACTCTGACATTCCAAAGCTGATATGTCTATCCTGAAAGCTTGCAAGGGAAATAATCACAGAGTAGCACAGCTCATCTGGTCCTCTGCGGTGACAGGGGCTGATGTATTTTGCATTTTGTATTACATTTTTCCGTCAGGGCCGAAGCCATAGCATTATTGGCCCTGGTGAGTACGGAAGAGGCAATCTCAAGCTACTCTGTTCCTCACTTGGATGGGGTATTTTACTTGCCCTTACAAAGAAACAAGGTACACAGGCACCATGGCTTACTGTCCCATGCGACGGACTAAAGAGCCGGGAATTAAATCCCATATGGCCCGGGCTGGATTCGAACCCAGGACCTGCCGCTTGCTAAGCGGACGTGATAACCACTAGGCTATCAGGCTCCTCAAGATATTATAGCTTGATATTATATCAGAAGTACAAACCACTACTCGGGGCTAGTGACTCATCAAATAATTTTGAGCAATTACGTAATGTAGGAGGAAAGGGACCAGAGCCCCAAGCAAAAAACCTACAATGTCGAGGAGAGACTGCCCTCATGCACACCGGTTTTCTCCTACAGTAGGCCCACATAAGAAATCGCCCAATTGTTGAGCTTAAAAGCTAATGATGTCGTCTTCCATTCTCAGATCTCAAGGAAACGTTGTTATGACAACTGAGCTGGGATCATCGGGCATCAAGTTTGTGGTGCACTAGAGAAAAGATTAAATTGATCCACCTGCAGGTTTAGGTTAACCCCTGGGGGTTCTCTTCAATCATACTTGCTCCTTAGAGTTGCAGCCTGTGACATTGGAAACCATCCGTCCTACTGTCTTCCCTTGTAACCATGGTGACATGGCATGGGGACTGTTATTTCATCTGTAACTTTAGCAAATCTATAATAGATTTTATAATACATCATGACATCAAGGTACTAGTTTCAGCGACTATACTAGTATGTACATGTAATGCATACCTACATGTAGGCCCCTATGTGAACTAAGAAGAGGATTGTAGTTGCAATGCTGCCTTTGTCTGGTGAGGTTCTGGGGTTTGCTCACTAGTCGGACCTCTTCATGTGATAGAGGGGGGCGACTCCCTTTGACAACACAGAATTTATCCACTCTGGATACCTCCTGTATTTACAGTACAGGTCACAACTGACATCCCTAAATTCGCGTAAGTTACGCCTAAGTCACTCGTAACTTAAGCAACAACTCACGAGCTATGTTACGCGTATTTACGAGGTGAGTTACGCGAATTTCGCTAGCTACGCAGTGATTTACGAGGCGAGTTACGCGATTTTGGTGAGTTACGCGAAACCAAAGCCATGAGTTACGCGTATTAAGTTACGCGTAACTTACGGCAGTTACGAGTAACTTACGCGAAGCCGTAGGGATGTCAATTGTGACCTGTACTGTAGTACTTGATGTTGTCTGTAGAGCTACGTAATCTTAGGCACTCTGCACTCGACATGTGAATATTTTGTTCACTTCCGAAGCTTTGGGCTCAATTTTGACTGGGACCCATTTGCATCTGCTAGACAGGGTGATTCATCATAGTACAGGTATTCTCAAGGGGGCACTAATTTCCTCTACTGCATTATTCATGCTGCACAGATCATCCCATATAATCCCGTAATGATAGATGCTGAGCTTGGAAACGGTTGTCATCTGCAGCTTCAAGGAACGAGACAAGAGTCTGCAGCAAAGATAAATCTACAACAGAGAAATCGAAATCGACATTACCTAAAGCAGTGACAACAGTCTGACTGAATGATGATAGCTGACAAGGAATGCATTTAATGGCAGGTCGACTTGCGATGGCACAGAACAGGCGCAGACTGACTTTTCTGGATCACTTTGCATCTGAGGCACGACCGCGTGCAACAAATCAGTCGCCGATAGGTGTGGTATGACTGCAGTTGCATCTCAATTACGACGATCAGGATCAGTCGCTGATCAAAAAGATCACGAATCGCAAGAGTTGAACCTATTCATCTTACTGTGTCATCCCGACTGGCGTAATCCATTCGCAGTCGACCTGACTCAAGTTACGATTCCCTACACGCTGATGCTGCTTGTTCCACGATGATCGTACACATTTTCATTTTTGTGACCTGACCATGATTGCGACGCCTGATGCCGATCTGTTCCGTCGTAGTGCAAGCAATCGCAGTGTGACCTGACATCAGAATAATTCTACATATTTTGGTAAACTTCAGGCCACACACTTGAGCATTTTGTGGTGTGATAATCGGATGCTCCTTAGTATGGAGGCAGCATGGCAGAAAATTTACAGATTTTACTGCTGAACGCAACAAGAAATGTACAACAGTATGGAGGCACCCTGCAATCTTTAACCATGCACACAGAATCACTGTCTGTTGGGTATGTACACACTACACTACCTATATAGAATGTTGTGCAACACAAAAAAAACCCGATCGAAATTCATCAAATTTTCACCAAACTTCACCAGTTGTTACTAAGTAGTGGCACTTTTCCAATAACTAAGATGTCCATAAATAGTTTCCAGCCAAGATTTCTNGAATCAGGCAAATTGCTGACTTATTTTAGTTTTAAATGCAAATATCTCTTAAAGTGGTGTTTTAAAATGGTGTTTTCAGCAATAAAAGATAATTACACACTGAGCTAACATATGTACCAGATTCATTAATCAGTATTTTGAGTCTTTCTGCTTCATTTCAGACATTTTGCAAATGTCCTTTGTTTTACCATTCAGTTAAGTAATGGTCACATTTTTCCTCTTTCACAATTTAGAGTGATGTCTAAACTACATATTCCATCCATTTTTAGTACAACTACCAAACAATTAATACCTAAAAAATGACTTGGTACAATCGTTCCTTAAGGAAACAGCTCCTTTTTGGTTCTGTTTCGAGCCCTCCCTAGGACCAAACACTCCACCCACTTTCAGGGCCCTGGGCCTTGCGGTTGCAAAACGTGCCAGTTTCACGGACTACAGACAGACAGACAGACGGACGCCACTCAGTATACATATGAATAGCTCCGCTGACCTTTGGTCAGCTGAGCTGAAAAGGAATCACAAAACATGCCAGGGGGCTTGTTTTGCAGTTGTCTAAGCTTGTGACTCACTCATAATATCAAGTTTCATGGTCTTAAGTGGTGTCCTAGTGGCCCTAGATTATCTGTATGAAAAGAAAACGTGGTTATGAAAAATATTCAAGGAAATATGCCGGAAAATTAGGTGGGCATTTACTTTTGAGTAAGGGTGTACTATCCATCCATTCACAACAGCAAATAGGCCTATATGACCTATGCCGCACAAATGAGGTCATGTAATGTATGCCCTTTACAATTCATTATATAATCATCTCAACAAAGGCAGCGCGATCGGCGATACATGTTTAATCACCTGTTGGACTTGACTAGCTAGACCGNACTGGAGTGTAATGCTCCGTTTTAATTCATAAAATCGTGTTAGAAAAAGCGAGGTAACCTCGCTAACGTCACGAATTCTATTGCAGGAGGTTCGCTTCTTGCTCTCAATACCTTAATATTTGTAGGTATGTCCGATTCACGCTGTAACAGCGCTGAAACGGAGGCCGGGGTCGGTGACCCCCGAAAACAACATGGCGGCGGCGGCGCCAATACATGCAATACACATACGCCATGTACACGCAATGTGAATAATGGCGGGTCAGTTGACCAGGAGTGTAACACTCCAATTAGGCCTACTACCAACGCAGGTGCCCCAATTACCATGTGTAAAGATTCCAGGAGACCTTCTGGTAACGCTTTATCGACAGATGGTCGAGCTGAAGGTATAGACTCAACGCCTAAGCCCAAGCCGGCAGCCAAGAAGCATAAGCCGGCAGCGGCGGCGGGAGGCCCAAGTGGACAAGATACGTCAGGGCCATTGAGGCCTGTTTCGAACTCAAACTTCGTAACGAAGTCCTTTTTGAACACCAGCATCAAGAATCTGGAGACGATGATTGAGTCCCAAGCTGAGGCGAATAAGCAATTCCAGGATTCTCTCATGGCCGCACTGCGTGGGCAGTGGGGTTGCCCGCCGACTTCAGGCGATAATGATCATGATGAGGAGTATGATGACGATACCCTTCAGTATGGTGATGACCAGGATGATGAAAACGAAGATGTCATCCCTCCCTCGGGCCGCGCACCTAGTATTAGTAATACAGCGGGCTCAGCATCTCAGCTTGCAACCCCCCCGGCTCCAGATGTTTCGGGAAAAGGGTTGGCTACCAATCCCAACAGCAATGCAGCAGTTGGTTTTGCATGCAGGTTTTCGGGCACGCAATTCGGAGACCCAATACCCGATGCTCTTGCAGACTCTTTGACATATGTTCTAAAAGAGAAACTAGATGATAAAGCTATGGCAGCAATGATGGATCTGTATGACACGCCAAGTAATTGTGTTGACCTAAGGGTGCCGAAGGTTAACCCCCCAATTTGGGACAACATTTCATCTCATGCCCGTAATATGGACCTTAAGCTGCAGCGGGTCCAAAAGAGTCTGGTGAGGGGCATAACTGCGGCGTGCAGGGCAGCCCCGACCCCTATGCCCCAGGAGCAGGAGGATGCATTCGCCTGCTTGGCAAATGCCAACTATGAGCTGAACCTGTCCCGCAGAGAGCTCATAAAGCCCGAACTAAACCCTAGATACTCCCACCTGTGCAAGCCATCGGTACAAGTCACAGAATTCCTTTTTGGGGATGACTTGGGGAGGCAGGTAAAAGACCTCAATGAGGTCCAGAAGGCGACCGGTAACCTTCTGAAAACAAAGAAACCTTCTGGGGTGCGGAGGTACCAACCATATCCCAAGTCTACGCGACATTACTCCGCTCCACCTTACAATCCATCAGCTGCATACAATTTCAGCTTCAAACACCAGCGGTCGATGCCTTTTTTGCCCCAGCTGGGAGCTCAACAGATGCTTGCCCCTCTGAGTCTCCCACACAGGCCCAAGAAACAAGGGAAAGGGGCATACCAGTATCACAAGACGGGAAAAACCAACAAAAATGCCAATTAGACAAGATCTCCTTCGATGGGGTAGGTGAGTGTGACATTGTTGCATCGTCTGAATTTTCTGGAGGTCGTTTGAAGTCATTTAGCAGGCAGTGGGAGCAGTTGACATCAGATAGGTCCATACTGAGTGTTGTCTATGGATACCGACTTGAATTTGAGGATGGTATTCCCCTTCAGCATTTCATTCCGAGGCCTATCCAATTTTCTGAGCCTGAAAAGCAGGCTATAGGTGAGGAAGTGCAGAAATTGCTAAAAAAGAATATCATCTCAGAGTGTGAACATGAACAAGGGGAATACATCTCGCCCATTTTCTCCAGGCCAAAGAAAGATGGTGGTCTTAGGATGATTCTAGATCTTTCGAGACTGAATAAAGCAGTAAGCTATCACCACTTTAAAATGGACACCTTGCAGTCAGCCTTAAATTTAGTTACTCCTGGCTGCTATATGGCTTCAATCGACCTCAAGGACGCTTACTTCTCGGTTCCTATCGCTGAGACGGATCAAAAACTTCTAAAATTCCATTGGGAAGATAAATTATATAAATTTACATCCCTCCCAAATGGTCTGACAAGTGGACCCCGAGTTTTCACAAAATTGTTAAAACCTCCTTTGGCGAAGCTCCGGAAGAAGGGCTACGTAATTGTCGTGTATATTGATGACACACTCATTTTGGCCTTCACAGCATTGGAGGCAAAAAGGGCTGTCCTTGATACAGTCAAACTTTTACAGGACCTGGGGTTTATCATTAACTCGGTGAAATCAGTTTTTGACCCTTCTCAGAGAATTATTTTTCTGGGCTTCATTATTGATTCAGTCTCTATGACTGTTAAACTGACTGAGAGCAAAGTGCAAGAATTGATCAAGCAGTGTACCAACCTTAGAGATCAGGCATGCCCTACCATTGAACTGGTTGCATCAGTCTTGGGGAAAATGGTGGCTGCTTTCCCGGCAGTTACATACGGCCAACTACACTACCGCGAGTTGGAAAAAGAGAAAACCCTTGCGCTCAAACTGTTCAAGGGCAATTACAAAGCCCGCATGTATCTGAGTGAAGCAGCTAAGTCAGACTTGAACTGGTGGATTGAGAATGTGACTGATGCTTTTGCTGTTATCGCAAGGGGAGAGCCGGATCTTGTTATTGAATCCGACGCTAGTGGTCTTGGTTGGGGAGCTACAAATGGCAAACAGAAAATAGGGGGCCGGTGGAATGCCACTGAAGCTCTGTGGGCTGCGGAAAATGAAATAAATTATTTGGAGTTATGGGCGGCTTTTCTGGCGCTCCGAGCTTTCACAGCTGGCAAATCAAATATTCATGTGCTCCTGAAACTTGACAATACCACGGCAGTCGCGTACATCAACAAGATGGGGGGTACCAAATCATCCAAGTGTAATGAACTGGCAAAACAGGTCTGGCAATTCTGTATTGAGAAGAAACTGTGGATCACGGCAGTCCATCTGCCAGGTGTGCAGAATGTGGTTGCAGATACTGCATCAAGGAAGTTCAATGGACAGGTTGAATGGAAATTAGACCCTGGGGTGTTTGGTGCACTCTGCAGGATTTTTGGTACACCACAGGTTGATATGTTCGCCTCCCGGCTCACTACACAATTGCCCAGGTTTGTTTCCTGGCTACCTGACCCAGATGCTGAGGCTGTGGACGGACTGACTGTCCCATGGGGCAATTGTTATGTCTATGCCTTTCCCCCATTTACATTGATTGCTAGATGCTTGCAAAAGTTGTACATGGAGGGAGCAGAGGGTTTGTTTGTTTTGCCGCTGTGGCCAACACAACCATGGTTTGGAAGGGTTTTGGCGATGCTTGTAGAGCACCCAGTCTTGTTGCCAAGTTCCCTGTATCTTTTGTCAAACCCCGTTATTGGCGGCTATCATCCATTGTTGCCTAAAATGTCTCTCATGTGTTGCAGGCTGTCAGGAAGGCCCTCGAGAGCGAAGAATTACCAGAGGACACTCTGCAGATCATCACCAATTCCTGGAGAACAGGGACCAAACAGCAATACTCCGCTGCTGTTAGAAAGTGGATTGACTTTTGCACTAAACGGGGTCAGGATCCCTTTCAGACGTCTGATCGTGAAGTTGTAATTTTTATGACACAACTGTATAATCAGGGACTGTCTCATAGTACTATCAACTCGGCAAGGTCTGCCCTGTCTTCTTTTGTTTTTCACAAGGGGGGATCGGCAGGAGGGACGTTGGCGTCCAGATTTCTTAAAGGTGTTTTTCAGACGAGACCGTCTCTTCCTCGTTATGTTGATGTTTTTGATGTTAAACCAGTGTTGAATTGTTTACGTGATATGATGCCGTTAGAGTCACTGAGTCTAGAGAGACTCACACTGAAATTGTGTATGTTGATTGCCTTAGTATCTGCCCAGAGGATTCAGAGTTTGCATTTCTTGAATTTGGAGACTGCTGTAATCGAGTCTGATCGAGTGGTTTTTCACATTCCGGAGCTGTTGAAGCAAAGTAAACCCGGGAATGTTGGTCACACAGTGACCTTAGTTGCATATCCACATGATGTGAGACTGTGTGTTGTCAAAACTATTGCTCATTACATTGCTGTGACGAAGAAGCTGAGGGGTTTGGAGTCGTACTTGTTTGTTACCTACAGAAAACCCCATACGAGGGCCACCAAGGATACCATTGGGCGGTGGATCCGTACTGTGCTGAACATGGCTGGGGTCAATACCCAGGTCTTCAAGGCACATTCGACCAGAGCAGCTTCTACGTCAGTGGCAGCATCAAAGCTTGTGCCAGTTACTGATATCCTGGCCAAGGCTGGCTGGTCAAGTGAGCAGACTTTTCAGAGGTTTTACAACAAGCCTGTACAAGGTGACAATAG
Source organism: Notospermus geniculatus (assembly GCA_002633025.1). Taxonomy (NCBI): domain Eukaryota; kingdom Metazoa; phylum Nemertea; class Pilidiophora; order Heteronemertea; family Lineidae; genus Notospermus; species Notospermus geniculatus. The sequence goes on from NMRB01000457.1 coordinate 278,871, forward strand.
CGGTTTTCAGATGGCTGTTCTGGGCCAGTAGAACCTGAGTAGAATCACTGTTTTCGGTACATTGACATTGTATGTGTTGTATGGATGCCAGTGCATCCTTCAGACTTTGTGTCAGATAATTTGCCATGTCGACTTAGTACAGTCTAGCTGCGCTGAGTTTAATTTGGGTGCAGCAGTGTTACAGGGTTCTTGGTGAACCATTGTTGATGATTTATGTGTCAAATGGTTGACAGCGTTTTATTTTTGTAAAAAAAAAAAAAAAGTTAAGAAGTGTTAATAAAGTTATATTCATTACAAATTGGCTCCTTGTTAGCTTCTCTGTGAGTCCAACGCTTTAAAACTCTCATGTTATCTCGTACTGGAATGTACGAAATAAAATACAAAGATTAAACGAATACTTACCAGTATGAAGTTTGATCAGTATTTTATGAGTAATAATGGAAGGGAGAGATAACATGCCCATCCCTCCCTCCCATATGATAGTGCGATCAACCTTCATCCTAGTCATTTGGCAAGTATTCAGTTTAAGTTGTCCTCACAGTTGTCTTTGAAAACTGAAGCACGCATGCAGACCTTGTTTTGTTTTGTTTTGTTTTGTTTCTACAACATGGTTGCGAATTGGTAGATCTTTGTTGAAATAGGGCCTACCTGTGGAGTTAAAAATAGCAGTGTGCTGATCAGCCTGCCTAGTGGCGACTTCTGGAACCGAAATGTTATCAACAACAATAAGAGTCCACTGCTCCTGCCTGTGCAACTCTAAACCGGCGAAACTTAACAATGAGAATTAAGTTGCAGTTCTGTCGATGACTAACTACAGTAGGCCTAGCTACGGTAGTAAAAACAAATAAACGAAACTCAACCAACCTGTTGCGAGGAACCGTAAGGTTACGGCCAATCTTTCCCCAGCGCCAACTGTTTCACGCAAATGCGTTTCTTGTTTTGTAATCAATGGCCTAACCATTGACAACAAATCACCGAATGCCTCTGAATCTAGCCGGTGAAACTGCACTCTTAGAAATACCGTAGCATCTTGGTGTTTTGTGTGTAGTAGAGGTCTGTGGTCTCCCTCTACTACCGTGATCTACACATTGAGAGTACCGGGTACTTGTGTGTATGGTTGTTGTGTGTAATTCTGAGTACTGTGTTGTGTATATGCGTGTATGTGCAGAGGTGCTGTACATATTGCGGTGTATATATATTTGGAAGTATTAATAAATTCTCCTTCTTGTATATTTGTACAAGATCCTTCTCGTCGTTCTTCCTTGCCATTGTGTTGGTCTTGGCCTTATTCTGAAGTCCACTCCAATTCGGTCACTTCTCAAAATGGATTGAGAGTGGGCAGTGAAGAAGTTGCTGGGAACCCCTATAAATACCCTAGCAATAGAGGACTGTGGGCCAAAGGTAAGTCGCGAACCCTAGGACCTCTGATAGCCTGAAGATGAGAGCTACTAAAAGGGTTGACTTTGGACTAAGGCCACGAATGACTGAACATGATCCGAAAAGCTTTCAACAACAACCGCCTTGGCCATTCCTCCAGCAATAATGCTCCGATCTGTGTCCTCTCAGGGGATGCTCGTCTATAATGATCCCACTAAACAGACAGGCAATAAGGCTCAGCCCAAAGCCATCTTCCCATACAGATTACATTCCTGTCTCCTCCATCCTCCAGAAATCCTTCTCAATGGACTCGGTGATGCCAGCAAGTTGTATCACGAGATACCCTGACATGCCAAGCTTACCAAGGATGTTGTACTTTGATGATTTGACTGTGCTGGAGCTTAGGGAACAGAGTACTGGTACCACTGTAAATCTTGTTTGAAGTGCTGCATATAAGAACGGGGTGGATTTACCTTATGATGCAGTGACAGGACTTTGTCTACACAAACAAGTTCTTTATAGCCTCCAATTAAGTCCCATAATGCTTAAGAAAGAATGCCAGTCAAAGGATCTGGGGCTGTATGCATAAAACATCTTAAAGCCCCACTGTATTGAATCTAAAAAATAGTGCCAATGGCACTGTGCCCGCTTGGCTTGAAGCACAGTGGTGGGAATCATCAGCAACCCCATAAAAGCCATTTAGGTACAAACAATACATGCCAAATTGCCATATTAATCTCTTGACTAAGAACATGCAAACCATCATGACCATTAGATGAAATGGCCAGGGCCATTGTGCTCACCTCTGTGATAAGTCTCCATGGTTAAGTGTGAAACTGTGACTCTCATGGTAAATGTTGAGGATCAGTACAGAAAAGATAAAGCTGAACACACCAAGAAGTATTCTATGATCTGATCAGTATTATCAGTCAATGACATAAACTCAGGTGATGGCACCCAGAAGGAGTACAATTTCTGAATACAATGAATACAAGTGGAAATCAACACTTAGAGCCAGAAAGTGCACTTGACAGGCTCTCCAGGATAAAGATTTAGTACAGTTTACAATGGATGACTATAGAAATGGTTCTGGGAATGACATCACTAATTGAGCGGGAAATTTGAATTGTGAGAAATAAATTTTTGTGTGTAGTTTGAAAATGAGCTGAGATTTTTCCACCAAATTTTTGCCAGCCATAGAATGGTGTTAAACCCATTTGGTACAGCAAAAATAGACGTTATATTTGAAGGGGTCAGTTCCTCTTTAAACTAATCCATTTCTACCATTTTTTTAGCTGAAAAATATGATTAATCAACTGTTTGCAAGTCAAGAAGGTGCTGCAAAAGGATTCTTGAAGAATGCCGATGGACCCACATTTGGATGGAAGCAAGTAGTTGATATGTGGGAACGAGAGAAGTACACTGCACGAAATCTAGCGAATACTTGCAAGTATATGCTAGTATACCTGAAAGTGAATTACAGTATACTTGAAGTATATTCTGATATACCTGTGAGGGGCTAAATCCCTGAGTAAACACAATCCCTGTTAAGCATTAACAAGATGATTAAGTCAATGAACCATACAAAGAGGTCTCAGTGCTGCATTCCCAATTAGGCATACTAATTACCCAAACATCACAATGGGAGTTCAGCAAGACCTAACCTGATGCTTCATGGTCCTTGGAGGAATTATGGTGCCAGTAGAGTTCCTCCAAGTTTTGCCGAGTAAAGTATTAAACAGTAATTGGAAACAAACTAGATAATGCCCAGTGCATTTTTATTGAATCCCTGGGATTGAACCACATCACTTGACATGCGCTACTATGTTTAACTTCCTGACTAATTACTGCTAATTAACAGGGTGATTAATCAGTCAACTGAAGGGACAAAAAGTTATTTTGACTCAGGCAACTGAATCATCAATCACTTAGAAATTTTGAAATATGCCAATATTATTAACGGTTTTTTAATTGCAATCATGTTACCCCACTGTCTTAGTATGTGCGAAATAGGCCCATTTGGGTAAAGACCAACTCCGTTTCCTAGATAAATTAGCAGAAGAGCTTTCTTTCTACTGGAAGAAAGATGGATATATTTTCACCCTCATATTTCGCCTGGCGTTTGTTTGCAATGAGTTTTATTCAAATGAAATAAATACAAAGCAACGAAACACCAGGGCTGAAGCAAAGCATTGGCATGCTTTGTATTGACATCACAACCTTTGGATCGGAATGAAAGACGCCAAGGTCATTGGCTCAAACTGGTATCGATAATACACCCGTACTGGATCAAGGTAGCCAAAGTCAAGGATAGGGTACATTACACCTGATAACTGCCAGAATGTGACATTTCGTCTCTCCGTCAATCATGATGGAATGTCTGACGAACATCGAAGCTTCGTCACTGTCCCTGGCCTGCATGAGAGAACATTACTGCACACACCAGCATTAGTGTCATACCAGGATGCCATGATCCTGTTGTAGTTGCACAACCTGTGACAAACTTTGGATCCAAATGTCTCTCCAGAAATTGTAACTGCTCCAATGTTCTCACATATTTTTGACATTTGTAGCGGAATTGACCAATCGCACAACAAACTAAAAAGAGATCTGAGGCAGGTAAATTCATCATCGTCTGGGAGGCTAGCTTTGCTTGTACAGAAATTCCAGTAAAATTTGTCCAATATTCCATGCACTGCTGAATTGGTAGGGTAGAACTATAATACATGCTGTTGCAGGTAGTTGCGAGAGATTTCCTATCCCTAAGTGATGCAATTACTTCCTTTGATTCGCTAGGACGGTTAATCAGGGCGGTTAATTAGGATAAGCTGGTCCTCGATGGCAGTATTCCGCATTATCGTACTTTCTGCCAAAACTTAGAAGACTGTTTATATTATCTTATCTGGCATGAAATACTACTAAGATTAAAGAGCAGCGCTTAAATTGACCCCATCTTCTCACATGTAATGTGAAATAAGATGAAAGGGCATCGCTTGAATTGGATGTGATGGAATATGATTGTGTAGAGGCCTTTGTACAATTCCATGTCAGTAACACCTCCAAACTGTTATGATTCGCATCAGTTAACCGCATTGTGTTCCTTCATGTGTGATTAAGGTGTTATTGTCAACTGTTTGTCACCTTCGCTAACTTTAACAACCTTGAATGCCCACAACTGTACACATACGTACAGTACTCTGCATTTTACAGATTCTTATAAGAAATATTGAGTGTAACCTTGGAGGAATTAGTATATAATTCCTCCAAGGTGTAACCCTGGAGGAATTATACTTATAACCTTACGTACAACCTTTGATGTTCGCTGGCTGTTTCTCCTGTCAGTATAATTCCTCCAAGGTGTAACTGAATATAAATACTAAAGTGGTTATTATTTTATTGAATAAAAACTGAAAGTATGAAATAAAGGTGATCTAAAATCATTTACATCGTTGTAGCATTTTATATGTCTGATCTAGATCATGATTAAAGTGGAGGGTATAGCGGAGTATCTATACCTACGAGGCCTTGGAATGTGGTGTGTATGTATGATATTTGTGTAAAAAGTATGGTTTTTTGTCTCTTTTTCATTTTTTCTTTCTATTTATTTTCGACATCACCACCCCATAATTTGTATAGCTAAATTGTAGCGGCTTACAGTCCAACTGGGCTACAATAGTCGAAATTGATGACGACGAAAACATGGTGGTCCCAGTTTTCTTTCAGATTACGGTCACTGGTCCACTTAGGTGGCAAATGTTGGTCTTTGGGATTACCAATTGAATGGTCCCGGTCCAGATAGCGAGGTGGTCCTGTTACCGAGGTCATGTTAATGGAAATTAATGATAAAATAGGGACTGGACTAAAGTGGTCCACCTAGGTGAGGTGGTCTCCAACCGAGGTTTATGTACGTGTAATTCAGTCATATGTGTATTCTTGTTTATAAGCCACAAAGAGCCAATAGGCTCACGATGCCGATGATGATGATGATGATGATGATAATTAGTCTATGACCCCTCCCGCTCACTAATTCAAAGCCTAAGAAAAATCATGTTCCAATCAAATTTTAAACCTGGATCCAAAGACCATCCTGAATATCTCAGGCCATTTTCACTCTGCTTGCAGCCTAGGACGTGCGATGAGGAGCGTATTTTAGAGGACCTATTGCAAGAGAATGAAGAGTGATAGACTGAACTGGTAGCAGTCTGTTCCAGATACAAATGACAATTTTATTTAAATTTAATTCTCATTTCTCTTTGGGACTCGCTGTGTTTTCCCCAAGCATTGTTTTTTTCTACTGTAACAGTTCAACCATTTAGTCCAACTCTTTTTAAAAAACTACCAGGGCCAACCGAGCGAACAAAATAATACTGATAGAAATTGTCTGGATTGCTTTGTAAACAACGGCAGTGAGTTGGGCATTATTAATTAGTCGATTCATAGATATTGGGTAATTTCTAAAGAGCATTTCTTCACTGTGAATAACCTTTGTGCACCAACCAATACTTATGCCACTTAAAACTCTTAACACCTTCACAATACAATACAACTAGCCTATGTCATGTATACCGGTATTTTGGCGAATTGCATTTATCGACTAGTAGGCCTATTTTTGTGAGCTGGGAGTTGGTAACCAGAACGGAGGTTTGCCCAAACCATCCAGTGGCCTACCAAAAACTTTGTGGTCAAAATTCCGACAGTATGCCTATTAATCGTTAAAATGCCAACAGTAATATTCCTAATGCCCACAGTAAAACCCCACTTTTGGAAAGTAGGTAAAAACATCCTCAGTCAATGTTTGAATGTGAAATAGAAATCGGGTTTCTAAGGTGAAAGACATTGCTTCCTACCAGATTCGAACCCACGGACCCTCGCATGAGGCATCAATCGCCAGCACTCAGGGGCAACACGCCAAATCCCCAAGATTGCCCTTGACACTGCCTGAATTGGTGAAGAGTTCAGCCTGTCAGAACCATGCATGCCATGGTTGGATTTTTAGTATGTAGCTACCGCATTCCAGAATCAAACAAGTAAATACATGTACCATTCTATACTTTTAAGCCTGTTTCAATTGCCATTTTCTCACTGGCCAACTGCCAGAAACTGTTTTTAGAATTATTTGTCATTTTTTCAATGAAGCAATGGAGGGCGTGTTTGAGAATATGAAATAAAATCGGGTAAAACCCCACTTTTGGAAAGTAGGTAAAAACATCCTCAGTCAATGTGTGAATGTGAAATAGAAATCGGGTTTCTAAGGTGAAAGACATTGCTTCCTACCAGATTCGAACCCACGAACCCTTGCATTAGGCATCGAGTCGCCAGCACTAAGGGGCAGCACGCCTTAACCACTGGGCCAAATCCCCATCTTCAAAAAAAGATGGCCTGTATATTGATGAAATAACCGGTAAATAGTGACTGTTCCTTCGTTATTCTTTACAAGCCTTAATATGAGAAATAATTGGCACGCCCAACTCATCAATTGCTTCAATAACTCAATGTGTTGGACACCGTCTTCTTTGCCTTAAAATATCTGTTAAACATTTACTCCGGACTTTTCTTCCATGAAGCTTCAGGTTAGATCTTGCTGAACTGTCATTGTGATCTTTGGGTAATTTATAGTATGCCTAATTGGGAATGCAGCACTGAGACCTCTTGTATGGCTCATTGATTAATTAATCACCTTGCTAGTGCTTAACAGGGACTGTGTTTACTCAGGGATTTAGCCCCTCACAGGTATATCAGAATATACTTCAAGTATACTGTAATTCAATTTCAAGTATACTAGCATATACTTGCAAGTATTCGCTAGATTTCGTGCAGTGGTACCGCAGGGACAACAAAATGATTCGAATTGTACCAGGCCTTGTGCAATCCTACATCGAACGCGACTCATGGACAAAACTGAATGTGAAGCCAGCAAAAATAATGCAGGTAAACCACAAGTACAAACTTTCCCAGGATTACTTTCTACCATACACATTTGCAGCATTGTTAACCCCCAAGTTGTGAGATAAACAAGTGATAGGGTGTGGCATTATTATTTCAGTCAGAAACTTTTGTTCATTGTTTATTTTCAGCAAGGCACCGTTCTGGCAGAACTTTTCAGTTATGCAAATCCTGATAGTGGAATTCAACCCGATGATCATGCAGCANGTCAACGAGTGGGCACATGGTCCATGGACCATTTCATTCGACACTTATTCGACACCTAGAAAATTTTTCTGGGGACAGGATTCGACACTAAGTCACCCAGGACCTCAAATGAAATCGTCAGGTATTCACCAGCTTTTTTCACTAGTCTCTGACCTTTTTTTAGTCATTTCTATTAGCAATTATGAAGTAAACGCCAGGAATTCGACATTATCTATTTTTTGGGTCGACAGAGATACGACGATAAGAAAAAAATTGAGCGCTCAGAACTCGACACTTTTTCGACACTAATTTGGTGGTGACCCCTGAACAGGGGGGGGGGGGGGTTCAGGGTCTACATTGACCGCTGCATAAGCAACAATGATCACACTTAAAGATAATGTATCACGGGTATTTTCGCTGGCCACGAAAATCATTGTTTGTTTACATTTTGTTTGTTTGTGTCTAGTCTTTCTTTGTCGTGTGAGTAAATTATTGGTGGAATGCCCCTCCAGAAATTGTTTTGATACTGAAAGTGTAGACATCCATGTTTACAAAAATTGAATGTAAACAATGAAGTCGTGACACATTATCTTTAAACTATCCCGATAAGTGCACATTCTAACGTACAATTCACTCGATAACATCGTGAAAAGGCGGTATACATGTATTTAATGCACTGTCATTATTACTGAGTAGGAACAGTATTTCCACTCTCTTTACTGCACAGAAGTCCCACAAAAAATCCCACTAGTATATTCCCTTATATGCGGCCAGTCAGATTGAGGAAAATCATCCCCATAATGCCCATCAGCATTGCAAACGACATTCCTTTGCCTACACTGCAGGTCAACGTGAACACTGACATAAACGGCTGTATCAAGACTGGAAAAACCACAAGCAGGCCAAAATTACACAGGCCACCAAGGATTTCCCCTCTTAAAATCACCTTGCTTTGGGAATTTTTGACAATTTCACCCGCTATAAACCTTATCCAAGTCATCACCTCGTACAGTGAACAGCAAGTAAGCGGAACATGCAGCCGATGTCCAGAAGGAGTGACAAAAAAAATTGCTCTCTCTTATTGTATAGATAATACTCAGCGAGCAAAGCGCAGTGTCGACACAGTTCTCCGAATGAGAAGTGCGTTGCATAATGGCGCTTAAAGCTCCATGAATAAGACGACCGCACAATCATCACACGCATAGTTTTAGGATAATTACGATAAAAGGCATATGATGGATACTTTCGAATCGTCGGAATAAGCCGATTTTCTGCTGACGCTTGTTTGCAGCCTGACACTTGCTTGTGATACCCCTCTAGTCCGGACGAAGAACGAAAAAGTGTGACATTTTGAATAACAGCAATTTTTTGCATTTTTTGTATCTCCAAATGACAGAGATTCAGAATCCGCCGGGTGCCACTCTGGCACCCTTGAGCGTTTTGAGAAAGTCCCGTTTGAATTTTTGGAACTGACTTTATCATTGGACGTCAGCTGACACAACGACTGAACTTTGTACAGGAGAATGGGACCCGATGTACAGCTAACTTTTAAATAGTTGGATTTACACCCCATAAATGTATTAGCAACAGATAGAAACATGATGCCTCAGAAGCAGACAAGCATGTTCTTAATTGTTTTCAGTAGTTCTGTAATAAGAAATGACGTTTTTTATGTAAATTAACACAAAATGGCTCAAAATGCATAAAAATGCAGTTTCCAATTACATACATGTAACCAGTTAATAATTACTAAAAACATGCTTATATGATTATGAGGCACCATGTTTCTATCTGTTGATAATACATTTGTGGGGTGTAAATCCAACCATTTAAAAGTTAGTTGTACATCGGGTTCCATTCTCCTGTACAAAGCTCAGTCGTTGCGTCAGCTGACGTCCAATGATAAAGTCAGTTCCAAAAATTCAAACGCGAATTTCTCAAAACGCTCAAGGGTGCCAAGGTGGCACTCGACGGATTCCGATTCCACACCCTCCAAATGTATGAAAACTGGGAAAAAAGTGCTGTTATTCAAAAAGAAACACTTAAGCCCCAAATCGGGGTTTTGCGTCCGGACTACTCCTGCAGGGAGTAAAATACATTTTGTTTTGACACGGGCTACGGATGCGGCAGTTTTACAGGATACGACACGCAATATTTCCACTCCCGACTAACCCTAGCGCTACCCCTAACACTACCCCTAAAGCCTGGCGCACACTAGAGAATTCAGCTTAGACAAATTTCAGTCCTGACCGATTCCATAAGCAGAATTCCCTAGTGTGCGGGCAACGTCAGGCGAGAATTTGGTCATTTCTGACCAAAACGCGAATATCAAACATGTTTGATTTTTTTGGTCAGGCCTGACCGATTCCATCAGTGTGCGGGGCACGTCCGCACTTTGCTTACGGCTTGGGTCGATGAGCGCATGCGCTAAAATAGTCACATGACTGCCAAAATGGAGGCGCCCAGTCCATGCAGTCATGGCGGTAATTTCGGTTCAATCTTCGACACAGGCATGTTACATAACACCAGTTCCTCCAGTTCCTCGTCTTCATCGGAAGACGACGAGGAAATGTTGTTGTTTGTATTGCTCAACAGACGTCGTAGACGCCGTTCTAATCGGCGTTCACGAAAAACTTGGTGTAAGAAGTGGTTGATGAGGCGACCAGATCAGGGTGCCTATGCCACGTTGATCAAAGAACTAGATGCAGAGGACCCAGAGAAGTACCGGCACACTCTTAGAAATAAAGGTTTTCTGAAGGTTTTTCGGGAAAACCTTTAGGGTTTTTCAGCTTTAAGGTTTTTCAAAAAACCATATAAGGTTTTTCAGGAAAACCCTAGGGTTTTTCAGCTTTAAGGTTTTTCAGAAATCCTTATATGGTTTTTCACGAAAAACCCTGGGGTTTTTCAGGAAAACCCTAGGGTTTTTCAGCTTTAAGGTTTTTCAAAAAACGGTATATGGTTTTTCAGGAAAAACCCGGAGGTTTTCTAGCTTTAAGGTTTTTCAAAAAACTGTATGTGGTTTTTCAGGAAAAACTGTAGGTTTTTCTACCTTTAAGGTTTTTCAAAAATCCTCACATGGTTTTTCAGCTTGTAAAGGTTTTTTCAGAGGTCTAGGGGCCTAAATTTTTTTCACTTCGGCTCAAGAATGCAAGGTTTTGTTCACCATTTTCACTCTGACAGTCACTCGGGGTCGATATTGATAACAAATGGACAAGAAAAAATAAAACTACAAAAAATTGATGAAAAACAGCTGTCGGGATTCGAACCCGTGGTCTTCAGTTTGATACGCACGCCAACCACAAGTCTGCTAGGACCTATGCGTTCATTTGGGGGAATCATTAGAATTTGCTGACTGAGAACTTCCGTCGCGTAGGCCTAAATCTCGTCGGCTCCCCAAGAATTTTCATAACTGGAGACACGACTGATTGAGATTTCAGTCGGTTCCACAAGGAAATTCCATGAATTGGAGACCCGACTGGTTGAACTTTCAGTCGGGTCCGCAAGAAAACTTTATGAACTGGGGAACCGACGGTCGTGTCGACTGCGTTCGTAAATTCGGTTGTGAGACAAGTACCTTGTGTTCATGAGACCAGAATATACCTCAACTTCAGGCTAAGGACATTAATGGATGATGCTACAGAGTCGAGAAGTTGTAGGACTTCATCACTCCCCTAAGGCGATCATTTTTTTATACCTTGGTCCTCGGGCTTTTTGGACAGACCTGACAGAGAGGAGGGCGGGAAAAAAATAAAAATAAAATTTTATTTTTCAATATTTTTCAAGTCCTCGCACTGTTTATGACTTTACTTTTGGAGAGGAGGACAGAAAAAAATTAAATATTTTTATTGAAAATAAATTTTTATTTTGGAAATAAATTTTTATTTTGGAAAAAAATAAAAATGGTCAACCTTGCCATTATGAATTACAACTTAAACCTAGACAGAATTATCCTGATACATGTATCATTCAAACTGTAAAAAGCTTCAAAAAGACATCACTGAAGAACATTTAGGGCGGCTTTCACAAAGTGTGTTTAAAAAATTTGAACATAGGCATCACGAAATTTATTTCAGAAATTGGGGTCATATGAGAGCGGCGGTAGGAAAAAAATAAAACCCCGACCCGTGGGTCAATTTCAAGGCGACGGGCGGAAAAAATATTAAATTAAAATTTTATTTTTATTCTATTTGGAGTATTTTGCAGAGCGGAGGGCCCGAGGACAGGCTGAAAATAAATATTTATTTTTATTTTTTTTTCTTGACGTTTTCCGAGCGGCTGGCCCGAGGACCAAGGTATAAAAAAATTATGGCCTAACTCCAATTGCATGGGATGATGCGTGTATCAAAAGTATTGAATCCACCAAAACCCCACCACCTGACAATGCCTGATGAGGTCAAAAAGCGAAGATACCAATACGTCGACGCATACATCTGAGATGAAAAGTGACCAGTTTCTTTTGATTCAATCTAGGTCTATAAAAATGGACCAATGTTTGAGCACTACATGTAACTCCATTACAGGATGAGACACTGACCGAGATTCAACTTGAGATGATATCGACCTATTATTTTACGTAGGGCCTATCACCTTAAGGTGCGAGGCCAAACATTTTGGTTTCTATGGGGACTTAAATGCTCTCCCTTCGAATTCTTGTTTAGTATTTTCTATTATATCGGCAGGAATAATTTTTCGCTATTCCAATTTCTACTACACTGCATCCTCGAAAATCCGCCAGAATGAAGATCTTTTCCGAATGGAAATTAACACCAATCCTTAATCAGTCAAACGTAGGTCACAACGACAAATTTTCAAAGGAAATGACCCAGTCAGTGAGGTTATTAAGCAAAAATAACTTTTACATTTTTTTGAAAATGACCTCCGGATAAAATCATTATTTTCTAAAAAAACAGATCGGTTCCCAGCACAAGTTCACACTAATACTTAATCAGTCAAACGTAAAGGTCACAACGACAAAGTTTCAATGGAAATGACCCAGCCAGTGAGGTTATTCAAGCAAAAATATAACTTTTACAATTTTTGAAAATGATCTCCAGATAAAAGCATTATTTTATAGAAACCAGGTATTTTCCCAGCAAAAGTTCACACTAATACTTAATCAGTCAAACATAAAGGTCACATCGACAAAGTTTCAATGGAAATGACCCAACCAGTGAGGTTATTTAAGCAAAAATAACTTTTACAATTTTCCCCAACTTTTTGGCCATTAAAGTCAACATTTTCCCTCCAACAGTTTGCTTCATGTTCCCTTCCAAAAGGCTATGCATTAAACAGTACTGGTATACAAGCCTGTACATAGTGCATTATCCACAATGAGGTGTGTTAGTTTACCTTAATTGTTTACCAAACTATTTTTAGAATTAAGCCAGAACCGGTACATCTGGAATTGCATAAGACGTTATAACTTGTTGCCATGAAGGGTTAGATCAAAGATTATTCATGCATAAAATATATGTGTACCCGGTAATAGAATAAAATTAGGCCTACCCAATTTTAAAGCCCCAAATCTTTCTCAGTTGCCCGTTTCTAGTACACTTTTTAGGTCTAGTCTTTTTCTACTTTTCAAAAATTATCCACAATATGGGTGTTCTAATATTCCTTACAGCGAGGGTGGATGACCAAAATCACCCCTTTTATGAGCCTCATTTATAATTTGGGTTATATTCGAATGCATGGTCATGGTCTGTCTACCCATAATTCTAATCCCTCGCTAAACAGAGTAAGACCGGACTTATGATTCCAGGGGGACTTTGGTCCCTGTCACACCTGTCGCACGTGCTTATGTTTACGGTACATCTCGTTCTATCGCGTCATTCAACGTGTTTTGCATTTTCGCGGCCATTTTGACATGGTTGACTTGCTGCAGGCATAATCATGATAATCATTGTAGCCCAGTTTAAGTGGGATATTTTCGTATTTCAAGCAATAAAAAAGATGGTTTTCAGGGAAAAATCAAGCAAGGAATTGATCAGTGAATTACAGGGTAAGTAAAGAAAGTCCAGGAAATGAAGGAATCACTTTATTTATCAGGGGGCCTACCACCACTGCTGTACCATACCCACCATGCCCACCACTACATTACATGCACTATGGCCAGTTGCATTGCACTGCACTGCAGTGTATGCATGCACTACGGTACTCAGTAGGCGTAATAGTCGACCTGCTCAGCTGCTGCTCTCTGCTGTGGGGAGTGTGCATGGCATGCATCAGATACGGTAGATGGTGTGACTGACATGAATGAGTTCGTTAGTAAGAAGAGAGTGAATGTATAATAGGCCTACCGGCATGACCGGTATGGGATGTGGCAGTGCTTTAGTTTAATCTTATACCGGTACACTTTCAGTCTTCCAACTTCGAGTAAAATTTAAGAAGGCACTGCCACTGTATACTACTGGAACTGAAGGAAGGCATTATTGGAATTATAAGACTGAACGGACATTTGATTTTGGAGTATGGGGATTCCCAGATTGATTCAGTTCAGCCATGTGACTGGGCATGAAAGAGGTGAGGACAAAAATTCAATTGATTGTTGCATAAAAATTTCATCACTCAGATTATTGGTGACGTACGGTACCGGTACCATGCTCCACCGTACCTGGTGCCCTGACCCAAGTTGTCACGTCAACGCAAGCTGTCGGCTTTTTCTGCAGTACCATTGTTAATGCTGTCATGGTCATCACTGGCCAATCCATTCCAAAATGTAGGCCAGTCATGCCAGTGAAGGCTGCAGCAGGGCTAGTAGTATAACCTGTGGTCATGGAGCCATTTGCCACGGTGCCCTACCCATTGGCTTTTGTGCCCCTGGAAATGTGCACAGGACAAAAGCCAATTTTTCTTTATTAATTCTATTACAAAGGTGCCCTTTTCTTATAAGTGCCCTGCAAGAATTGGCTTGCCCTTTTCAAATCCTAAGTCTAGCCCTGCTGCAGTTGTGACCAACGAAAACAAAGCCAACATGTCAAACTGAGAATGGGATCTGACTTTGCTCTTCAAAATATTCCAATTCTCTGTTTTCTGATTGCAAGCAGTGTGGGCATAGTAGTAACATTTTGGTGACTTCACGGTGGCTTGGTCCTGATAATTCCTCCAAGCTTTGCGCGAGTGTTGGTATAGCCATCCTCCATGTAGCTAAGCTTGGATCGACACATACAACATGCCATGTAATTATGGTTTTCACAGTCACACCTTNTTTTGTCAAAAAACCAATATTTTATCCACAAAAACTAAGTTTTATTGCAAAAATATAGGTTTTTTGAATAACTGGACAATCCGCTTGCCATACACGTGAAGATTCGATTCTATCTGCAGTTCTCACAGTCAATTCCTCCAAGGTCAAAACAAGGTAGGCCAAAACAACTTCAGTTTTTGTATTTCAGACCTGTAGGCCTACATACATGTTTGGTAAAACAGGACACAGTTGTTCAGATGGGATATTCCAATTAGGAGAGTTGTTCCAGGCCAAAAGCCTATTTTTCAAATTGGTGTTCGAGCCCATCTCTGATGACAAAAGTGCTAAATTGAAATAAAAATGTAGTACAGGTTATGCTGGCCATCCTTGCCAAAGGAAATCCCCTCCATTGCTTTGGCTGATGGCTGACACGTGGCTAAGGCTTGTTAGAAGTGTGATGGAGCCAACATTTTTCTAGGGATCACAAATTTCCATTTTTTGTGTGCATGTACATGTATTATGAGCCAAAGAATAAGGTCTATCCAGGGTGCGATTTTGGGCATGCTGAGATTCTTGGTTACCAGGGGGCTTTCCTGAAAAACTTCAAATGGGCGATTCCATGTCCTGGAGACGGACATGACCAGTAAAAAATCATATATAGATTTCCTGCAGTTCTCAAATTAACACTTTACACTCCTGTACAAGATTTGTTCCATACTACATGCCAATGGATCCCGTGCACATATTCCCAAAGGTCCCCATGCAGGTACATATACATGTATATAATTTCACATTTACCCCTGGGCGACAGCTATTCAAATACCAAAGTTTTGTTTATTGTTTTATTTTTGGACTTTTCTTTTCTCCTTGTTTTTGGTCAAACAAGAACATGCACATCATTCCCCATCAATTCTGGCTGTCTCAGTGTAAAGATTCTAAATTGTCCTCTTGCGATGAAAAGGTTCCTGTGCACTTTCATCAAGTTTTTGCAATATAAAGACAAGGCATGTACATGTAGCACGTAAGTTGGTGCATAGCAACCTTTTTCACTAGTCCCTGTTGTTCAGCTTGCTAAACACTACCAGTCTCAACATTTTTGGCATGAATTTGAGTTTTTTCTGACGGAGGAGAGGCTGACGAATCTTAAAATGTATAGTTTGTCCGTGTTTTCTTCGAGAGTTTGGTTACCAGAGGAGTTCAAAGACAATAGCCAAAAACCCCAGATTCTGGGGTTTCTTTGCTAAATTGTCTTTTCAAAACACTTCAGCCAGAAAAAGAAATTACACTGAATTCTCACAGTAATGCGGTCCACCACCGTCCACCGTTCACCACTTTTTTTCTACAAACAAATGTCTCAGGTCAGATCATTTTTGAGGCTGTAACTATTCAATAATTTGCTTTTTGCATCGAAGGTTACTTTTTAGCTCACCCGGTATGACACCAAGTTTCGGTCCCATTCGATTCTTGGCTTGATTTCGGCCTGATTAAACTTACAATATGTCTGCCAGGTGGCGTAACCCACAAATCATCGAATGTGCTATAACTAAGGAACGACTTGACCCAGAGCGCTCAAATGTGCTATGTGGCTCCCTCTAAATGGCCTATAGTGCATGGGAACGTTTGGCCCAATCAGACATACAATATGGCTGCCAGGTGGCATAAAACCCAACAATCCTTGCAGTCCAGCAACTTGGGAGTAACTTGACCCAGATTGCTCATAACTGATGTACCGGTAGTACGTGTACATGTACATGTACCTCTCTCTGTCATTACACTATTGTGTGCAAACGGGTCAGCACAAGCACATGGTCCAGGCATGGACCATTTCATTCAGATTTTTTCCCTAAAAACATCCCTTCTATCCTATGAATATGAGGACTATCTTATCTTTTGCTTGTTTTCACAGTAAAGTTTGGTCAAGATGTCCTCTGACAGAGTTCGAAGACTCGTGCAAGTTGACACCTGGCATTAGTGGGCTACAAGGCATCCAAAAAATGACATGTCAGGTTTCTGACTGTACGTCGGGTTTTGATTTTTCATACGGGTACCTCTCACCCATATCAGATGCTTGGTTTTGACAATTATTATTTATGCCTCTAGACCTACATGTACCAGCAGTTTTGTGACAAAGATCAGGGTCAAAAACTGTAAGCCGGCAGTACACGCATGACGCAAGTACACGCATGACGCAGTCGGAAATTCTCAACCCCATCTCATACTATGGGATGGGGTTGAGAATTTCCGACTGCGTCATGCGTGTAGGCCTAGGCCTTATGTAGGCATGGGTGCTTACTTGGTTCTGTCCACATCATACGTTTCTGAGATTTTTGGTCAGTGGTAAGCAGAAATATCATGAAGTATGTTTAAAAAAGTAATCATTCTATGTTGGAAAGTGGGATTTGTAAGGAATAAACATGACGAATTCACAAGTTGCTTTCGTCCTCCCACTGAGCCGCCAACTTCACACACTGTTTCCATAAGCCTTTTCACGGATTTCATGAATTGTGCGAGATGTTACCAAATATAGCAATCTGTTGCATTGTGGGAATCATTCAATGATTCCGTACAAACAAAGCCATGTGCGCGTTGACATTTGCAGTAGATCCTGGGCGCTTGACACTGTGCTGAAACAGTTTTAGTAGTAAAATATGATCATGCAATGATGTTTGCATACTTTAGAAGTGGATGGCCATGGAAGTTCATGCAGACAATCAAATCATTTATTTTGAAAGTTGGACAGTGGAGAGATTGAAAGTATTTGAGTGCCCGCCTGGTGCCTACATATATCACAGACAACTATTAACATAGTTGAACACTGCATATTAGCAGAACATTTTGGACTGAAGCCACAACTTGTCAACCCAGGCCTCTATGATGAAGACCTGAAGAACATACCCTAAAGGCAAAGCTGTCTTTACATGGTGGCAGCCATTGCCAGACCCTGAAACACTGGCCAAAATGGCAGTGCCTCACAAAATTGTAAAATTCTAGCCCTGACTTTACATAGTGTTTTTTCTCTTTTCAGAGTATGGAAAATCCTGCAGATTGGACATGTGAGCTTGTCAGCAAATGGTTGTGTGAACATGCCAAATGATTAGCTATTGCGTCAATAATCAGTAGATTACGTGAATGGAAAAGGAGAAAATGGAGGCGAAAAATTGACCCACTTTTAAAAGTGTGATGATTTTAGTGGTGAGAATGCCTCAAGGCCAGCTCACCAATATGATCATGCAATGATGTTTGCATACTTTAGAAGTGGATGGCCATGGAAGTTCATGCAGACAATCAAATCATTTATTTTGAAAGTTGGACAGTGGAGAGATTGAAAGTATTTGAGTGCCCGCCTGGTGCCTACATATCGGGTGTCCCAAAAAAAGTGAACCGCTTTTTTTTGACAAGTATTTTCTCAGCGATAGATTAACCGAATTCATTGGAATTTTTCGCAGGGTAACCTTAGGGTATCATCAACAAGTCTGCAAAATATCTAGGAGATCGGTCGCAAATTATGCGAGTATTGTCAAATTCAAAACAGCATTTCAACACCTGTGTGAACATGATGAAGGTCACATTGCATTAGCTCTGATATTGGATTTTTTGACATGCTGTTTTGAATTTGACAATACTCACGCAATGTGTGACTGATCTCTTAGATATTTTGCAGACATGAGGTTACTCTGTGAAAAATTCCAATGAATTCGGTTTATCTATCGCTGAGAAAATACTTGTCAAAAAGCGGTTCACTTTTTTTGGGACACCCGATATATCACAGACAACTATTAACATAGTTGAACACTGCAAATTAGCAGAACATGTTGGACTGAAGCCACAACTTGTCAACCCAGGCCTCTATGATGAAGACCTGAAGAACATACACTAAGGGCAAAGCTGTCTTTACATGGTGGCAGCCATTGCCAGACCCTGAAACACTGGCCAAAATGGCAGTGCCTCACAAAATTGTAAAATTCAAGCCCTGACTTTACATAGTGTTTTTTACATAGTGTTTTTTCTCTTTTCAGAGTATGGAAAATCCTGCAGATTGGACATGTGAGCTTGTCAGCAAATGGTTGTGTGACATTGGACTGCCTGAATTCGTCAACAAATTTTTGGGTAAGCACATGTGTAGACACATTTGACTTTGTACATTCTGCCAAGAAAATGCCACGTGTATATCAGTGTCCGCACTGTTCAGTGCAAAAGTTCTCTGTTCTGAAGTATGTTCAACATCTGGGGCTCATGCATCCATCTGTTACCATAAAGTGTGGTCTGAATGGCTGTCCAAGGGAACTAAAGACCCCCGAGAGTTTCAGAAGACATGTTTATTACACACATCGTGAGCTGGTAAAGAATGATGGACGGGACGTGGTACCTGCTGAAAACGGTTGTAATGCAAGAGGAAATGGAGGAGGTGAAAAGGGCATGGCTGAAACTGACATGCACGAATTGGACCTGGAGGAAGATCAAGACATGAACGTGGATGGTGGTGAAAGTGATGTGGATACTAATACTAGTATGGCAGTTGACGAAGAAATGTCAATTGAGCAGTTGTTGCATGGCATTCAGAAACACTATGCCTTGTTTCTGTTGAAACTCCAGGAGGAACATGTTCTTCCGCAAGTGGTGAAGGAGAGCATCTCCCATGATGCAAAGTTCTTGTTGGAATTCTTTCTTGGAAACTATTCAAAAGTGATCCAGTATCATTTGCGTGCTGTTGGATTCAACATAGAGGAGCATGATGATCTGAGGGAGCTGCTCTCTGATGAGCGTTTCTTTTCAAGGAGTTTGGACTGTTTACAGAGTGGATACCTATTTGGCAAATATTGTGTGGATCAACTGTCGATGGTCGAGCCAGAGGAAATAACTTTGGAAAAAAATGGAGGTGAAGATGAAGATGGGGAGCTAAGGGTCCCCACTGAAGATGGAGGTGGTAAGCAACGAAAGCTCACATATCAGTATATTTCGCTTCTGGATGTGTTGAAAAATGTATTAAAACAGGACGGTGTTCTAGACCATGTACTTAGTGTGACACAGTCCTCAAGTGATACCGATATCTTGAAAGATTATTGTGATGGAGAACTAATGGCAAGTCATGAACTCTTTTCACGAGGAAAGAACATTTTGAGGCTTCACTTCTATACGGATGAATTTGAAGTGGTCAATCCACTTGGATCAAAGAAAACGATCCATAAGATATGTGCTTTTTATTTTACAATTGGAAACATTGCACCCCAATTCCGCTCAAAACTTAGACACATATATGTATCTATCCTTGTTCGGCACAGCTATTTCAAAAATGGATTTACATATGATGATATTCTGATGCCACTCATTACGGATCTGATAGTGCTGCAGGATGAGGGTATCACTGTTGATGTCAGTGGTGAGAAGGTCACGTTCTTTGGAGGACTAGCCACTATCTCATCAGACAACTTGTCGGCACATAGTCTGGCTGGCTTCAATGCATGTTTCAGGGCGGGAAGGATTTGCAGATTTTGCATGGCCACACATGATGATATGAGGGAAAAGTTCCGTGAACATGACTTTGTTGTCCGAACTGAGGTAGTGCACAGTTACCACCTGCAGGCCATTGAGGAGTCAAAGTTGAATACATCTGCCTATGGGGTCAACGGGGTGTGTCCATTTACCAAAGTGCCCTACTTCAGGGTTACCGAGACATTCCCTCCAGATGTAATGCATGATGTGCTGGAGGGTATTGCGCCACTAGTGATGAAGGAAGTGCTCACAACTCTCATTCGGGAAAAGGTGCTGACACTTGCTCAGATCAACTATGAGATAGAGACTTTCAGATATGGACAAAACGATGCAAGTAATCGACCCAGTAAACTACCGAAGACTCTATGTCAGCCAGAAAGCAACATCAGTGGCAAGGCTTCTGAGAGATGGTGCCTTTTCCGAATGCTGCCCCTTATGATTGGTTCATCTGTGCCAGAAGGATCAGAACATTGGGAACTTTACCTCTTGCTGAGAGAGATTGCTGAGATTGTGCTTGCCCCAGCTGTCAGGAAGTCCTGGTTACCATACTTGGAAGACACGATTGAAGACTTTTTGCGTCTGCACAGGAAACTATATCCGGACAAGTTCATTCCAAAGATGCACTACCTTGTACACTATCCAAGAATGTTACAGGTCTATGGTCCTCTGAAGAATATGTGGTGTATGCGCTTTGAAGCAAAGCACGCCTACTTCAAAAAGGTGGCTAGCTTAGTGTGCAACTTTCAGAATATAGCCAGCACGCTAGCATCCCGGCATCAATATCACCAGTGCATGGAGATGAATTCAGGAAACTTTCTTGATGACGAGGAGGGTGCAGTAGGGAATACCTTGGAGGTGCGCTTCAGTGCATTACCCGACACATTAAAGGAGAACATCTTGAAGAGAGCAGGGGTAGACAGGTCATTCGATGATGAAACGATCTGGTCGACAGACCATTTTCGTAGTAGAGCTGTGAAATACCAGAAGGGAGATATTTTCACAATTGATCTTGTGGCTGGAGAGGACATTCCTATATTTCTTATGGTAAAGCACATTGTAAAGTTTCGGGCCATGTGGTTTGTCTGTGGGAAGATTGTTGTGCCAGTTGGATTTTGTCATCACACACACTCGTATGAAGTGAAAGATACAAGGGAGTGGATCGCAGTTCGGCCTGGAACAGAAAGAGATTACCACGCACTGGACATGCATTGTGATACAAATGGGGACCCACACGTCATCTTAAAACATCGGATAGTTTAAGCAGACTCGTCACTTTTTGGTATGTTACATTGTGGTTACAGAATGCATCAATGATTATCCAGTCCCATATCAAGCAACAACAAAAATCCATGGGACATGTGGGACAGGACAAAATTTTACAATCACAAAGAGAAGGGTACTGTACATGTACAGTGTGGTACATGTAGATGTGTTTTTTTTTCAGAATAGACATTCTTTACTGTCCTCCATACCGGGTACTTGTGGTAGATTATTCTCTCCTCAGTGTCTATACTATGCTACATGTTGTTTGTTTCAACTTTCAGAAGAAGAAATTGATGGTGAAACCCTGTTGGGTTTGACGGAGACCATGGTGGGGAGGCTGCTACCTACAATGAAGAAACAGGTTTTGTTCCTCAGAGAATTAAATGCCTTGAAAAAGAGAGGGTAAGTTAGCATACAAAGATGCATGGGTGCATAGAGATGTAATCAGTTTGGATAATTATTCTGTGATGCATGATATCACGGACCTGTATGTCAGAAGTGCCTATCCTGTCAGTATACAGGTCCATGATGATATGATGTGCATTCAAGGATGACTTGGGTGAGTCTGCATGAATGGCCCCTGAAATGATGTGTCTCATGTGTCCCACCAGGCCCCCCACCCCCACCAGCCTCTTGTGCACAGTGGATCAGTCTCAATGAGTGGTTATTCATAGCCAAAACTCCTGCTTTAAAAACAGTTTTTCCAGTTCACTTGAAAACAATTTTAATTTGTTTTCTTCAGTAACAATGCTACAGCTGGCCAGGGTGATGCCCGACAGAATGTGGAACAAGAAAATGCTGCTCCTGACATCATTGATGAGCCGGTAGAAAGCGTGCCAACTCCAGGAACCCCAGGAAAATCACGATGGCCAGTGCCCTTTAAAGTGCCAACATTTTCTCCCAGAATAGAAGATGCACTGAAAAACAGAACGAAGGACCTCAAACTAGGACGATCTGCCATAAGAAGTGAATTGGTATCTAGTCTGGTTGATACCATGCTTAGATATGTTCTGTAAGTACCTCCATATCATATTATGCTGTAAGTGTAAAACATGTACCCAACAGTAATCGATGGAAAGCCACACACAGAAGTCTGCAGCAAGTAAAAAAAAGTATCCAAAATTGTATCTTGTTTTCAGCTATCCTACTGCCGGCCAATACAGTGAGGTGTGCATTGCACTCATAACGAAGTACCCCTTCCTTCGAGAAAGTTGCGGATCTGGTTATGTAAGTACTAGTATGCCATACGAGTACTGTTCATCAGTTGAAAATGTGGGTAAATGTCGTCCCTGGTTAACGCTGTATCATCCACGGTATTATTGAGTATCACGCAGATAAAGGCTGGGTGACACCAAACATCACCCAGGATTCGTTTGCAGATACAATCCACTGCGTGTTTCAGCATCCCTTTGCAGTGTGGTTGTGACAACATTTATAAGGGTTAGTTTGGCATTTGAAATATCACAAGTCCAGTAAAATGGATCACTTATGGATAATATGGCCATGGTCATTTTGATTTGCCATGCTTTGAAAAAGTACCTTTTATTATATTTTCAGGACTCCCTCAGAGAAAGTTTAAAGGGAAAGTTTAAAAGGAAAAGGAAGCCCTTGGCCGATCACAATATCGTCAAAGCGGTGAAGGAGAAATTTGGAAGTCCAGACAGTGGGCGGAAGTCCAAAAGGTCAGCTGATGATGGCCATGAGGAAGGCCCACAAAAGGCAAAACGACGGACCGTATGTATATATGGATTATCACTTCTGTGATTTATGCAATTTTTCCGCAAGGTCTGCTGTAAAGATCAGTCAAGAAATATCTGTCATGATTCTTTCAGGATATAGTACCAGCAGATGGGGAGGATGAGACGAGCATCAAAGTCCACCTTCGGCTTCTCAAAGAAGAATGGAGGAAGGCAAAACCGAATGTTGGGGTCTTGGAGGAAAAGTTGAAACGGACTGCCCATTACAGAAGTGCTCTGGTGGCCGAAAAAGACACTTTTCAGATTTTGGAAATTGTCCCCTGCCTAAAGGACAGCAAGTTGGTGAGTCTCATGGCTTTGGTTAGTTCTGTTTGTTGAAGGAAAACTTTCAATTACCTATGCCATCTTCTGGTATTTAGCAGCATAGAGGTTTTGTATACAGGGATTTGCCCTTTCAGCCACCATGCCTTGTTCTGGAGTCTCAGATATGAACTTTAAACTAACTTGTGTCAAACCTGTTCTGGATAGTCACACACACGTCATTGTTTACTGGTATTCAATTCTTCATTTCCAGCTCATAAGCGATGTCAAGTACAGGTTTCAACTTGATGCAAACAGAGTTGCCACCAAGCTGTACGAGTTCGGGAGTCGGATTGTAGAGAGAGCGCCTGACTCCAGGTGGAAAACGGAGATGCTGAAAGAACTCAGAATTGCAGAGGATGAGGTGCTCGAGGAGAGCGAGAGGAAAGGCAAGTCTGTTAATAGTTTAATTGCACTGACATAATTGCCAACGCCGGGTGTTATTCTAAGGAGTGACAAGTAGCAGTGGCAAGTGTGGAAAAAGGTCGTCCACATAACATGCATAATGACATTGTAACGGGGTGCTGGTGCTTGCCAAAAATTATGAAGGTAAATATTGGTAGCATAAAGTCACATGTGGTGTAAGGATCTTCAATGTTTCATGTAATGTCTCAGTCTTAGTACCCACCACCTAACAACAGACTCATTATGATGTGAACTGTCTGTACCAGTACTCATATTTTCTGCTTTACTTTCAGCTCTGCAAGCAAGTGTTGCTGCACTGATCCTGCCGACGTGGTTTCATGAGAAGCCCGACATGCTGTACAGGATCGATCAGGTAATGGCCTATATAGAAGCACCACCACCAAGTATTTAGTAATATTTTCAGTTTTGGTATTGTCAGCATGCCCGATAAGGAATACCTTTTTGCTGGCAAGGACGATTTTTGGCAGATAGTGTTTACCGGTAATGCTGTGCTCTTCATCAAAAATGGTGGTCTGTCATCCGTCGATAAAGTTTTGTAGGCCAAGTTAGATGCGGTGTGACATAGTTGGTATGGCTACCAGGTGGCCTTTTGTGAAAAACCATTAAATGGGCCTAGCAGAAAAATATTGATCTGAAATCACCAAGCATTGTGCTGATTGTTAACATTAATGCCCAACACAATACATCCAAAACTGATGATTGTTTAATTTCTTTTCTTGCCAGGGAGAACATGGGCCATTCCCAGAGGTGGTGATAAACACAACAACGGATGGGACACTGTTGACTGAATCGACAATATTCATACGGGTGGATGGCCTGCAGATAACGTGCAATATATCATCGGTTGTTTCTGCTCTGTGCACTGTGCTGGCTGCATACTACGAGTATGACGTGTGCTACGCAGGGCACCTTAAGGACACTTCCACATTCTTGGACTACTTTTTCTTGCAGCCAACATGTCCTAGTAAGATCAAAACCAAACTGATTCGGGCATATGAAAAAATGACTGCATAAAATTCTAGTACATGTACTAATGGAATACAAGCTACATGCTCCTTGAACATGTTGAACTCTGATATTACACCGACATACCGCATCGGCGACATGTAGCAGAATGATGACAATGATGGCGATGACCCGATTGGCCACAAGGCCCATGCTGTCGTTAGGGTCAATGAGTGGTGGTCTGTCATACGTTAGTACGTACGTACATGTAAACTTTTGGTTTGTTAGTGCTCTAGCACCTTTATTTTTTGCTGCTGCAGGTGTATGATGGGCCTAAGATCAAGGTCAAGTTTGGTTTCGAGAACGGTTGGATTCCTATATTGTCCCCAGGGGCATTATGTGAAAAATTTCGATATTTTGATAATAGCTTGAATGTGTTGAAACTTTTTACACATGTACCTCTAGTTTATAGCAACCTACAGGACAAAATGTTAGTGGAAATTTGAGTATTGACTTGACACTATAGACATACTTTTCAAGGTCAGAGGTCAAAGTTCTTCCAAAATTAGGAAGTTGGCTCTTTTTGTAATGGTTTGAGTTAAAGTTAAAGTTAAAGTTTTGGGTTTATAGTCTGATATCAACAACGGTAGAGGTTCTCATCCGACTTTACACTTTAACCCCAGTCTGTCCTGAAACCTTTCAGTAGAACTCAGATGAGCTGCTCATTCAGCGCTACAATCTGAGCATTTCCGACCGGTACCCATTTATACACCTGGGTGGAGAGAGGCCAGTGAGGCAAAGAGACCTGCCCAAAGTCTCACGCCAGCAGCGGGATTCGAACCCGGGATCCTCTGACCGCTAGTCGGAGGCCCGAACCACTACACCACCGTGGCTCCACCGTTGCTTTGAAATTTACATGCAGTAATAAATGTTCTTCCTTGTCATGGAAATTATAGTTTTGGTGCTTAATTCATTCTCGGGCTTTCATGAGCAGGTTGTTTAGAGTGTGTTGTGGGAAAATCCTTGCAAGGTTTCCTGAAGTTCCCATGAAATGGTTCTCTGAAATACCTTATGAAGTTTCCTCAAAAACCCAATGAATGGGTACATGAAAAAACCTCTTGAGGTTTCATAAAAAAACCCCTTGGGAAGGTTATGTGAAAAACCTTGGAAGGTTTCATGAAAAACCCAAGGAATGGGTATGTAAAGAGACCCTACGAGGTTTTATGAAAAACCCTGGGAGAGGGTTCTGTGGAAAACCTTGCATAGTTTCTTGAAAAACCCCATGGAATAGCAACCTCGTTCCCAGGGGTATAGTTCGCTTTCTGACAATATGGCGGTCGCGTCACTAACCCCTGGCATCAGCTTTGGATTTAACGCATGTGATTGGTTGACGGGAAACCGTCAAATATATCCAAGAATATACCCAAAGAAATTTTCAAGATAGTTTGGATCAAACCAGAAGGTTATCTATATCCAGGTTTGATGATTTTTTGTAAAAAGAATTTAAAAAGCACAAGTAAGTATTTCAAATTGATTATTTTGACTCGTGCTGCCACCTATACTTAGTCCAAGATTCTTGGATTAGCAACCGAAGCTGATTCCAGGGGTTAGTGAGCGAGTGGTCCGAGGTTGTCTGAGCGAACTATACCCCTGGGGACGAGGTTGATGGAATAGGTATTTAAAATACCTTGAGGTTTTCTGAAAAACCCTTGGGGGTTCTGGGAAAAACTTTGCATGGTTCTATGAAAAACCCTCAAACATGGTTTTCTGAAAATCCTTTTAGAAGGGTTGTATGGAAAACCATGCAGGGTTTTCTGAAAAAACCCTTCATGGGGTTTTTGAGAAAACCCCGGGAAGGGGTTTTACGAAAAACCTTTAAAGGTTGCAAATACGTGTTGGGCCGAAAAACCCCTAAAGGTTTTTTCGAAAACCTTTATTTCTAAGAGTGTGGGTGTCTTAGCTTAGCCAAAAATAGTGACTGAAGCCTACTGACTTAAGTTTTCTTTGTGAAACCGGCCCCTGGACATTATTGGAAAAAATTGTCTTTTTGCAGGAGGTTCGACATGGGTCTAGTAATTTTGCTGTTGCTCCTTAGGCCCTATATAGACAAGACCTCGCTCGTTAATTAGGCCCTAAATGAAGCCCCTCCGACGTGACGTTCACGCTCGGCCGCGTTCCGAACAGGCGGGCACTGCCATTCGACAGGGCCAGTTTAAGCACTCTTACGTACAACTAATTTCCTCAAATGTTTCTCGGTGGTGTGGCGTGCCAACTGGACATGTAGGCCTTTAGTATGGCAAAAGCCATTTCCAACAACGTCAATCCCAGTGACACAAAGTATTTTTGCTAGATTTTTGAAAAAAAATGCCTCTGAATTCGCAGTTAAGAAAGAGAGGGGGCGTATGTCCCTCTCTTAAAGCGATGTGCGCGTGCGCTGCACTACTGCACATCGATAGTTCCTCTATTTCCCGTATGGCGGAAGCACTACAGTTTATGAATGGAATTCCAAGTAGGTCATCTTATTGTTATAATACTACGGAATTACTATGACCAATCAGCAGCCAGTAGAGTGACATGAGTGACAGTGATGCCGACGGCGACGCTTCGATGAGTCATCCGCAAAACATGCAAAGTATGGTGTTGGCCGGGGGTCAACGACGTTCGGGACGTACGCTGCTAAGTCCTCATTAGTGGTACAACAATTTTCTGTCTTCACACGCCGCCATCTAGCTAAACTTGCAGCAGTGACGTTGGTCTGTCGATCTCGTTCTCGGAAATCCCAGTGAGATTTTGAAATTTTTCCGGCAGTAAACACTATTGAAATAACACTAATAAAAAAAGCTCATGGACGTTTTATTGTATAAAACGTCGGCGATACCGTAATTTGATGGTTCAAAGATGCTAGAAATCACGAGATCAGTTTCAAAAACCCCCAATTTATGAATGAAATTAGGGTGCTATCGCGGGTTGCGATAGTTATGGTTCCCGATCACTAAGATCGGGAGCCATTTAACACAGAAACAGGTTTTACCCCTAGGTTTTCATACCCTAGGAATCGAACGGACTGATTACTTTTGATCTGAGATGTTGGGGTCATAGTGATATCGATATCACAAATTTGATATTTTGAGATAATCTGTCATATTGTCAACTGAGCAACGTGAAACAAGTCTTCGTTCATGCCTGCTTATCCAAGGACTGGACTGTGTTAAAATTATCAGACTCACGTGTCCGAGTGATTGGAATATCATGAGATTTTGATATATCAAACTTGATAATTTGAAATATCTCTGCCTGTGGTAGAGATAGAGGCATGATATCACCCATACTTAGGTTATTGATGATGTCCATTTCGATCATCCAAGAACCTCGATGATCAGAGGTCAAAGTCAAGGTCAAACGTGATAATTTTAAATATCTCTGCCTGTGGTAGAGGTAGAGGCATGATATCAGACATTCTGACCTCTATCAACGTTGATCTCTATCAATGTACGGTTCATGTACCATAGAAGCACCTGTACATCGGGAACCATACGACATTTACAAAGTCATCTTGTTCAACGAGATTTCATTTGCAACCTCGCGAGTACATCGCTTTAACCTCTACCCGTCTATATTTACGGCAGAGGCGCGCGAGAAGGCGTTCAACTTATTTAGAATTTAATTCTCCTTCATTTGCAAGTAATTTCAATCGGACCGATAATAATTGAGTTATGAGCAAAAGAAAGGGTGGTGTCAGGCACGTAACTGATACCGAGTTATCTCGTCCTTGGCCGTCAAGGAGTTAAAAAGTGAATGGTTTGAAGCAGTTTATCGTGTAGTGATGCCCTCCCCCCCAAAGAACATCACAGCCACAAGGACACCTCTCTATTAAGGACCCTCATGCGAGGGTCCGCGGGTTCGAATCTGGTAGGAAGCAATGTCTTTCATCTTAGAAACCCGGGCCCAAATCCATAAAGCCTTGCTAGGCTTAGTAGCCTGCTAAAGTGCCCAGTTTGTACAGGCCGATGTACGCAACTAGCAACCAACTAAGCTAGCAAGGTTTTATGGATAATTCTATTTCATATTCTCTATTAAAGCGATGTGTCAGCCCCCCAAAAATGAAACAAACACTCAGTTCCTGCATTCTGATTGGCTGTGAGGGCAATGTTTACGAACATCATCCTTCTGTTTACAAAACGACTGTCGATTCGCTTTAAGGACAGTAGAGTATTCATTTATTATCATTATTTCATTTTGACCTGTGTGTAATCAGGACACCTTTCAATTCAGGACAACACTGGGCACTCCTTTTGTGTCATAGAGAGGTTCCATTGTAAATTCCCTTTAACTCACGTTTGATTCCAAACCAAGTTCTTGAATATCCGGCCTCTGTGAGGTCATACAGGATGGTGTCGTTGACAAACACTTGTTCTGCCTCACTGAAACAAGTAAGCATAATTATGAATTGTCGGTTAATACCGTAAAGACGGATGTGTCCCGTCCAAAGCGTGGTCACAGGGAATCTCGAATTGGCATCGCCGCTACTTGCTGAAGACATCGACCTCTGAACTTGAACATCCACGCTTGCTCCAGAGACTTTATCGTACCTTCTTATGGTCAGTAAATGAGCACCAACACTGGTACAGTCATTATTCGCGTCTTCAAAGGTCATGTGAGTCTTCGCGTTGATCTTATAACATTCGTTCATGAAAGCAAACCAGCCAGGACTACACATTCCTGCAGAAAAAAACGTCAAACACGATGAGGAATGTGAACGCATACATTGCAGGAGGTATCATGACATTACAGGACGTATCATGACGTCACGTCAGTTTCGTTTCGTATCCCGTCCAAACCACATGTTTCAGGATTTCCACTGAACCACACCGGACGTATCATGACATAATTTCCACTTACGCAGTTTCGTTTCGTTCTACGTCAATTCGATATGTCATTTCACAATTTCCAGTTAACCTCACCTTGTAGTTTCTCACACATGAAAGACTTTCGGTTCGTTCCATCACACTTTGTCGTCATCCAACTCTTGGCCGGGTTGTTGGCCCCATAGACGGAATATACACACATGTTGTTTTCTTGGCCGCTTAAAAAGACGGATTATCTGACAGTATAAACCATCCGATAGTCGGCCTAGTTACCAAGAACCTTTTTACAAGATTACCCATCAAGGACACGTTTTTCATCCCGAAAGCAAGTCGGATCGTCTCGTAGATGGCAGAAACTTACGTCACTTTCAGAGGATACCGGTTGCTGTACCAGAAGAATTCTCCCACATCATCTCCGTTGTCATACTGACAGAACTCAAAACCGAGCGAGGTGTTCTGTGGAGAAAAAAAAATGTATGAAACATACTTCCTTTTGATAGAATCGCTTCGGAACTTCCAAAGTGTCGGTATAAAGGAACATTAATTACTGCAGTAGAGCGAGCGAATTTCTTTAAGAGGAAGTTTTCTGTGTTCTTATCATTCGCACCGTTTCCATGACGTTCTAGGGCCGGTAACTAGTGGTGGTCTCTAACGGCAGTAAACTACCATCAGTCACATACCGTTGGGGTGGATTTCAGACCGATCCACACTCCATTTTCAAGTCTTTTTGCCAAATAAAGAATCCGAAGATTGTCGGTCACATTATAAACACTGGTCAGGTAAGCATTCTCGCTTCGGCATATCGCTCTGAAAAGATGACACCATTACTTNAAAGTTCTTCGGCACACAACAGTGTTGTTACCTATTCAGGACTGTCTGTGTCTTCAAACTGTCCGGCAAAATATGACGTAACATTCTTGAAATGAGACGCTCTGCATGGCTAGGCCCGTGGTGTCTGTGCCTAAATCACCTCCTGGCAGCCTACCATCAGTTATTCAAGCTGTAGGCCCTATGGTGATGTAATGGGTCTCATTCATAATTACACTGTTGTAGTTGCCTTCATAAAACCTATAGGCCCTATCGTTTTCCAGGAATGTTGCACTCAGTGGAATTGAAGTAAGGGAAGAACATAACCCAACATGGAACACGCACACAGCTCTCTCAGCGCTTGCATAATGAACTGAACAAGGGTCTGCCACAATCGAAAGACAGTCTTGGGCTGACACTCGCCCCCCTTGTTCTATTCCTCCTCGCCCTATTCTTCTCATTGCTTAGTGATTTGCATTATCCATTCTGGTTTTTTCCTTCTTGTACAAATCTGGAAGTTGACTTCCTTTATATTCTCTTACTTTGTGTTGACTTTTGTGCATCTTTTCGCTTTGTGCTTGTTATGTATTACACATGTCATATTTATTAAACCCTTTTCTTTCAGCTAAATCAATTTCTCCTTAATTACATCCACTCTCTTAATTAGGTCCAGCAACCATCCGTGGGGCTTGGACACTATTCTTTCCTTAAGTACATCCACTCTCTTAATTAGGTCCAGCAACCATCCGTGGGGCTTGGACACTATTCTTTCCTTAAGTACACCCACTCATCCTGTCTACACAGGTTAGTTCCACATTCGGGTTTCAGCTCAGTCTTTTCTAGAGTTTCAGATTGTAAAGTTCCACTTGAAAAAGACCCCGGTTGGGGTCGAAAATTCGTGAATTCTGGAGATTGACTTCTTGCTTATTATCATTTTGTGTGTCAATTTTGTGCTATTCTGTATCTTGGATTACTTTAGTGAGTAGTATAGATGAGTTGCAGAAAATAAATTAGGCGAGGTCATGGTCACAGCAACGCCACCAAAATCAAACCAGACGAACGAATCAAACAACGTGAACGCAAAAATGCTGATGTGGATGGTGACGGCATTATGACGTCTGTTTTGATTTTGACCTAATTCTACTTCTGCAACACATCCAGGAGGCAGTGATAGGTTGTTACCAGTTACAGGACCAACAGAAGTTTCGTCCCGTACTTACTGCGCGTCATAATACGTCTCTTCTTTCTTAAAACTTTTGTAGCATTTCCCATTGAAGTTTTCCCAGCCTTTCAAGTGGTCGCAGAAGAAGGGTTGGTCTGTTAAAGTTGAAACAGACATGGAATCAGACGAAGATAAAGGCGGTGCTCCACCAGATAGTTTTCTTTTGCGAGTTGGCTCTCAATGGGCAAATCAACAGTGTTGGTTTCCCTACGGCATACGCTGACACCACGGCACAAGCAACTGCCCATACAGCCGAGTTCCCATGGAGAGCTTGTATGCGGAAACTCTCACGTCGGTTTGTTTCTGACGCTGACGTCGTGCCCTTACGGACTTTGCCGACTTACCTTTTCGCCTCTTACAAACGAACGCCAAACGAGTGGTACACGTCAAGTCGCTGAAATACCCCCCTTTACCCATACCGCAACAGTATTGGTTACCGTTTCTGTTGTTCGGTTCATTGTTTGCCCATTTACTGAAAAAGAGGCCATTTCACGATGTTCATCAACAAGCTGTTTTGTCCTTGTTTATGTTGTTGGGCCTATTTCGAACCACTAAACTTTAACAACAAGAAATCTGGTTAAATAAAGTCGGAGGTGGCCTCACGTTAAGAGGCCATTCCTTCTCCCACAGTTTCAACAAGTCAGTTGCCAGGTTACCACTGCACAGATCGCAGTCGACCAGACATGTCACCTCATATAGGCCTACTCTGTCCACTTGTTGATGACGCCTGAAGTGAACCCCTACCACCAACATCTCGTCAACTCATACGCTAGCGCCAATCAGGTCATCAGTTATTTTTTGGGCATGAATCCTTGAATCATTCAGGAAACAAACATGACACTGAGACTTCGTTTGGCGAAAATAGTGTTATTAATATGGATCTCTTTTTCGTCTTTGTTTCCTTATATGCTTATTTTTTGCCTTCCATTTAATACTTGACGATTCCAACGGCGTCAGATGCTCGCAAACCACATCAAACAAATTAATTTTGATCGTTTTTTCATTTTCCTTTCTTACTTAAACTTTGTACCCGTCTGCTCAGAAAATCTGAAGGACATTCACAATTACCATGAGTGTTATTGTCGGGCTGACGCTGGACTCGCGTAAGTGTTCAAAGAAGGCCTACTTCAATAATTGCGTATTCAGAATTTGAACCAAGTCTACGTCCCGACGACGATGGTGAAAAAAGAGGTCATGCAGCAGGTTCACGCATCTGATCTCGATCATAATAGAGAGGTTCCGTAAACTTACATATACGTCTCCCCCGCGGCCGATCCATCTGACCAGACAAACGGACGCTGACCAGACTTGGCGATGTCATTCAAACCAGTCCACCACGCACCTTGCATCGGGTCATAAGCGACCTGGTTTTTGATCCAACCCTGAAATTAGGACAAGGTAACCCGTCACCATGGAGTTATGACCTTGACCTTACATTGAAAACAAACAACGAATTTGATTGGCTCAGGCAGTTTGGCATCCGGCGGTATCGATAAATCTGATTGGTCAAGACACAGAGAAACTGCCATAAACATGGACGCCTGCATGAGTTGTTTCTCGGTATATTTGGCGCAATGGACACTTACCAGTTCTTCCTCTGACTCGATGGACAGTAGATTCGCGTTCTGATCTTTGCAGGCGAAGTTCGCTTCATCCCAACTCCTCTTGACTATCTCGATCATGTAACAAAAGTCTGCCCCAGGTCTATTAATCCAGCCGAATGGACACTGACCATACGCCCCTGAAGTGTGGAAATGTAGAATTCACTCAACACCCTCCGCAATCTGTCCAAAACGTTTCAGACTGCCTGCCACTGGACAGGGAGTTGAAGTCCCGTCAGTCTGGATACTTGATGGGGTGTACACGGCTGGCAATGGGTGTTGGGACCAGTCAATGATGTGAAGTTAACCTCATTTTAATCCTGGAAAACGTTATTGTGCCTAGCATACTGCGTGACACTTACAAAAGATAAGTATCCCACTTTGACTCAAGTTGATTTACGATTTTGAACCCAGAAGTCGTTATTTTCCTAACAACATGTATTATAGGGATACTCCACTCATTGTGTAAAATTTTGAATTTTTGAAATATCATTAATACATTCAAATTCATTGATATCTGCAACATGTCAGATTTTTTAAAAATCAGCAAACTCATCATTTTAAGTATTTTAATTGAATCCCAAGGGGACCATAGCACAGCACACATGGGCCCGTATGCATAAAAGTAGAATAAGCTTATTCCAGGTATAACCTAACGTTATAGCCTTGAGTTAAACCTGGAATACGCTTATTCCACCTTTATGCATACGGGCCATGATGTCATGTGTGCTCAATGCATATTTATGAAGGAACAACCAACAGGCCTAGGCAGTCACAGTATTAGCTCATTCACTACAAAGGTCATCAGCCTATTGACACTAGTGACATAACAATTTATGACATTGGTCTCTATGGATTGATAAAAATTCAAAAGCTTACAATGAGTGGAGTATCCCTTTAATAGCTGCGTACCACTCGTCTGACACTTTCACATGAGCCTTGGGTTTGCCTTTGAAAGATAAAACTTAATCCAAAATTATTTCAATGTTATCCATTTGCACGCGTACTCTGGCCCAGAACAATATTTCATGACAATCGCAGGAACTTCTATCGATATCGATATCGAGGACCCGCCCTTCTGCTGTTTACGTCAGAAAGATCAGCGAAGTAAAAGTTATTGATATGATGGTTACCTTGGCAGCCGAGGCCCAGTAGACCGACCAACACCAACAGGCTCCGCATCGCCCCAGAAGATGATTTAATCCGGCACAGAAGTCACACGAAGGCGAAATCACACCCCGCACCACTGAGGCATCCAGTGCCATAAAATGACACTACACCAGTCGCGTCTTCGTGCTGCGACCAATCGTTCGATTTGTCCCGCAATTCACTTCGTGACACGGCGACCAACTCTAGCGTCTCGGATGTCGTCACAGGAACAACTCACTCGACACTTGAGCAATCGACGTATCAAAGGTTTGATATTCCAACCTGGAGCCAAAGTCAAAATATCGCAATTCCTGTGCAAATTTATGTACATGTACATATTTGCTCAACATCCCCTGTGGTGAGGTTGAGACGTTTGGTTCTTTTTATGCTATATCATTCAACACATGACATAAGAAAATGGCGTCCGTCTTGGTTGGGACATAGCAAAATGTTGCATTGCCAAGTAATGCGTATCGTTAATCAAATTTAATAAAACTACCAAGTTCTATCTTGATATTATTTTTTTTCAGGGCTACATGTACGATGGCGTCGTTGTCGTTGTGAAACAACGATGCTATAGAAGAACTATCCCGACAACTTTACCAACTTATCAAGTTCCAAAGGATGCCACCTTTTCTGCAAGCTTTTATTTTGGGCTATCATTTTGGATTAATCAGTGGGCTGTCAAAATTGATCCAGGTATACAGGTTGGTCAAAAAAACGCAAGCGCATATATGATGTCCTTCCAATATTCAGGGCCAAAAACCCATATATCGTGTGAATGGTCGGCGATGTTTACCCGCAGGATAATCATAGATAACCATAGATAACTTTCCTGTGTCTAACTTCAGGAGGACAAAAGAAAATTTGAACGATCAAGCGGCCTTGTTTACTGTCAGTCAACCTTTTCCTTTTGTCCCGCTGGACGTAAACGGAGGTATATTAACGCCGTGTGATTATCCTGCGGGTAAACGCCGCCGATCAAGCAGCGTTCAGACAGCAAAACAATGCTTTTGGGCGTTTTACCTGAATAGCTATGACTTTAAACGCTGATTAAG
Source organism: Notospermus geniculatus (assembly GCA_002633025.1). NCBI lineage: Eukaryota > Metazoa > Nemertea > Pilidiophora > Heteronemertea > Lineidae > Notospermus > Notospermus geniculatus. The sequence goes on from NMRB01000457.1 coordinate 314,446, forward strand.
CTAAACACCGTTTGTAAATTTGGCCCTCTATGTTGTAGCGGCTGGTGCTGCCGCCTATCTGTTGTTTCCGCAACTAGAAAAAGTAGTTCCAACATGGCGTACTTCGATATGTAATTGTTGTTGTCATCTCGTCTTCGTTTAATAAAGAAATATATTTGTTACATCAAGCTTACGTCGATGACTACAGGATGCAACATTGGCGCCCAACGTGGGGCCCCTTTTGAATAAAAAGGGGCTCGGAAATGATGTGTATGATGAGTAAGAAAAGACTTTAAAATTAACGAAAAGTCAAGCCAAGCTGGCTGTCATGCATGCTGACAGGGATCGTGTGCATCGTCAGTGTAATGTACGCCAACATGTGCGCGGAGCGAGGGTCACGTGACCGTAGTTTCCGGCCATACGAGTTCAGCAGTGTGGGAAGAGACTTTGATTGTGTTCCTGTGCCCCAAAGGCGAAATAACTTGTAGAGTTGGAACTGAATTCTGTGTCAGGACAGTCTATAGGTGCGTTCACACTGAAATCGATTTGACGCCGATTTCCGCAAAACGTTCTACGGAAAACGGTGCGAGTGTGACCCACCCGTTTTCACACCGTTTTCAAATCGATTCTGAGACGCGCCACACTCGAATCGTTGTAAGCATGCGCCATCTGTGAGCTCCCGGCTCAACCAAAGCAGCTATTATTCAAGATGGCTGCGCCCGTACATGCCGTAGGACCTGTTGTTGATATGGATGACGAAAATCTCCCGAATAACATGAATAATGGTCATTTCGTCAATCTTTTGGCGTTCTTCAATATGCACATGCGTGTACAGGCTCAAGGGGTACATCGCAGGATGTTGCGATATCGGCATGCGGCCAGAGAAAGGCGTCGGAGATTCGAACAACACCAAAATGAGGAAAGGATGAGAATTGTCTTCGTGTTGATGGTGATGCTCAATGCCGAACTCTTTTTCATGAGGTAAGTAGGCTTGGCCTAGCATGCAAGGGCGCCCATGCTAGGCCTAGGCCTAGGCCTAGTAGGGTAGACCTCTTGCGCAAGTCGGCCATTAGGCCTACAGCCAGAAGGTGTAAACAAACATTGAGCCTAGCCTAGTGCATTGTGCCGACGGTACAAGCACAGGAGCCAACTGTACAAATGCATTAGGCCCCCTAGGGCGAGGTTAATGTTTACACCCTGGGCTGATAAGCGCAAGGGGTCTAGCCTATTAGGCCTATGCATGCAGCTTCTGACGAAAGGAAGAGGGATAGCCAACATGCTAAGTTAAGTTGGGCGTGCCTGTAGACTAAGTGTAGAACTTTCCCTAACTGATTTGTGGTAGGCCTCCACATGTGTCAAGATCATTTGCTCAAGGTGCCACAGGCCCAGCCCCCCGGCCCCCCTCCACTCCCCAACTGAAGTGGTAGGCTACTCCACTCCCCAACTGAAGGGGTACCTAAAATAAGGGGCCGCATAAATGGGAATGTGCATGCGGCCCCTTATTTTATGGGTCGGGGGGGGGGGCGTGGCCACAGGCAGGCTCATGGTGATGGTGGCAATTTACTTTAGATGATTCACTGACTGACTGATTCACTTAAGGTGGCGGTGGTGACAAGCCCGGCGTATTTTCCCGCTGAATATGGAAATGATTTGAATGAATTTATTCATAGCCTCAACCGCAGTCGGTCACAATCATAGCCTGTTTCAATATTTGGCAAGTATAGTTCTTAGGCATGTTAGGCCCTGGATGGTTTTGCGCAATACCTCTTTCGACGCCTTTCCATTAGGCCACGCCATTCCCAGACAATAGCTCTGTCGTCGATGATTTTTGAAGAGGCTTTATCCGAACGTGACCAACTCCACACGAGGGGGGGGGGGGGGGGGGGGGCGTGGCCACAGGCAGGCTCATGGTGATGGTGGCAATTTACTTTAGATGATTCACTGACTGACTGATTCACTTAACACTTTGACAACTTCCATTCCAGGGTGCCAAACCAACGTCGTATGTGGGTCAAGCGCCGCCTCAGGAATTTCTGGCAGGAAGTGTACAACGGAGATCTATGGGAAGATGCAGACTGGCGGGAAAATCTTCGGATATCTCGTCGAACATTTGAATTCCTGTGCCAACAACCTCAACCTGCACTCGAAAAACAAGTAACAAGAATGAGGAGGCCTGTGCCACACCATGAACGATTAGCAGTCATATTGTGGAAACTTGCTACTGTGATCGAATATAGGAGCCTGGCCCAGAAGTTTGGCCTAGGCCGCTCAACCGTCTTTAAAATCGTTCATGAGACATGTCGGGCCATATGTACTATTCTCAGGCCACTATATGTACGATTCCCTGTTGGTGCCAGGGTTACTGATATTGTTCAGGGTTTCCAGAGGCGATGGGGTTTCCCTCAGTGTATTGGCGCTGTCGATGGGATGCATGTTCCCATCCAGGCTCCCTCGGAAAACCCTGCTGACTATTTTAATAGGAAACATTTTTACTCAGTGGTACTGCAGGCTGTCTGCGATTATAAGTATCAGTTTATTGACCTCTTCGTAGGATATGCTGGGCGGGCGCATGATGCAAACATCTTTGCGAACTCTGCGTTGTATCAACTTGGGCTTAGTGGACACTTGCTACCCAATCAGCCGAGGATAATTGGAGGCCATGCTGTGCCACTGCTTTTGATAGGTGACCCAGCGTACCCTTTGATGCCTTGGTTAATGAAACCATTTGCTCATCGTGGACGTTTGAATGCAGCTCAAGAACGATTCAATCGGAGACTCTCCAGGGCAAGGAATACCATCGAGAATGCCTTTGGCCGTTTGAAGGGACGTTGGAGGTGTTTGCTTAAACGAAATGATATTCACATTGAAAATATCAACCACATTATTCTCAGCTGCTGCATTTTACATAACATTTGTGAGGAGCACAATGAGAGGTTTAACCCTGTGTGGGAGGAGGAGGCAGATGCCTATGAGCTGTGGCTTGAGGGACGCAATAACGATGAAAGGTTCGAACGCCTTAGAATAGATGAGCAGAATGTCATTCCTGAGCAGCAAAACAATGATGTAGCAAATGCAATACGTAATGCTCTTATGCAGTATTTTCAGCATTGACATTGAGTGATTGTGCCCGGATTTTCATATTCTATAGCAGTAGATCCACCTATCCAAAAACCCAGGGTTTCACCCGGGGTTCTTGCGCGTGCACCTACTTTTTGCCGTGTCTAATAGACCCGTGTTTAAAAACCCCGTGTCTATTAGACATGGCAAGCTCACCAGCATACAATTGTAATGTATTGAAAATAGGTGTAAGTGCGAGGTGGTTTTTTTTAAAGCCCGGGGAAGACAAGGGTCTAAAAAACCCGGGGATTTTGGATTACAGGATAGGTGGAAGTACTGCTATTGATGGCCCAAAATGTTCTGATGAAAAAAACACACCTTACCAGAAGCCTGTAAAAATGATGCACTAGTAACCATTATGTGAACTGTTGTCATGGTTATGGTACCCGGTACATGTAAATTACATGCTTTTTATGACATTTGTAAATTTGTCTTGACTTGATATATGTCGGCCATACTCTGAAATGGTATCTGTCCGGAGTTGACATTGGTTTTTAGATGGAAGCATTGCTGGCGAAATGAAGATATTATTACCTGCTCAGTGTTCAAGCCACAAATTTTTCCACACAGGCTGGGGTGACTGCATTTCCTATGATTTTCAGGCTCTGGATTTTCAAACAGGGTGGGAATGAAATTCAAACACAGTGGTGTAATAGAAAATGCATTGCAAGTTACATTTTCAAATAGGATGGTAAAAATTTCAACAGGGTACATGTAGTAAAAAGACATCTGAATTTTGAACAGGGTGGTACTGCCCTGCTTAAAAGGCAGGCCTGGCGAGAACACTGAATACTGCCTCATTAAGTTACAGTACACTTTGCTGTCCAATTTCACAGTGTGTGCCCAATGCTGATGTCCAATCAACAGAAGTGATGGACTACCATTTCCCAGGAAGCAGTTTTAACTTTGGCAGATTCTCATGACCTCAGACTTGCTATCAATGGCAGTGGCTAATGGTAAATGCTGCAGCTCCAGTAGACCTGACTTGGGCAATTTTGTCCTATACGCCTTACAAGCAGGAGACCGGCCACAGAAAGACAGATCAGGTTAGGAAGACAGATCAGGTTGGTGTATGTGCTCCACTGTCATGACTGTGCCCTGAGTGAAACTCCTGACTCCTGGGCTGGCTATCTGTGGAGGTGATAGCCAGCAGATCCACATCAATCATGTAAATTGTATCTATGCACTTCATTCAATCAAAAAGGTCATATTAAAGGGACTGATTTTCAGGAGGCGAAGGAGAATCATGGGTCTTTCCACTGAAGTCAACTGCCATGAATTCCACCAGGCGGCTCTTGGATGTTGGCACTGGTCAGCAGCCAATCCATATACTGGGTGGCTGGCTGCATTCTCAGGATGTGTATTTGCAGTGCTACCAGCTAGAATGTTGAGCTGTTTCCTTTTTTTGTGATCAATTTCTGGACAAAAGTAAACATGCTTAAGTTGAAGGAACACGTGAAAAATATCAAAATCTTACAGGAGGTTTATTTCCCAGAAAGATACAACAACCTGTGTCATTGACTCCTGACATACATGTAGGCTACGGTACTTCATGTTTGCTCCTTCAGTAGTTATGAAGAGAATCTGCAACATGACCAGACATACTGGAGACAACGTATGGTTCAGATTCAGAAGACTGTGTATAAATGATCATTTTCAGCAGTATATTATGTGAAAAACCAACATTAAAACCAACATTAATCAAACATTAAACCAACATGTAATAACAGATAAATGTTTTCTTTAAGTAGCAAGGTAAGGAATGCTATAGACTAGATTTAAAGTAGAGGGTTTTGTAAAAATTATGGAATGGATATGTCCAACCTCTACGACTAGAAAGATTCATGAAAACTACAGGGCGGGCCAGAGAAAGTGTCCCTTGGTTGGATAGTAGGATCAGGAATGCTACTGTCTTGCTATTGTTCAAGGGTCACGTTTTCTGGTCCACCCTGTGGAGTGTGGATGATGCATAGTTTGGTTCCCGAACCCACCGCTATGGCCAAAAGGGTTCGGTATCGGCCTCGTTTGACCTTGACCTCACACACAGAATTCTGTGTGTGAGGCCAAGGTCAAACGAGGCCGATACCGAACTCTTCTGCGCCTAGCGGTGACTTCGGGAACCAAACTAGATGATGCATGGACTGTTTTCAGTTAATATCAGCATTACTGAGCAACTCCAATGCACTGAAGATATTTCTGTCTTGGTTTTGATTTTCTTGAGGTACTTGTGGTCTGCAAGGCAGTGGCTGTGACTGGGACATTGAGGAAAATCCCTGACTGGAAAACCCCTGACTATGTCCAGGATAGTTGGCTACTGTGGGTGGATATGCTGGACCAGGGCGCACCGGAGCATGATGAGCGGTGTTGACCTCTGTGGGTGGATATGATAGAGCTTGCCTCACGGGAGCATGCTGAGCTGTGTTTGCTGAAATAAAACAAATTGGTACTTTGGAATGTATGAAGGCCCACAAGTAAACAGATATGCAGGCCCACATATCCCTGTACTGGGCCATCTCCATAACATGAATATGGAATGCACTTCACCGCCATGATAATTTTTTTGTCACATGATTTTTTAAAATGCCGTAAGTGGGAAAATGAAATTCTATGGGCAATTCATGCACACGTGGAAAAGTCAATCGCTTCTGCCAAAATTAAATGTCCTTCAATCGAAACTGTCACTGAGTTCATAACACTCGCCTCCAAAATTGTGAAGGAATCCCATCATTTCCCGCATCATCATCAGGGAAACTCCTGTTGTCGTAATTCTTTTTCAGCAGCCAACTGTCTCTTGTGTGCTTCTTCTTCATTCTGCCGGAATTCATTTCTAGCCTCCTCCTGGCGATGGAAAAAATCTTCCAGAAAACCACCAAGCTGGTCCATCTTCTGCTTTTTCTTTGATGGCGGTGGAGTGAAATCTGGAAGGAAACAGTAGGCCAGGTCTGCAATGAATCGCAATGACTTTTTTCAATTCTGTTCCCATCACTACTTAGTACTATCTACAGTAGGCCGATGGTCACCTCATGGAAGCCTTTGGAGGTGGTAGGCCTGCTGCCCTTTAGAAGAATGAATTGAAGGGTATCTATTGACATCCTATGTCCAATAAACACAAATGCCACCTACCATTAAGAGAACGCTTCCTATCAAGCTCATCAACATTGCCCTTGGTAGCTGAACCACTGACACAAATCAAAAGCAACAGTAGGCAAGTTCAAATGGCATACACATACAGGTGTTATATTTGCCAGTGTTTCTGTGGGTCAGTGTTTCCCCTAATATTGTTTGGGAAATGCTGGCAGATAGATCGACATGTTCCTTTGTGTGTCCTCTATTGTCAAGTCGCCGCTTATTCCGTCAGACAATACATGTAGAAGGTGAACACTCACAGATAGGGAACAATGGCAGATGTTACACCGGTAGGCCTACAGTAAGATAGGCATGATAGGGTTTAGGCCTACATAGATCGATGGTTAATTCTTTTTGCTTGGAAACATCCCCGGCCTGTTGACATTCAATGAAAATCAGACCAGACAGAATATGTTAATTCCAGGTTTGTCTTTAGGCCTATCGGTAGGCTACCGGGTAGGCCTAGGCCAACTATATAGCCTAGTCTTTAGGACCTTTACCGGTAGGGCCTATAGCCTACACTCGTCCATTCAATTCCTTGGTACGTAGGCTAGCCTAGGGCATAGGCCTGCCTAGGCCTTTTGGCCTATGTTCTGGGCCTAGGCCTCGGTGTAGGCTTATCATAGGATAGGCCTAGGGGCCTAGGCCTACATGTACCTGCTGAAGGTGCTGCAGTAGGCCTAGGCCTGCTCAAAAAGGATTCATCATCCCCTTGGTCCAAGTCGTGTTGGTCACAATCGTCAGCAGGGTCTTTGGATTCTTCTGGTGGGTCCTCCAGATCCAGGGCGTCATCAGCAAGTGTATCCACAAGTGCCCCAGGATTGTGGAGGGGCCGTGTGCCCAGCACCTCGTCCATAATCTCAAATTCGTCATCAGAGAGAGCATTTTCCCCCCCAGCAGCTGCCCCCGACCTGCCCTGTTGTCTCTTGTATTTGTATTTGATTTTTCCGTCAGGGCCGACGCCATAGCATTATTGGCCCTGGTAAGTACGGAGGAGGCCATCACAAGCTACTCATGTTCCTCACTTGGATGGGGTCTTTTACTTGCCCTTGCAAAGACACAAGGTACAAGGCACCACGGCTTACTGTCCCATGCGACGGACGTGAAGAGCCGGGAATGAAATCCCATATGGCCCGGGCTGGATTCGAACCCGGGACCTGCCGCTTGCTAAGCGGACGTGATAACCACTAGGCTATCAGGCTCCTCATCTTCACATAATCGTGTTTCAGTGCTTTTAATTTCGATCTGCACTGTTCTGCAGTTCTATTGTAACCTCGTGTATGCAGCAATTCTGCCACGGTGTTGTAGATAGGAATGTTGCGACGTACATTGGCCAACTGTTCTTCGATCTGTTCGTCTCGCCAGATGGAAAGCATTGTAATGGTCTCTTGGGTACTCCATACAGTCCCTCGGTTGCCAGCCATGATCAAGACGAATCCCGAATCCCGAAAAAACTGACGATAAATGCACTAACGTTAGCCTAGGCCTACCTGACATCAGCGAAATAAACATACGACCGTCAAACCGGAAGCACAGCAGACGATCACAACTGCGCGTGCGTACAACGCATTCAGGCGTCACACACAAATCGATACCGTTTTTACTGAACCGATTTAAGTTAAATCGATGTGAAAACGCATCAGTGCACCGTTTTCGTTAAAACGGTGTCAAATCGATTTAAAGGGTCTCTAGTGTGGCACCTTAAAACGATTTAACCTTTTAAATCGGTTTGAAATCGTTGTAAAAGCCTAGTGTGAACGCACCTTTTGACTCTCATGAAACTGAGACAACACAAAACTGATTTTGAACTTAGTAGATTTTTTGAAATTTCTGAGAAAGTTGTACACAGTATTTATGTCACTTGGATAAACTTTATGTCTTGTGAACTCTCAGAACTCGAAATATGGCCCTCCAGGGAACTCGTCAATTTTTACATGCCCAAGGATTTTCAAGCTAAATTCCCCAAGACGCGTGTGGTCTTGGATGGTGTAGAAACTCCAGTTCAAAAGCCCAAGCAACCCATCGCACAACAAGCCACGTTTTCCAGTTACAAGAACAGGAACACTTGCAAAGCTGTAGTTGGCGCTACACCTGGTGGCTTAGTGTCTTATGTTTCTGATTCATACGGTGGTGCAACAAGTGATAGGCAGATTGTAGAAAGAGGGTCTATTCCACAGAAATGTGATCCAGGCGACAGCGTAATGGCGGACAAAGGTTTCAATGTGCAGGACTTGTTCGTCACATCAAATGTTCATGTCAACATTCCAACGTTCTTTCGCAAGACCAATCGTTTGTCCAATTCTGTTGTTATTGAGGACCGGAAGATTGCGAGTAAAAGAGTCCATATCGAGAGGATCATAGGCCTGGCGAAGACTTACAAAATTCTCACTCAGCCGCTTAACAACACGGAGTCATCCTTGGCTACAAAGATAACTCAACTCTGTTTCTTCTTGTGCAATTTCCGCTCCAACATCGTCAGTAATGATGCTTGAAACTGTACTTGACCATCCCCATGTGAAATTCAAATGTACTGTACGTACTACTTGTGCAGTAATACTCTACATGTATCTGTGGAATTCACTTTATCACTGGCCAATTCTGTGGCATGCATTTTCCTGAAATGTGTGAGGTGTGTGATGAATATCGCTAACCTCAACATTTATGTACTTCTCACTGTTGGGCAGATTCAGTGGCATGCATTTTCCTGAAATGTGTGTGATGAATATCAATAACCTCAACATTTATGTACTTCTCACTGTTGGGCAGATTCAGTGGCATGCATTTTCCTGAAATGTGGGTGATGAATATCACCAACCTCAACATTTATGTACTTCTCACTGTTGGGCAGATTCAGTGGCATGCATTTTTCCTGAAATGTTTGTGATGAATATCACTAACCTCAACATTTTTCTACCGGTAACCTCAACATTTATGTACTTCTCATTACTGGGCAAATTCTGTGGCATGCATTTACCCGAAATGCGTGATGAATATCGCTAATGGATCCACAGGAAGAGTCTTATGTTTCCGTTGTGCAAGAAGTGATAGGCAGATTGTGGAAAGAGGATCTATTCAACAGAAATGTGATGTAGGCCTACGTGATGTGATGTGATGTACGGTACGTGACAGCGTAATAATGGTGGACAAAGTGGAGGACAAATAATGGCGTGCAAGGCCACACATGGTTATCTGCCAGGCTTGAAACTGTACTTGACCATACATTTCATATTTACTTATAATATAAGTAAATTTACAGTTGCGTAAATAAACACTATATGTAGGAGACTACAAGACTAGAATATCACAGTAACTCTTAATACTGAGCTTCAAAGTAAATATACAGGAAAATCACAGGAATTTTAAAGAAATTTTATAGGAAAAGTATAGGAATCCAATGGTAAAAAAGGTGTCTGACATTTCCACTCTTGATTTGCCCATCACCTGAGGCATGTTGGCCACATCTGGAAATTTGTAGGGTATACATTAGGAACATTTTTTTAAGAGTAGGAATTCTTAGGTATCTTATTCTAAGGAACAAAGAGAAAGTAAATGACAGGTGAGGGGGTGGGGGGGGGAGGCAGATATTTTACTTGTGAAGGCGTGGTGGAGTGCGAGGGGGTGTCTCCCCTCGTGCAGAAATTTTTTTAAAATGGATCCTGGTGGTACTATTTTCCGGTATTTCAGCCGTGACGTCAAGTCCATACTTAACCATTCTAAATGCCGAGACGGCCGAAGTTCAGTGCACCATATTTCAAGTACCCAACAGGGTAGAGGGTGCAGTCCACCAATGCGAACGTGCCCTGCTAACACACTACAACCATCCTCCCACAGCAGACAGACACTGCATGAAGACAACTCACAGGTGAGCTGAAAATGATCAGAGTGCATTAGTACATGCAACACAGAAGCAGTACTTATTATAATCCTTGTAGAAATGTCGCTCAATGACAGCCTGTTTGAAGTAACCATGAAAGAAGGCTGAAAGTTTACTTCTCATGTCGTCAATGAATCTGTCGTCCCTCACAACTTCAATGACCTTCATATCTTTGGGAGAAAAAACAACAAGATAACATTTGCTGGCCCCTGTACACATCAGCTGACCTTGGATTTGATAATGATATGAATGATTGTGATCAAGTGAAAGTTCAGCACCATTTTTGACTAGATATTCTACTGTTCCCTCATTTATGTCACCATCTCTTGCACTATAGGGACATTTCACTTCCACCACTGTATCACTATCAATAACTGCATCTGGAGAGGCTGCTAAGTATGGCATGGTTGGATCAATGAAGATTCCACACTTTCTTGTTTTAATGTCAGTCGATGACTCAAATTGTTCAATGGCAACAGGTTCATACTTAATACCGTGAGCAGTAGGTTTTGAAGAGAAGTCTTTGCGAACAATCATAGATCGGGCCAATTTGTTCATATCAGCTGATTTCACTTTACATATCCTTCCAAAGTTGGAGGCCGTGATGCGGATTTCATGTTCTTGGTGCCACAGCTTGGAGCGCGACTGATCCCTTGTTTGTGATTCAGTTCTTTTGATGTCACTTTGATGGATTGAGGTAATCTGAAAAATAAAATGAGAAGACACTGGAAATCAAATCACATGGCACCAAAATATTCTGACAGCAACAATGAACTTTGCTGGAAACTTGACTACATTGTGTACCACTTCAAAATATTAAATGTAAAATTCATTATTGAACACGATGATGCAATGAAAATGAAACTGTCCATGTAACCTTGTTGTGCTCAGCAATGAAATCAAGAAACATTGGGATACATGTATAACCATCACAGAAGCAGTTAAAATATGTAAAGCACTTTGATTTGTATAATGCCCTTATGCTCAACAGTAGAGCCACCCAGATGGCTCACCTGGTGGAAACATCGGTGTTACTGCCGAATCACAGACTTAACCCATCATCCCTCCACATACCTTCATATTCTCCAAGAAGATATCTGTGTTGTACCCTTTACAATAATCATGATCATATGTGAGGGCCACAGGGTTTGCAGGTGGAAAACACTGCATGATTGGCATTGGTTGCATTGGTGTAACTGCCTGAAATAAAGCAGAGCGATCATGATACACAGCCAGTCTTTGAGAAAGTTGTCTGAAAGGTTTCATCAGCCCACAATCATATGCAAAGTGCATATCCATTGTAGTCGTCTTCTCATTTCTTACCAGTCCTAAATTAATTAAGACCGGCCCCCATCAATGGCAATGGGGCGGTCTTCCTTGTTTTTACTGAATTTCTCTCTCTCTCTGGATCTCTCCATCCAATCTGCGGTTTCACCACGATAACTAACGAAAAACGCCATGTATCGCAGTGAAACTTTCAGGAATTATAGATATGCACATTACACAGAACCCTATTGATTCTTGGGGTAATCCGTGTACAAATAGTGCGAAATTTGGGTGAAATTTGTCATTTTTTCAAACTGTTGACTGAAATGCCATCTTCAGGCAATTCATTGTACTATTACTATCACTTACATACACCATACAGCTAACATTACACATGTGCATAATTCGTTCATGTATGCTGAAGATGGCGTTGTGATCACCCTGGACTGGTTCCGATCTTGATTGATTATTCAATGGATGTGGGGAAGAGTCAATC
>NMRB01000457.1:334158-349966 GCA_002633025.1 Notospermus geniculatus
CCCCCCCCCCCCTAGTCCTAGGCCTGGCCCAGTCCTGCTAGTAGTACGGTAGGGCCTAAAATATACCGGTACGGCAGGGTGGCTAGCATCCTAGACCTAAACTAACTAGGTCTGGTCTACTCTAGGCCTAGGCCTAGGTAGGACTAGGCTACACTGGAAAAAATCCCTGGCTCAAATGACTGGCTCAGCCTTTTGAGCCACCAATTTGAGCCACTTTTGGCTCAACCTGAGACAAAAGACCCCCTGCTTTAGAGGCCTCAAGTGGCTCCCGTGTTCAAAAACGGCTCAAAGTGGCTCATCCTGAGCCAAGATTGTACTAGCACTGACTAGGCCTACCGCCTTACCGGTAGGCCTACAGTACAGAACACTCAACTCAACACTTGCTAGCCTGGGCCTACCGGTAGGCCTAATGGCATAGCCTATTGTAGGCCATATAGGGCCTACGACGTAGCCTACCTACCACACAAGACATGCTGCACGCATTGTCATCATTCACGGTCATGCAACTGAGCACTGTGTCTGTGCACTGGTAATGCACTGCATGCACTGTACAATGCTGTGTGTGACTGTGAGTGGGCGCGAGTGCACTGGATGGAGTGGAGCATGTGGAGTGACACACGTCAAACAATGTCATTTACCTTTCGATCAACTCCTTCTTTCGCCCCGAAACCTTCGCTCCTAGTTTCTTTAGTTCAGTTTTAATTTCCTCTAATGACGTATCACTGTTGTCTTGCATCATTTTTGAAACATTCGTAGTTTTTAATTGAGGTTGACTGCGCGTCTCTAAAACAAATGACTTTCAGTGAAGGAGCGACTGCAGCGTCTCTAGTGGTGAAACTGAGTTGACTATCAGCGCCATCTGGGCCGTTAGTTCGCCGGTTCCTCATTGATAGCCCTACTCCTCTGACTCAAATCAAAAAGGTGGAGGTCCAGAACCATTTGGCTGTCAATGTCTTCGGCTATGACAAAGGGGTGTATCCCCTCAGCATCAGCGATGCACCAGGCTGCATTGCGAGGACCAACCTGCTCCTAATAGAGAAAGGTGGGGTACAGCATTACACTTGGATAAAAGATCTGAATCGCCTGCTGTATGACCACAACAAGCATCGTGAAAGGAAACACTTCTTTGAGAGGTGTCTCCATTGCTTCCAAAGAGATGACCTGCTGGTGAAGCACAGACCTGACTGTAAGGGGATCAGTGGCGCGCCGATGAGGACCAGGATGCCAGAGGAGGACCACAAGGTGCTCAAGTTCATCAACCATCATAAGCAGCTAAAGGCCCCCTACATCATCTGTGCCGATTTCGAGGCCCTCACAACTAAAATTGAGGGGCCAGAACTCGACCCGACCAAAAGCAACACCCAGAAGACCCATCACCACGAGGCCTGTGGCTTTGGCTACATTGTCGTTAGGCGTGATGATCACACTGAAACCCCTGTCATATACCGTGGCCCTAATGCTACCAGGCGCTTTCTGGAGTGTCTGGGCAAGGAGGAGGCTAAGATTAAAGATACTCTCTCCCGACCTGCACTCATGAAGGTGACGGCTGATGACGTCACATCCTACAGAAATGCCCAGAATTGCCACGTGTGCGGGAGACCCCATGTGCAGGGACAGCGTTAGGGATCACTGCCACACCACTGGCAGATACAGAGGAGCCGCCCACAATGCCTGTAACCTGAAGCTCAGGTTGAGTGCCGAAAAGACACCCATTCCTGTTGTGTTCCACAATCTGAGGGGATATGACTCTCACCTCATTATGCAGGCCGTCAGTCAGGCTGAGGGTAAGGTGACCTGCATCCCGAATAACATGGAGAAGTAGGCCTACATCTCCTTCAGCCTCAGGAGCCTGAGGTTCATCGACTCGGCCCAGTTCCTGCTGGCCTCTCTTGACAAGCTGGTAAGTGCATGCCCCAAGGATGCCTTCATCATCACAAGGGCCTTTCAACCCAATAATACTAATCTGCTCATGAAGAAGGGGATGTACCCATACGAGTATATGAGTTCATGGGATAGGTTTCAGGAGACAGCACTGCCATCTGTCGAGGCCTTCTACAGTCATCTAACTGGTGAAGGAATAAGCGACAGTGACTATCAGCATGGGGTGTCTACAAACCGAAGACCTAAGACCCCTACAAAACGAAGACCTAAGACCCTCTACAAAACGAAGACCTAAGACCCTCAACAAAACGAAAACCCCCGTCTTCTGTGTCTTCTTCGTCTAACATTCCTGCGTCTCGGTGCGGACATGTTGCTTGTGAGTAGACATTGTTTCCTTTCGATATTCAGCGTCATTCGATTCAAGGTTTGGCCAATAGGGGGCTAAATGTGAAAACAGGAAAAGAGCTATTTCTCCTGAACAAATGGATGGATCGTCACCAAATTTTTATCATGACGATATCTAATGACGATACATAACATAATACCCGGGTTTTTGATTTGACCTTCTTTTGAAGGTCACCGAGGTCAGAGTTGTACAAAAGTAACGAACCTGCCACTGTTCGCCATTATTTCACTGAGCAAGTTTACGAAGCGCGATTAGGCCAGCACGCGTGTAAATTCATAGTTATTCAAGTTAAGGGCCTAGAAAACCATTGTTTTGCTACCTTGTACGCTGCTTGATCGGCAGCGTTTACCCGCAGGATAATCACCCGTGGTTAACTTTCCTTTGTCTATCTGCAGGAGTACAAAAGAAAAATTTGAACAACCTACAGGCCTTGTTTAGAGTCATTCAACTCTTTTCTTCGATCCTCCCGAATGTAAACGCAGGAATGTTAACCGCGTGTGGTTATCCTGTGGGTAATCGCTGCCGATCAAGCAGCGTACAAGGTAGCAACACAATGGTTTTCTAGGCCCTTAACCTGAATAACTATGAATTTACACGCGTGTTGGCCTAATCGCGCTTCGTAAATACGGCCCTTTGTCTCTACTTCAGAATGAGACTCCAGTTGCAGTTATCTCCAGTCGATGCAAGAGGGCTCCAACTTTAGAAAACTGGTACTCATTCTGTGTTCGAGTAGCAAAGAAACTCATTTTAGGGACAAAATAGTAGCTGGAGACTCATTTTATCTCGAGATGAGATCGATTTTTTTTGTGTGTGTAGAATCCTGCAACTTGCGAATCTTTAAAGATCAGGTTAAAGGGGCTGGAAGGTGAAAAATCAAAAAGCCCAGTTCTGCGCCCCTAAGTCATACAGACTTCAAACTTGCAGGGATTATACATCATAGGGTGGAGATATCACTTTTGGGAAACATGGAATAATTGCATGGTTATGACCTAATTAAATTAAACAATGGATTTTTAAGCTGCAGAAAAATCAGTGAAAATGATGTTATATTTTGGCAAGAACGGGTAGGCACTTTAAGCAGGGGCTTATCTTTGGATTAAAACCCTAAAATAAAATAAAACATATTTTGTTTTTATGAAAAAGGGCTTTGAAGAAGACACCACTTTGGGTGTAAACCATGGATAGAAGACCCAAATATTCTTGCCATAATCAGCACACCATAACACTGACATAACACTTCACAGAATGTGAGTCAGGCCTAGGAAAAGGGACAGGTCCATTCAATTGTTAGTCAATTATTATCATGAGTGGCCTGTGATCAGAGGTGTTGGCAATCAGGGCTATTGTCACCTTTTCATTCATTGATTCACTAGGCTGGTCTCACCTAGTCTGAAAGGAAATGACTGGCAAAGATTATGCAACCCGCCCCCATGGATGGTCAATAAAGCCCTATTCCCTAACTATTGAACTCGTCATCATAAGGTCAAGTCAGAAATGGATAAGCCTGGGTCACTGGAGTGTTTTTCTATTCATTTTTGTTATGGACATTCCAACCCCTTACTCATATCCCCTCTTACAGGCGCAGAACTGGACGTTTTGATTTTTCACCTTCCAGCCCCTTTGAAGACTACTGTACTTAACTTTCTGACTGAGAACCTAATGTTTGCACTGTTAGATTCCCGCACAGGGACCACTAAACTACCAGCAAACATAGCAAATGCTAAAGCCAACTTATCATTTCCAAGGGAAGACAGGATCTGCCAGAAATGCACTCTCAACAAAGTAGGTGACGAGTATCATTAGAAAATGTAATCAAGCGTTGAATTCCCGATTCTAAGTGGGCTCCGTGAGGAATTTTTACCCAGATGCTATAGACTGAGACATGCATAACACCTTAAAGATGGCTCAACTTCTTAAGTCAGAGAACAACAGAGTTTTACTCAACTTAGCTAAATTTATTGTCAAAGGCTTCAAATTATACTTGTCTGCTCCCAATTCATGTACATACATGTACGGAAGAATCCAACTTACCTCGACGCGAGTACAGGTCATAAAAATGTTGTAAGTTCTAAAAATATTATAATATAGTAGGGGTAGCATAATGGTAGATGGAACAGCTTAGGTATAACACAAGCTGTTCCATTTACCGTTATGCTACCCCCTCTATATTACGGTATTATTAGAACTTACAAAATTTTGTTATGACATGGACTCGCGTCGATGTAAGTTGGATTCTCCCGTATGTCACTCTTTATTGTCTTAGAATATTGCAGTTGCATTTTGTAGAATTCTATTTTGTATTTATTGAACTCCTCTGATGTATCACAATATTGTGATATGGAGTGAATAAATTAAATTCTAATTCTAATTCACGGACCGGTATCAATGAGAATGCAGAATTCTGTTATTTCAGAATCTTTAAAGATCACGGGCTTGTTTCATAAAGTGACTTTAAGCTAATGGTATGTTTAACCAAATTGAAGATGCAATGAAGTTAATGGAATCATTCACCTAAAGTCACTTTATGAAACAGGCCCCTGGTTAAATTTGAAGACGGAGTAAAAAAGCATGAGCTTCTTAAATTGATACATGTAATCAAGCGTTGAAGTCTTCACCAACTCGGGATGCTGTACATCAGTTCTTCCTAGCACATGCAGTAAAGTACTCGGCAGTATTATGATTTAGAGCACCGTCAATGGGGTTGTACAAATCGGATATCTCTTCCCCGTTGTTTTCGACCCACAGCATAGTGGTCAGCCCTGCATTGGCCAAAGCACTCTCGGTGTCTTCTCGGTTGCTTATAAAAGTGAGGAACGTCTCCTTGCCGACAACATAGAATGTACCGCCAAGGGCTCCAGCAATTATGAAAATTCCACCTGGTTTAAGCAAAGAGGACACGTGCTTGACGTTGGCCCTGTAGGTCTGATCATCCTTGCAGGATGATTCCAAACAGAAGCTCGTCGTGATGACATCAAACGGTTCGAACACCAGCGGAGCCAATGGGTTTTCCACGGTAACGTCGCAAGGTATCACGTGTTTTATCGCTTTCCGGGTGTGATCCTGTCTCTCTTTCCATTTCTCACTGTAAAATCAGGTTAAAATTACCCAATAAGTAGAGGCTTTTTAAAAAGTCAATAAGCAGGCTTTTTAAACAACGTTCCACCTTCGTGATTTATCTCCATCCTCAGGATTTCAGTAGCCTATCCTGCCGCTGAATGGGTCAATGTCGTCCTGGGTATACCTTATGTTTACCCAGGATCATCCTGGGTAATCCTTTTCTTTACCCAGGATCATCCTGGGTAAACATGAGGATCCTTAACTTTGCCCAGCCAAATCGCTCTGATCGTTCAAGTGTGTCCGAGGATGGAATTTGGCACGCATGTCACGATGCAATCGCGAAGTGCACTGTGCGTATAAATTAACACGTGTGAATTTATTTTGTTGATTGTGCATCCTTAGTTTGAGATTGGGTACTTACCCGGAATGAAATGACCGAAATGATCGAAACGGCCAAAATGATCGAAAAAGGATTGAAGATATAAAATTTCACTTATTTTCATATTTCACCTTTAGCCTACTAAAATCCGGAATAAAATGGCCGAAATGATCGAAACGAAATGGCCGAAATGATCAAAACGGCTGAAATGAAGTGGCCGAAATGATCGAAACGGCCAAAATGATCGAAATGAAGTGGCCGAAATGATCGAAACGGCCGAAATGATCGAAGTGGTCGAAATTCAAGTTTTTATGCATTCAAAAATCTGTCGATAATGACCGAGTGTGCTTCTTCCAATGAACGTGGACAGACTGCTGCTGCACTGTGCTGTCGGTGCTCCTGCACTGGGAGGAACGTTTTTCAAAAACCATGCCTGGTGTTCAGCTAGGCTCCGTAACGACCAATGTCATAAATGTTGTACAACACATTTAGGCCGAATTCGTGGGCGCTATGCGTGTGCAGTACCAATCCTCGGACGCAGGTGTACGATCAGTGCAATTCGGCGGCAACTCCAACCTGGGTAAAGTTAAGGATCCTTATGTTTACCCAGGGGCGACCTGGGTAAAGAAAATGACAACCAGGATGGTCCTGGGTAAACATAAGGTATACCGAGGAGGACATTGACCCATTCAGCTATACTGCCGCTGAATCGGTTAATGTCGTCCTGGGTACACCTCATTAATACCCAGGGTAATCCTGGGTAATCCTTTTTGTTACCCAGGATCGTCCTGGGTACAAATAAGGTACCTTAACATTACCCAGTTGTAAAATCCATGCCATTTTCCACCTGCCCACGTACCACAACCTCGGGCGCAGGTGGAAAATGGCACGGATTTCTAACTGGGTAATGTTAAGGTACCTTATTTATACCCAGGATCGTCCTGGGTAACAAAAAGGATCACCCAGAATACCCAGGGTAATAATGAGGTGTACCCAGGACGACATTAACCGATTCAGCTATACTGCCCTTCTAGCTCACATTGCAAACTTAAAGAGCTGAGTGAGAATAAAGTGAGGCTTTAACATTGGGCTAAAAAAACTTGAAGATGTGAATTCGGGTCTTGGACACAACTTACCTTTTCCCCTCCAAATTACAGACGAACTCAAAATGGGGTCCCCAATCGAAGGCATCTTGGTCACCATTCACCCATTTCTGAAGCTCCTCTCGATTTTTACTTGAAAAGTCTGAGCAGACAATCTCCGAACATCGACTCCCAGCGGAAATGATGGAATGGATACTAGGGCCTGTTCCAACGTCGAGAAGTCGACAGCCGTCAGGAATGGATGCAGCAGCTTTAAATTGGAAATCAAGTTAGAAGCTGTAAATAGTGCGAGTAGTACCGGCTGGTGTTATTTGGCGAGCCGCTCTCTGTGCAACGATCCGTCATGTTCTTAGATGGCGAGCCGCTCTCTGAGCAGATTTGTGTTACGCAGTTGCACAGCGAGCCGGATGGATGTGCAGTGAACAAATTCAGCCTTACTCAGCGAGCTGATGGGCCTCATAATTATTCATGAGGAGGTGTTGGCGAGTGGCCATCTCTGCTAGCACCGTGGTTAAAAGTGAATTAGTCGCGCGGCAGTAAAAAACGAATAATTTCTAAATTACGAAAGTCCATATTTTGGCAGATTACATTTTTGTTCGGTGGATTTAGAGTATTTTCAGAAAAAAGGCCAAAAGAAAAAAAACAGGAGACAGGCAAAGTGGTGAAAAAAAGTTGCCCCAGGCGGGAGTTAACCAGGGACCTGACGTTTACTAGCCAAACTATCTAACCGACTGAGCTACCGAGACAGCTGGCAGCTTAGCGGTTTCATTGGCCAATGTTGACCATTGGTTATGACTATTCATTGTTTGCTTGCCATCTAAGACAAATTTCTGTGTTTGGCAGGCATTTTGCTTGTCAAATAACAACTCCAATAGTCATTTTTTCTTTTAAAATCAACAAAACTAGGCCAAAAACTGGCATAAGCCGGAGGCCCCAGCTCTTTTATCACCGATATTTGATCGAAGTGGAAGGGCGATCATCGAATCCGCCATTTTGCTGTTTTGTAATCTGGATTTTCATTGGTCGCCGCAGTGCATAACTAATTAATCCGGCGCGCTATCCAAGCTGAAACAAAGTGACTGCACAGAGAGCTGGGCTCGCCGAATAGTCACTGCCTTTCTGATACCAACTATATGCTTGACGCAATCAATCTAATATTTCTTGTTATTCAAAGTTACCATTGTCTGCATGTTTGATTTGTCTGCATAATTATTCCATACTAGCAAGAACCCGTGGCAATCGGTGATTCTGAGTTTGGCCGAGGTTGGAATGCACGGCACGGCTGGAATTGGTCCAACATAGTGCGCGGTAGGGAGAATTTAGAAAGCAATCGAACAACACCTTTAAAAAAGTAAAATTGCTACCAGAACAAAGTCCTCTGCAAATTAAACCATCCGTTGCATCAGGATATGGTATCATCTAATACCATGCCGAATTTTGGGGCAAAACAAAGCTTCTAAGTGTGACTTTATTGAGCCGACTTCCAGCATTATTACATGTATATATATTTCTGCCCATTTTACACGTTCATTTTGTCCCCGAGGTCAATTTCTAGAAGGTAGGTGATGGCTGATTCTACCAACACAAATAGTGTTAAATGAGGACCATAGCCCACTGCCTCAGGGGTCACTATAGATCGTTGCAGTTGATTGGGAACAACGTTTCCAGGCCAAACGCAGTCAAGGCGCAGCGTCACGTCACTGTTGACGTGGCCGGCGCCCATGCATTCTCGGGTGTTCGAAAAACTTGGACTATGGATCAATGGACTCTGGACTACTGGACTGTGGAAACCATGGACTGAACAGTCATAAATACCTCATTGACATACGCCGCCTGAAATGGAAACCTCTTCTCCGACAGGAAATTAGGAGCTGAGTCTTGAGTGATTGAGAAGCTGTCATCGCCGTGTGTTGTCGGGTCACATCGAATGTTCGTTTACATGTAGCTAACAAACTTCGAATTTTCATATAACAATGTCTTTGTCTTCTCTGTTTGATTCACAAGGCTTCAGCAGCCTAGAATGATCTTGTTGGGCATAATATCGGTGTGCATGGATAGTAGCCTAGCCTCTCTTCCGGAGCAAATTAAAGGCATTATTTTTTTATCAACCAGTAATGAAAATTCAGTAGCCTATTATGCATGCACAGGACTGGTGTGTTATTCGCGATGACGTCTTGGTACACAACCATGAAAACAGGGGCAGGCGGCGCATGTCAGTGAGGTATTTATGACTGATCAGTCCATGGTTTGCACAGTCCAGTAGTCCAGAGTCCATTGATCCATAGTCCATGTTTTTCGAACACCCTGCATTCTCCTGTACATCCACGACGTCATTGACGTCCCATGTAGGTTTTGTAAACATTTCAAGTCAAACTTTCGTTGAGCAGTTATAGATTCCCAAATTGTTATTACCACCATGATCCCAACGTTCTAAGCTATCCACTGGCATGCTTATTTGGTGGGAGTGAGCAGGGACCTGGCGACAGTGATAAGTTAAAAAGGGCATGCGTGGTAAATTCTCGGAAACGTTGGTCCCAATTTAATGCATGGATCTATAGTGGTTAAAACTATTGAAATCAGTGAAACTGACATCCAGGTCCTGATCAATTTCCCACACAAAGGGCGACCATTGTGCATATAGGACCTGGTTACGACGTGCTGCCATCTATCGAAATGTATGATCCCCAAGTTCGCCAAACAACAGCTCCCTATTGTAAGGTTATATTCGAATGATCATTGTCTCTATAGCCATATAATCCCTGCCTGAACAATAAGACGGGACTTTGCTTCCAGGGGGACTTTGATCCCTGCCACACCTGGACCAAAATTAGACCATGCACAAACGTCACGAAGCATTGTCCTGGGTGTCGTCTCGAGCTCAACCAAAGAGTCAAGCTACAAACCTCCTATGGAGAATGTCCTTATCGTAGCCTTATTCCCGCAGCCATGGTGATCAAGTTCAGAGATTTTTTTCAGTTTTACATTCATGTGTAAATTCTGTAGAGCCTTACCTACTGCCTCATGCCACAAGTGCAGAAAACAACAGACTGAAGATTTCTTGGCCTCGTCTACTTGGTAATAGGCATTGAGGTATGCCTTTGGATCGAAATACGACTTGTAATCCTCTCCTGATCGGACACAAGATTCGGACAGCCTACCCGCCATGTTGCCCTAGTAAAATGGCAGTGGCCTTGATGAGACAGACGAGACAAAAGGACTCAGTGGGTTGGCCTAGTTTGTTAAAACAATGTAGGTCAACCCATTGAATCCTTAAAGCCGCACTGTATTGAATTCAGAAAGTGCTTAATACGTCCTCCGACGTTAGTGCAGTGTAAAGTCTACTAGGCTCTATGTGGATACATTAGAGCCTGCTGTTTTTCGACGACGTGCTGAAAAGTAATCATTCACATTTTGAAGTACGTATCAAGCAAGCATTTTGGGGACCTGCACGAGGCTATGAGACCTCTACCTGCAGTCTCCTAACACTTTGAAAATACCGAAAAATTCAATACTGTGAGGCTTTAATCAATATAGATTACCCCGTTTGAAGGCACTCAGAAGGGCTATTGACATTTCAAGCCTATACCTTAGATGTAATGGATAAACAGTGTACCACTCTATCATATTTAAATAAAACATGTTATCTATCGATATATCTTTCTTTCGAGTAGAAACTAACCTGGAAAAACTTTGTAAACATAGGTACACTTTTAACCGTACATGTCTATAGTGGCGAGATGGTTCGTTCATGGTGGACGGCAGTGCAATGGCGTTAGGAACAGCACCATCCATGACCCAACAACGACAAATCGGCCCTGGGCCAGTTTCATTGATTGAAGATCTACAGACATACATGCGATTGATGCACAACTGATTTACAACATCTCGGACAGAAATGTGGAGACTAGTTCCAATCTTTGCCGCTCCACTCCCGCGGCGCTACTCTCCGTTCCACACGGATCAGTCACAATCTGAAGAGGTCGCCACCATCGTTCCTCGACTAAGACCTCTGAAAACGGCTAAAACCCAGCACAAGATTCTTGTGTTCATCGATTTTACAAGTATTTCGTAAAAGTAACTGCACCAAAAATTGCAATTTGTTCCAGTATTTGTAAAAACCTACTACTATTTTAACCTTCCGTTGGGTATTCAGTGGATTATTAAGGAAAAAGTATGAACTCTTTCGAATCCCTACGCAATTGCTTGTGCAAAGGTCAGAAATTCATCCGCCTTGAACATTGCATTTGCATGCCGGAGAACCTAATATTTTCACTGTTAGATTTCCGCACAGGGACCACTAAACTACCAGCAAATGCTAGAGTCGACCTATCATTTCCAAGGAAAGACAGCATCTGCCAGAAATGCACTCTCAACAAAGTAGGTGACGCGTATTATTTTCTATTTTTGCATTAGAGTTATTGGTACCATTAACCAAGTCACTTTATGAAACAGTCCCCTGGTTAAATTTGAAGACGATGTAAACAGGAATAAGACATCTTGACGATGTCAGTGGTTCCCGAATTGTTTTATGGACAGCGTTGCCCAGAGAGAGTGTCCAATGAAAAAAAATCTCCGTTTTTGGGAGACCAGGGGTGGCCGCATAGAAACTCCCCTAACGCTAAGCGGAGCCCATCTGCCGATAGTGCTGTACATTTTTCCATGCATTTTAAATCAACACCGATAGGCTGTGGAAGCACTAGCGGAGTTTCTGATGCGGCTACCCCAGGTTGTCTGATGGCCAATTCTCCCAGGCAGGTAGGTAATGGCATTTTGGTTTAGGCCTCCTGAAGAAATAAACCACAGCCTAAATACCTGGCATTGTGCTTGAGGTCACATAGTGTGGTGATGCAATATTGATCAAGTTCCGTTCACATGATTGACATCACTGAGGCATTTATGGCGTGAATAGATATCTCTCATATCTCAACGTACGTAGCCTTACGTCTACGTTTCGGAACTGTAAGCTTAGCGCTGATTGGTTTACAGGCACGTGACTGACGGCGCGAAAGCATGGGTCTTTTGTTCGGTTAGGTCCTCTCGCTGATTGGAGGTGGCAGAGCTGTTAAGCGTGAGGCTTGTGTATTGTGAATAAAAAGCAGGCGGAGACATAGCCGTGGTAAAGCGGGTGATCCACTGTCGCGATTTGGGATTGAGACGGGGTTGCGGTCCCTTGCGATTACCAGTGTGGTGACTCAAATCTGAGGATACGCATTGTAATAGCTTCCTGTCTAGCAGACGACACATTTTAGCTTACTAAATAGGCATCGACGCCAAATTAAACTCATACATAGTTGAAGCTGATATTATAATACAGGTATGACCAATAATTGACCCGTAATATGGGATAACACTTATAAAAATTGGGAATTTGCAAAACTGAGTGTACGCATTGTAAGAATGCCTGTCTGAACGAGTGTACGCATTGTAAGACGACACAAATTGTTTCAAAAAATAGCCGATTTAAAGCGAATGGCTCGCGGGGTTTGTTTACATTTTTGGTGGTACCTTCTGTAGAGAGTGAATCTCGCCTCCAGGCAAAGCCGTGCTCCAGCCATATGCAACACCTGTGCAAATATGCGAATGTAAACACTGGAGACGAGGTTCCATTAAAAATTTGTTAAAATGGGTTAAAGCTGACAGGTCAGATATACTCTCCGACTTATATGCATAAATTTTTACGCTCAACTTCGGCAGACCACGAGGCTGCCGAAGTCGAGCGTTCGGTTATGTTCGTAATGTACACTAAGCTTCCTACCTTGAAACACCCATTACACCCTGCGCATACCAACTACGTCATCATTCACTCGCCTGATAACCGGAAGTGAAGGATCGAGGGCTCTGCATAGACAGAGGTGGGCTCCAAATATACAGTGTACGTATCCAAAAAATCGCATGCAATCTGCGTCAAAAATGCAGACAGTCCTAACGAAAACTAATTCCCACTGCCACTGGTAGTACGTAACATGGCAATTCGAGAACACATGCAAATACGCGATTTGTCCTCAAAATAAATATCAGCTCCGGTCTTGATATTAGCGGGTCCAGCCACGCCCGCTCCAATGCCTCTACACTGGATGTGTTCGCCATGAATTCATGCATGTAGGCCTATGTACTGATTGGCCTCGCCCAAAGTTGTAAACGCGTGACACTCTGGAGAACTGAAAGGGGAATTACGAGTTTTGTTATTCAAAGGAGATAGGCCTGTAAACCACACTGCCAAGCCATTCATTCAATGACAATGGACTAGACAATAGGCCCCGCAATAGGCCCGAATAATAGCTGTTATAGGCTTTAATGCCCGTTGTACACGATCCAATTTTTTAGTAATAAAATTTCTGTACTAAAAAATTGGATCGTGTGCAACGGGAAATTGGATGAAATTTTTTATTACAAAAAAATATTACCATAATAGGACCTGTCCTATTTTTTTAGTACTAAATGAAATATTTGGACTGAAATCGAACGTGTACATCGGGGCAATATTTTTTTACTACAATTAACCCCTTGTTGGTCAAACAATGTTTATGCATCGTTCGTGGATATTGGTATTTTTTCAGCTTTTTGCGGGTAGGAGAGTTAAATCTATCCATGCAGGCCTGTTCTAGATTGATTTTGAATAGTAATATGCAGCTGTTGCCTAAATTAGCAACCGCAAAGAAATAATCCTTGTACCGGTAGCCTGTACAATGACGTAAAATTCGGCCATGTGGAAATTCAGGAAGGTTGTGCCTGCTAAAATAATGGTTTTACCCGCCGCACAGGCAACCACTGCGGATAGTAACCTTGGCTGGACGGTTGGCATTTTCGAAAATGCAGTAAAATTTATTACCGTGTACAACGGAGTCCACAGCAGAAAAATCGTACGAAAAGTTATTACTAAAAATTCGTAATAAAAAATTGGACCGTGTACAACGGGCATTAGGCAACCGAACTCCTTACGTTCCCCAAGTTAGGTAACACACTGCCAGGCCCAGGTGTATGTGGCATTGCGTGTGCAGGGTCATGGGCCATGGCGACTTGCACAAGCAGACGTCTCTTGATACACCAATCTTTGTGGTGACTACTTATTTTTGCATAGCATCCGCGATCATTGATAACTAATCGGATGTTTTGTTTATTCAGTGTGTTTGGATTCGATCAGACACGCTATTATTACTCTGGCGGTGATTACCTGTAATTTCCGGGAAATTTTCCTTCATCCATTTTGAAGTTTCGAGTGTTGGATCATCACAGAGCCCTCGATCCTTCACTTCCGGTTATCAGGCGAGTGAATGATGACGTAGCTGGTATGCGCAGGGTGTAATGGGTGTTTCAAGGTAGGAAGCTTAGTGCACATTACGAACATTACCAAACGCTCGACTTCGGCAGCCTCGTGGTCTGCCGAAGCTGAGCGTAAAATTTTTTTGCATAAAAGTCGGAGAGTATATCTGACCTGTCAGCTTTAATGACGTTTTCAAATTCAGTAGGTCAAGATGTACATTTTGTACTATTTCCATTGATTTTGAAGCGGCAGATTTTGCAGAATACGCCTCCGAAGTTTGGCTGTCTAATGCATTTTCCATTAAACTAAAATCCTTCTTTTGCCTTTTTCTCAAAATGGTGCTTGATATCGATGACCAACTGTCATGGCGCCACAACAAACCCCGCGAGCCATTCGCTTTATCTATTCTGCCAAGGTGTTAGCACAATGAAATGGACCCAAGTATTCATTTAAATGCACTCCTATCAACTATACCAGTACTCTGCTTACGAACAGTAATTAAGACCGCCACCACCTCACAAGGTGGCGGTCTTCATTGTTTTCACTGGATTTCTCTCTCTCTCTCTGTCGCCACTCTGTGGTTTCGGAAGGATAACCCTAGCTTCCCGCTGGTACCGGTGTAGCGTAATTCAGTGCCCCCCCCCCTAAATCAGTGCCCTACCCTATATTGTGTTTGACGGAATAAGCCGCACGAGTAGAGAAACCAATACAATAGAACCTTTTGTAACCCGGGCACTGGTTTACGGGTACACTCATTTACACTGCACCGGGTGTCACGCTGGTCGTGCGGTAGTTTTCGAGTTTACCCGTGACAAGAAATGAGCTGTTCTCTCTTATTATATAGACTAGGGCATGCTTGCCACCTGTTTCAAGTTTAGGCCTACATGTATACATGTGAGGCTCTATGTTTTTGTAATTGACCCTTTGCTGGTAGAGCGACATGTAAGTGCCTAAATGCGTTAGACAACAAACTTCATCTAATTTAACAGTCCATTGTTGGCGGATGACCCCCAAAATCAATACGGTTCCGTGTAACATGGATATCTACAATTCCTGAAAATTTCGTGCCGATACGTGGCCGCGTATTTTTTTAGTTATCCTGCCGAAACCACAGATTGGCGACAGAGAGAGAGAAATCCAGTGA
Organism: Notospermus geniculatus; assembly: GCA_002633025.1. Taxonomy (NCBI): domain Eukaryota; kingdom Metazoa; phylum Nemertea; class Pilidiophora; order Heteronemertea; family Lineidae; genus Notospermus; species Notospermus geniculatus. The sequence continues at coordinate 349,390 of NMRB01000457.1, forward strand.
AACCAATGAAGACCGCCACCTTGTGTTTTAATTACTGTTCGTAAGCAAAGTATAGTTGATAGGAGTGCATTTAAATGAATGCTTGGGTCCATTTCATTGAGCTAACACCTTGGCAGAATAGTTAAATCGGCTATGTTTTGAAACAATTTGTGTCGTCTTACAATGCGTACACTCGTTCAGACAGGCAGTCTTACAATGCGAACACCCAGTTTTGCAAACTCCCAATTTTTATAAGTGTTATCGCATATTACGGGTCATATAAGGCAAAGTGGGGTAATAGTAGCCCCGGGGTAATAGTAGCCCCTAGCCTGGTTTTTGATTGATATTCCAGAAATGAATGAATCAATTCAACAACCAATACATGCATGGATTATATTGTATCTCTAGTTACCATAACTAACAGAGTTAATGATTATATCACCTATTGTCTAAGAGTAATGACCATTTGAAGTACTCAAGTCAACAACTGTACAAAAATAAGAGTGGTTCAAACTTTTTACATATTAGGTTTTATAACAGTATTTTCTGAAGCCAATGTTTGAGAGTTGGTTGAGTGAACAGGCATCACGTGTAGAAT